>CM077095.1:149057764-149146740 GCA_039513925.1 Platanthera zijinensis | reverse complement strand
CTATCTGTTGATAGGTCGACTATCTGTTGATAGGTCGACTATCTGTTCTGAGGTAGGTTCGACTATCTGCTTGATAGGTCGACTATCTGTTTAGCCGCTTGATAGTTCGACTATCTGTCCAGATAGATCGACTACTGATAGTTCGACTATCTCTTCTCTCTATAGGTCGACTATCTGCCGGGGTAGTTTCGACTATCTTCTTCGATAGGTCGACTATCTGGATCGTTCGACTATCTGCCCGATAGTTCGACGATCTCCGAGCGTCGGTCGACGATCTCCGAGGGTCGTTCGACGTTTTCTGTCTGCCTTTATATTTTGTATTTATTTATTATATTCAATTAATCAATACATTTTCTAGCACGTTGTTTTAGTTGTTTTATGATAAAATTACCAGGCAATATTTTTCTCCATCCCTTTTGCCTGAGTCAAATCTTTTTAGATAAAGTTGTTTGTCTTATTAGCTGACATTATATTTTACTTTATCTGCTGTCAGCCCTTTATAGCCGTTAGACTGAAAAGTCTTCTTTTTGCTATAAAGAGTTTGTTTCTGATATGACTTTATTTAGTACTTTATTATCAGATTGCTTCCTGCAGCTTCCTAGAAAAAGGTTTATTCCTTTTATAGAATGTTTCTGCTGCAGAGATTGTTTTGTCTTCCTGATATTTACAGCCCAGGTCTCAAGTTTCAGAAGAAGACAAGTAATTCAAATTGAAGAGAGCCGTTGCTTGTTGCTGCTATAAAAAGGATCCTTTGAAGAAGGATTCAAGCTAGCTAACTAGTTACCCAGTTATTTTATTTAAGCATTCAAGCCTTCATCAAGATCAAGTTTTTCTGCTCTCAGCAATTTCCATCTAACTGAGAAGTGTTAAGCTCTTCTACTCATCTTCAACCTGAGTTCTCCTGCTTTCAGGAAGTTCAAACTCAGAGCCCTTTGAAGAAGAAGAAGAAGAAGATAGCTGCTTGAAGATCTTTAATTTTATTATTTATTATCTTCTTGTAGTTTTTCCTTCAGAGCTTTCTGAAGAGTTTTCTGCACTGAAGCAAGACTTCACCTGGACATCTTTGAGCCAGGGGGAGCCTTGATTCTTTAAGAGCTCTTTAGCTCAGTGCAAGTCTTTGTGCTTCTCTAATCTTTGTAAAATAGAGAAGACATCTTAACCTTCTTCCCCCTCCTGTACAGGGTTATTACTCCCTTCAAAAGTATCCCTTGGTGGCAGGGCACCTGATCAAAAACCTTGCTTGGTTTTTAGACACCTGATCAAAAGTCTAAAGGGTTTCTGGATCTACCTGAAGCAGATCCTGTTGGTGGCAGGGCACCTGATCAAAAACCTGAGTGGATTCCTACCGTGTGGGTAGAAGAGTGGACGTACCCAAGTTGTTTGGGGAACCACTATAAATTTCCTTGTGTCGTCTGGATTCCCTGTTTAATTCCTGCATTGTGGCTGTGAATAGATATAACTAGGATTGTTAGTTGCTGATTAGGTTTCCAAGCCTTAACTGTAATTACAGTTAGCTTGAGTTTGTGCACATCACTTGTGTTAGGCTATAGGGTTAATTCTATATCTATAATCTTTTCATTCCGCACTTCACTCCAAGGGAGTTGGGTAGACCATTAAGTTTTGTCTAGTGCAAAATTTGATAACTCTATTCACCCCCCCTCTAGAGTAGTATCTATCCCTTCACTTTCAATTGGTATCAGAGGGAGGTCGACTGACTGAATAGGCTAACACCTAAGTCACAAGATCCTGATAGATACCAAAGCTTATAGATATTCACTATCATGGCCCAGTCCAAGGATTATTCTAGCACCAGACCTCCAGCATGCAACTTAGCTAAGTTTGGCATCTGGAAGGCAAGGATAAAATTATATATGAATTCTATTGATGAAAGCATATTTGCTTCTATTTTGTCAGGACCCCCAAGAGCACCTGTTGCTGCTTCTGCTGCCTCATCATCTGATATGAGTGCAGTGCCTCCTCCAGATTACAACGATGAGTACAAGAAGGCAAAGATTGCAGATTCCAAGGCGATGAACATTCTGGCTCAGACAATGTCTGATGAGGTATTCCAGAAGGTTGCTGACTGCTCCTCAGCAAAAGCCATGTGGGATACACTGAACCAGATTGTAGCTGGTTCAGCTGATGAAAGGAAGGACAGAAGGTCCAACCTGATCTCACAGTATGAGAACTTCAAGAAAACTGATGCTGAATCAGTTGAAGCCATGTACACCAGGCTCAGCTCAATCATCAATGAGCTGAGGACCCTGGACAAGGACATATCATTGACAGAGGTCAATGATAAGATTCTTATGTGCTTCCCTAGCACATGGGATCTAAGGATCTGGCCCATCAAGGAAGCCAGAAGTACAAATGAGATCTCCACTGAAGCTCTTCTCGGCAAGCTCAAGTCTTTTGAGCAAGTGCTGAAGACAAGGGAAGCAGAAGCAGAAGCAAAGACCCCTACTCCACTCCAACAAAAAAGAGCAATCTCTAGCTCTTAAGGCTGCTGATGCTTCTGAAGGCAGCCAATCAAATGAGGAACTAATGGCATTGTTTGCCAAGAGGTTTCTCAAGATGGGGAGAAAGGAGTTCAGAAAGAAGTCTTCACGCTATGAAGACAAACCAAGGTATGATCGTTCTCCTGCTAAAGAAATTATCTGTTATGGATGCAGGAAGCCTGGACATATCTTGCCAGAGTGTCCAGAGGAGGAAAAACAAAGACAAGAGGAAAGAAAAAGAACAACACAGGAAGCACTCCAAGCCATCTTCCTACATGAACAAGAAAAAGGAGAGAGGTTTCATTGCTAAAACCTGGAGTGATTCTGATGAAGATTCTTCCTCCTCAAGCTCCAGTGAGGATGAGGAAGAGAAGAAGGCAAAAGAAGTTTGCCTCATGGCAATAGATGCCTGCAGCAACCACTCAGCTGCAGAGAGTTTAGATTCAGATGAAGAGATGCCAACAGAAGATGAGGTACTCTCTTCTTATGACTTCACTTCAGAAGAATTTAATTAGATTTTAAATCCTTATGCTTAGATTTGATTAGCTCAGAAAAGGAGATAAAAGAACTTAGAAATAAGTTAGCTGACTCAGAAGTAATTGCTACAGAAAATATTAGGTTAAAGGAAGATCTCACTACTTGTAGTGAAAAAATTAATTTCTTAAAATGGAATTAGCTAAGTCTAAGAGGTTAGAAGAATCACTTAATGGTAGAAGCCTTAAGTTGTTAGAAATTACCAGCATGACTAACACTAGGTCAGCTAATAACAAACTAGGCTTAGGAGCTTCTCCCAGTGAACCCCCAGTTCTTCTTAAAAACAATCTTTCAACTCCAGTGAACTTCATTTCAGCTAGTGGAATGAAGAACACTGAGCAAGTAAATCTAGTTAATAAAACCTTAAATAAAGCTAAGAGAGAAAAGAGAAAGAAATTTTTTAAAGAAATGCAAAGAGCGTCGAACGCCGCTCGACGATCGGAAGCTCAATGGTCGAACAAAGGTCGACGATCTGAGCACCCATCGTCGAACGTCGATCGACGTTTTCAATATGATTTCAAAATCATAATCAGTACCATAGAAACCTAAATGAAAATAGAAACCCTAGGTTTGTTGACCCATCATCTGCATGGAGAATCCCACCTAGGAGATCTCACCCACTAGGTTATCACCCTCAGCCTGCATTTTCATATATTTCCAGTTTTTCTTATGTGAAAAACAAGGGACCCAAGGTTACCTGGGTCCACACTGTCTAAATAAATGTCTTGCAGGTGAAGGCCTATCCAATCACTCAAAATAAGTGGTATTTGGATAGTGGATGCTCCAAGCATATGACAGGAAATAAAAATCATCTGTCAAAATTCAAAGCTAAGCTCGGCCCAAAGGTTATCTTTGGAGATTCCAGTTGTGGTCAGACAGAAGGCTATGGCAGGATCACAATTGGAGATGTCACTTTCAAGAGAGTTGCATATGTGACAGGACTGAAGCACAATTTGATCTCAGTCAGCCAGCTATGTGATGCTGGCTACCAGGTTTCATTTTCTAACTTCTCTTGCAATATTACTTTAAATAATAATATTGTTTTAGTAGGTATTAGAATAGGTAATATTTATTTAGTAGATTTCAATTCATCTCATTCTGAAATCTGCCTGTTTAATGAAGTAACACTTAATAATAATTCTTTGTGGCATAAGAGGCTTAGTCATGTTAACCTTAAAAATATATCTAGGTTATCCAAACACAACCTTGTTAGAGGTTTACCTTCTTGCCCCTACAAGAAGGAGAGCCTATGCAAGGCTTGTCAGCTAGGCAAGCAAACCAAAAATTCTTTTAAATCTATAAATAAAAGTGATTCTCCTAGAATCCTGTATCTATTACATTTTGTAACACCTCTACCCGTCAAGAAGAGTATGATAGAGGGTCCGGCCGGGGCCCCACACCATATTCCACAAACAGGCGGAGATGCTACTAAATAATATCAAAACTAACGCATCCTAACACAGAGCATTCTAGCGGAAGCTTCACGGTTGAATTATTGAACTCAAGATAATGAACATTGTCCACCAACTAGGAATATATATAAACATTACAAAAGTCTGGCCTTAAGGCCTTACATCAGTTTCTCTTAACAAGAGTGTGGATTACAGACATCGGCACGCAGGCCGGCCACACATGAACAAAAGAAACAAAACAATGCCTTCGAGGGCAGCAGCGCAGCTTTGGGCTTCAGCCCGCTAAGTCCCGCTCGGACCAGCACCTCCAGTACCTGTAATAACCAATCCACCAAGCGGTGGCAAACAGGGCAACGGTCAGCATTTAGCTGACCAATTATAACGACCCTGCCCCTGGCACGGGGCAGCGGAATTCCATCCCTGCAAAGCAATCATCCAACATGATATAAGCAATTCAAGCAAGACGTGCACGCCCGCACAGTCATATATCACAAACGTCGGCACGACGGCCCGACGCTCCGTGCACTCAGGGCACATTCACACCGTTCAGAGGTCCCAGACATAACGGTGCATTATGAGCATTCTAGTCTGATCGGCTCACCGGCCGTCGACTCTCGCTATGTGATCCTAACAGGGTCTTAAGCACCCAAGGTTAGACAACCATAACGCGGGTACAGTTCCACCTTTCCCGTTGCTCACATCGTCAGACTCACGCCTGGACTGACGCGGGTACAGTTTCACCTTGCCGTTCCACCATTTCCTAGTTGCAGCCTCACGGCTCAACCTTCCACAAAGTAGCACTCACGGCTACAAGAGAGTCCAACTCTCAACACTTCCTGGATTCCTCCAGTACTTTCCATCACGATACAAGCAATGATCACGGAGTCTTCTCCGATATGCAACCAAGCATCACCAATCCAGACTATGTCCAGATGGGCTTCACACAACATGCCTAGATCCGTACTCCAATTCCGGACTCTAACAAGGGGGACTTACATATTACCCCAAGGGACGCCACAACCCACCGCACACTCGCGGGGAAGGGTTTTCCCTATGCAATGCAGGAATAAGGACTTCACATGTCCAAGCAGGAAATCGTTACCCTAGGAGTTCGCTTCGGAGCCATGGCGAGAAATTTGAGACGGATGAAAGCCTTCGCAGCAGCGTTGCCTTCGCAAATCCGAACTCGGCTCGCGATTTGGACCACCGTAGCACCACCGGCAGCCGGACTCCACTTCCTCTTCTTCCTCCTTGCTCTCACCTCTCTCTTAACTTTAGAAGAGAAGATGAAAAGAAGAATGAGATTTTCTCTCCCTTTTCCGACCTTATCAGCCTAGAAATGATCTCCAGCCACAGGATCTTATTTAAAGAAAATGAAGGGCCAAGATTTAACTGAAAATTCCTTTTCTTTTGGCCGACACGGCCTGTGACACGCCCGTGTCACAGGCCGTGTACCCTTAAGCGGCACACGTGGCACTCGCACCGACTGAAATATTCGAGAACACGGGCATCGACACGCCCGTGTCGAACCTGACACGCCCGTGTCAGTCATGAGACACGCCCTGCTACACGGTCCTCCCTGATCTCCAAAACCAGTACACGGGTAGGCACACGCCGTGTCAAACCTAACACGGTCGTGTTCCATGCCGTGTTCACTGTCGTGTTCAAGGTCGTGTACTTTTCTGACTCAAACAGGCCAATTTCGAATTTAAATGAGTGACACCCCTGGGACACGCCCGTGTCGGAGGCCGTGTCCCAGGCTCGACTATCGTCGACCTCCGATCGTCGACTATCTTGAACACGCCCTGAGACACGCCCGTGTCCCAGGCCGTGTACCCCGACACGCCCTGGGACACGCCCGTGTCCCAGGCCGTATTAAGCAACCTGAACCTCAAATTCACTTTTGAGTCTTTTTTTGGGGTGTTACAATCCTCCCCCCCTTAATAAAATTTCGTCCCGAAATTTGAAGACAGTAGGGAGAAATTAACAAAACATTTATATGTTTTTATTACATATATAACGAGCAAACAAATTACGAAAATAATTCGGGAAACTCGGCTTGCATGGTCTGCTCACGCTCCCATGTTAGCTCTTCTCGGCCACAATTGTCCCACCGGACTTTGACCATCCCGATCACTTTGTTCCGCAACTGTTTCTCGGCTCGATCCTCAATCCGTATAGGCTTCACCTTTGTTGTTAGCCCATACTCAACCGGCACTCGATCATTGTCAATTACTTGAGCTGGATCCTTGACTGCTTTGCGTAGCACCGAGATATGAAACACATCATGCAATCCACTCAATTCCGATGAAAGAGCTAGCCGATAGGCGGCTTCCCCAACTCGCTCCACCACTTCAAACGGACCAAGGTATCGCGGACTTAGCTTTTTCAACCGCCGAATCCGAGATACGCCTTTGAAGGGCTTAATCTTTAAATAGACCCAGTCACCCACCGCGAACTCCACGTTCCGGTGCTTAGCATTGTAATACTTGGCTTGCCGATCTTGGGCTATTAGGAGCCTCTCTCGAATAGAGCGTATTGTTGAGGTAGCATCCTCGACTTCCTTTTTGCCTAAAAGTTTAGTCTCGCCAGTTTCTGCCCAAGCTAGCGGTGTACGACACTTCCGACCATACAGCGCTTCAAATGGGTCCATGCCTATACTCGCTTGATAGCTATTATTATAGGCAAACTCCACCATAACAAGATGTTCTTCCCATTTCTTACCGAAGTCCAGGGCGCACATACAGAGCATATCCTCCATCGTTCTGTTGGTTCGTTCAGTTTGGCCATCCGTTTGCGGGTGAAAAGCCGTACTGAATGCTAACTTTGTGCCCAACATTTGATGAACTAATCTCCAATCCTTTGAGGTAAAGCGCCCATCTCGGTCACTTACGATGCTCCGGGGAACACCGTGTAATCGAACTATCTGCTCCACATAGAGCTTTGCCAACGTTTCCACTGAATCGTCCCGCTTGTTTGGTATAAAGTGAGCCACCTTTGTCAACCGGTCTACAATCACCCAGATTGAGTCATGGCCACGCTGAGATCTCGGCAATCCGTGCACGAAATCCATAGAAATATCCTCAAACTTCCACTATGGAACCGGCAATGACTTCAGGAAACCACTCGGCCGTTGACATTTCTGCCTTTACCAAAGCACAAGTGCGACATTTAGCCACATACGCGGCTATGTCCTTCTTTAAACCAGGCCACCAGAACAGTTTCTTCATGTCCTTGTACATTTTTGTGCTCCCAGGGTGAATTGAATACTTTGTAAAGTGTGCTTCATATAGCAGCCCTTCTCGCAATTTACCCGCACTAGGGACGCACAATCGGCCATCTTTTCGTAATAAGCCATCATCCCAGGAGAACTGATCACCAGATCCCTCTTTGCATAGCGTTGGAGACTTTCATCCAACTCCGTTGCCCGCCGAACCCTGTCAGCAAGGTCACACTGAACTTCCAACCAGCTCATACATGCAACAGTTGAAGAATCTCTTTCCACACAAGATATCTCCAAGGCTTCCAACTCCTGGATTAACCGCTCATCATGCATCCGCACCCAATTTGCCTGCACCGGAGCCCGACGACTCAAGGCATCAGCGACCACATTTCCCTTCCCGGGAACATAGTGAATGTCGAATGTAAAATCCCCAAGGAATTCCATCCACCTCCTTTGTCGCATGTTCAACTCTTTTTGATCAAGCAGATACTTTAAGCTTTTATGATCTGTGTAAATATCCACTTTCACTCCATACAGATAATGCCGCCATAATTTTAGCGAAAAGATCACCGCCGCAACTCCAAATCATGGACGGGGTAATTACGCTCATGCACTTTCAATTGACGTGAGCCATAAGCGATCACCTTGCCAAACTGCAGGAGAACGCAGCCTAAGCCGCTTCCTGACGCATCGCTGTATATTTCAAATCCATCTGTACCACATGGCGACGTCAACACGGGCGCCGTGGTCAAACGATTCTTCAGCTCATCAAAAGCTCGTGCGCACTCCGGCGTCCAAATGAACTTCTGCTCCTTTCTCGTCAACGTAGTCAGAGGCAAAGCAATCGGGAGAAGTTCTCCACGAACCTCCTATAGTAGCCCGCCAGTCCAAGGAAACTCCTGACTTCGGCCACCGAAGACAACACTGGCCAATCCCGAATGGCACTTATCTTTGCCGGATCCACCGCTATGCCCTCTCCACTTACTACATGGCCTAGAAAAGCCACCGACGAGAGCCAGAACTCACACTTTGAGAACTTGGCATACAGCTTATTCCTTCGCAAGGTATGCAATACTAATCGCAAATGGTTTGCATGATCTTCCTCCGATTGTGAATATACCAGAATATCATCAATAAACACAATCACAAACAGATCCAGGTATTCGCGGAACGTTCGATGCATGAGATCCATGAATACCGAAGGCGCATTACACAAGCCGAACGGCATCACTGTGAACTCATAATGACCATAGCGTGTGCCAAACGCTGTCTTGGGAATGTCACCTTTCCTAATCCGCAACTGGTAATACCCGGACTTCAAATCCAACTTCGAATAGACGGTCGAGCCCGCTAGCTGATCGAATAAGTCATCGATCCGAGGAATTGGATACTTGTTTTTCTCCGTCAGTTTGTTCAGTTCGCGATAATCAATACATAGTCGCAAACCACCGTCTTTCTTTTTCACAAAAAGAACAGGCGCGCTCCAAGGTGACATACTTGGGCGTATATAACCCTGCTCCAACAACTCTTGCAACTGAACTTTCAGTTCGGCCATTTCTTTTGGCGCTACCCGATACGGCGAACGGGCCACGGGTTTTGCACCCGGCACCAGCTCGATAGCGAAGTCAATTTCCCTTTGGGGAGGTAACCCTGGAAGGTCCTTTGGAAACACATCCGCATATTCCGACACAATCGGCACTTCACTCACACTGGCCTTCGGCGCCACCGCCCCTATGAGTGTGAAGAACAACTCCGCACCCTTCCGAACTGCCTTAACAACTTGGAGAGCGGATAACAATATCCCACTCATCCCTTGCATACCAATGAACTTGGTCTCTCGTTCGGTATTTTGCCCAAGTGTGACCTCTTTTGAAGTGCAATCTATACAGGCACGCTGCTCTGAAAGCCAGTCCATACCAAAGATTATATCAAACTCTTTGATCGGCAATACTAGTGTTTCCACCTTGAACTCCCGACTTCCTATCTTGACCTCAAGACCGCAAGATCGATCCGCGCACATCAAACATCCGTTAGGCAACAACACCTTTACACTGTCTGTCGTGGTCCGGATAGGCACCCCGATACGGACGACAAAGTCCTCAGATAGAAACGAATGTGAAGCACCTGTGTCGAACAGTGCTCGCGCCGGATATTCTCTTATAAGGACAAACCCTATAACATTACAATTAAAACAAGCACAGCACAACAAAACAAGCATATTAAACCTACGCGCACCTGTGACGACATCCGCCTGTTTAATGGCCTCTTGTTGACCAAGGTTGAAGACCCTGGGCTGCGCGTGCGAGGCAGAAGACTCCACCACAGCCTTCCCCTTCTCCGCATAAGACGCTCCCGTCTTCTTATCACCCTTTGGAGGACCAAATCGGCATTCACGTGTGAAGTGTCCAACCTTCCCGCACGTAAAACAAGCACGAGATCCATTCCCAGATGTGTCCGTCACAGTCGCAGAAGGAGCTTGTCCAGAAGACTTCGACTTCTTATTCCACCTCCTACGGTAGCCAAACTTGTCCGGACGCGGCGGCTTAAACTCCGGCTTCACAACCGCCAAGTTTCCTTTTGCTTGCCCCCGTTTCATGTCCAGCTCCAAAGAACGAGCCGTACAGACTAAGGCTTGGAATCCCTGACTCACAGAACTCGAGAGCAAATACCTCAGCTCATCTCGCAGTCCCGCATAAAACCGACTAGTCTTACGCTCTTCTTCGGCGAAGATCGTGCCCGCATATCTTCCCAACCGGGTGAACTCATGCAGGTAGTCATCCACACTTCTATCTCCCTGCGCCAACCGTTGAAATTCCATTTCCATCGATATCCTTTGCTGCACCGGCAGATGTTGTACTAAGAACAATCGAGAAAATTCATCCATTGAAATCTCTGCCAATTGCCTACCAGCCAAGTGATGCATTTCCATCTCATCCCACCACAATCGCGCCTCTCCTTCCAGTAGGAACGTGGCCAACATCACTTTCTGTTCCTCCTCAACCCTGATAGCCCTCATAATCCTCTTGATTCTTGCAAGCCAATCCTCTGCTTGGGCCGGTGTACCCGCCCCATGAAACTGCGGAGGGTTGAAGCTCAAGAATTGCTTCCATTGTTGATCTGCTACCCGCGGACCAACTTCGGCTTCTACCGGTTCTTGCCGTATCCCAGCTTGTGCTGGCACCACTGTAGGACGTGCCTGCCCCGCTTGCTGAGCATTCATCACCGCAAGTACCGTTTCCGTGATGAGACGGACTGTTTCAGCGGATGGAGGAGTTGTGGGCACCTCGGCTGGTGCCGCACTCTCAACAGAACGTTGTGGTTCGGATTGACCCGCAACACTTCTGGTCACCTATATGTGTAAAATACACCGGTTAACGACCAATGAAAATGGCAACCATACAAAAGAATACACAAGTTCAACAAACAAGTGTATTTGAATTCCTAAGTGGACAATCTTGAGTTCAAATTAAGTGTTATAACGACGGCACTGACACGTGCTCGCCCCCTCTCAAAAGAATTCGTCCGCGAATTCGGAAGAGATCGACCAACAAGCTGATACCAAATTGTAACACCTCTACCCGTCAAGAAGAGTATGATAGAGGGTCCGGCCGGGGCCCCACACCATATTCCACAAACAGGCGGAGATGCTACTAAATAATATCAAAACTAACGCATCCTAACACAGAGCATTCTAGCGGAAGCTTCACGGTTGAATTATTGAACTCAAGATAATGAACATTGTCCACCAACTTAGGAATATATATAAACATTACAAAAGTCTGGCCTTAAGGCCTTACATCAGTTTCTCTTAACAAGAGTGTGGATTACAGACATCGGCACGCAGGCCGGCCACACATGAACAAAAGAAACAAAACAATGCCTTCGAGGGCAGCAGCGCAGCTTTGGGCTTCAGCCCGCTAAGTCCCGCTCGGACCAGCACCTCCAGTACCTGTAATAACCAATCCACCAAGCGGTGGCAAACAAGGCAACGGTCAGCATTCAGCTGACCAATTATAACGACCCTGCCTCTGGCACGGGGCAGCGAAATTCCATCCCTGCAAAGCAATCATCCAACATGATATATAGCAATTCAAGCAAGACGTGCACGCCCGCACAGTCACATATCACAAACGTCGGCACGACGGCCCGACGCTCCGTGCACTCAGGGCACATTCACACCGTTCAGAGGTCCCAGACATAACGGTGCATTATGAGCATTCTAGTCTGATCGGCTCACCGGCCGTCGACTCTCGCTATGTGATCCTAACAGGGTCTTAAGCACCCAAGGTTAGACAACCATAACGCGGGTACAGTTCCACCTTTCCCGTTGCTCACATCGTCAGACTCACGTCTGGACTGACGCGGGTACAGTTTCACCTTGCCCGTTCCACCATTTCCTAGTTGCAGCCTCACGGCTCAACCTTCCACAAAGTAGCACTCACGGCTACAAGAGAGTCCAACTCTCAACACTTCCTGGACTTCCTCCAGTACTTTCCATCACGCATACAAGCAATGATCACGGAGTCTTCTCCGATATGCAACCCAGCATCACCAATCCAGACTATATCCAGATGGGCTTCACACAACATGCCTAGATCCGTACTCCAATTCCGGACTCTAACAAGGGGGACTTCACATATCTACCCCAAGGGACGCCACAACCCACCGCACACTCGAGGGGAAGGGTTTTCCCTATGCAATGCAGGAATTAAGGACTTCACATGTCCAAGCAGGAAATCGTTACCCTAGGAGTTCGCTTCGGAGCCATGGCGAGAAATTTGAGACGGATGAAAGCCTTCGCAGCAGTGTTGCCTTCGCAAATCCGAACTCGGCTCGCGATTTGGACCACCGTAGCACCACCGGCAGCCGGACTCCACTTCCTCTTCTTCCTCCTTGCTCTCACCTCTCTCTTAAACTTTAGAAAGAGAAGATGAAAAGAAGAATGAGATTTTCTCTCCCCTTTTCCGACCTTATCAGCCCAGAAATGATCTCCAGCCACAGGATCTTATTTAAAGAAAATGAAGGGCCAAGATTTAACTGAAAATTCCTTTTCTTTTGGCCGACACGGCCTGTGACACGCCCGTGTCACAGGCCGTGTACCCTTATGCGGCACACGTGACACTCGCACCGACTGAAATATTCGAGAACACGGGCATCGACACGCCCGTGTCGAACCTGACACGCCCGTGTCAGTCATGAGACACGCCCTGCTACACGGTCCTCCCTGATCTCCAAAACTAGTACACGGGTAGGCACACGCCGTGTCAAACCTAACACGGCCGTGTTCCATGCCGTGTTCACTGCCGTGTTCAAGGCCGTGTACTTTTCTGACTCAAACAGGCCAATTTCGAATTTAAATGAGTGACACGCCCTGGGACACGCCCGTGTCGGAGGCCGTGTCCCAGGCTCGACTATCGTCGACCTCCGATCGTCGACTATCTTGAACACGCCCTGAGACACGCCCGTGTCCCAGGCCGTGTACCCCGACACGCCCTGGGACACGCCCGTGTCCCAGGCCGTGTTAAGCAACCTGAACCTCAAATTCACTTTTGAGTCTTTTTTTGGGGTGTTACACATTTGGACCTTTTTGGCCCAATAAATGTACAGAGTTTAGGAGGGAAGTATTACACCTTAGTAATTGTAGATGACTTCTCTAGGTTCAGTTGGGTTTTCTTTTTGAGAACTAAGTCTGATAACTTCAAAGCCCTTACAGACTTTCTACTATGTGTGCAGACTGAGTACTCTACTCATGTGGCCTTGATCAGAAGTGATCATGGTACTGAGTTTGACTCTCTTCTCATGCAAGAATTCTATGAGAGAGAAGGTATCAAACATAGTTTCTCAGCTCCTAGAACTCCCCAACAAAATGGGGTAGTTGAAAGGAAGAATAGAACACTCATTGAAGCTGCTAGCACATTGTTGGCAGATGCTAACATGCCTCTCTCCTATTGGGCAGAAGCTGTTAGTACAGCCAATTATGTCTTGAATAGAAGTTTGATACACAAGCTTAAGTGTAAAACTCCTTATGAGTTGCTTAAGGGAAAGAAATCTAAAATTAATTATTTTAGAGTATTTGGTTGTATTGTTTATATTCATAATAATAATAAAGAATATATTAGAAAATTTGAAGCAAAAGCTTCAATGGGAATCATGCTTGGATATTCCCAAGTAAGCAAAGCTTATAGGGTTTATAACAAATCAACCTGTAAAATTGAAGAATCTGTGCATATATCTTTTGATGAGTCTCAGATGTTTTACAAGGAGAAGGAAAATTCTCCTTCCTCAAGTTCATTGCAGGTATCTGATGCCCCTCAAGAAATTCTTCAACTATCAACTCTTCAGATCACTGAATCAGACAGTGATGAAGACATTGCTGAAGCTGTTGTTGTACCACCAACAGTAGATCAAATTCCTCCTGAGGAATTAATCCCAACTGTTGCTGAAGATCACATCCCACCTGCTGATATTGTCACACTTAGAGATCACCCGACATCTCAAGTGATTGGAGACATATCAGCTGGTGTGCAAACAAGACATCAATTAAGACAGGATGTGATGCACGCTTGTTTCCTCTCACAGGTTGAGCCCCTCACCTTTAAAGATACAGAGCTAGATCCCCACTGGATCATTGCAATGCAAGAGGAACTCAATCAGTTTGAGAGATGTAAAGTTTGGACTTTGGTTCCAAGACCTAAAGGCCAACTGATCATAGGCACCAAGTGGGTGTATAGAAACAAGTTGGATGCAAATGGAATTATAGTAAGGAATAAAGCTAGGCTTGTAGCTCGGGGCTACAGACAGGAGGAAGGTATAGACTATGACCAAACCTTTGCTCCTGTTGCAAGGCTAGAAGCAATAAGGATCTTCTTGGCCTATGCAGCCTTCATGAAGTTTAAGGTGTTCCAAATGGATGTCAAAAGTGCATTCCTAAATGGTGAGCTTAAGGAAGAGGTGTTTGTTGAACAACCACCAGGGTTTGTTTCTTCAACTCAGCCCTCTCATGTGTTTAAGTTGCAGAAAGCTCTTTATGGACTAAAGCAAGCTCCTAGAGCCTGGTATGAGACCTTAGCTAGTTTCCTGTTAGAGCACAACTTTACTAGGGGAGTAGTTGATAGAACACTTTTCGTCAAGCATCACAAGGACACAATCCTGTTAGTTCAGGTGTATGTAGATGATATTATTTTTGGCTCCACTGATCCCAAACTGTGCAAAAAGTTTTCCAACTTAATGCATTCCAAGTTTGAGATGAGTAGCATGGGTGTGCTGTCTTACTTTCTTGGTCTCCAAGTTAAGCAAGATGCTGATGGTATCTTCATCTCCCAATCCAAATATGCCAAGGAATTGGTAAAGAAATTTGGGATGGCTGATGCTTCAGCAATGCCTACACCCATGGCTACTAATGTAGTTATTGATTCTGATGATCACGGCAAGCCAGTTGATCAAAAGAATTATAGGGCCATTGTTGGTTCCCTATTGTATCTAACTGCAAGTAGGCCAGATATAATGTTTGCTACATGCCTTTGTGCTAGATTCCAGGTCAACCCCAAGGAATCTCATCTGATTCTTCTAAAGAGAATCCTGAGATACCTGAAGGGATGCCCAAATCTAGGACTTTGGTACCCAGCTGAGTCAGAATTTGAATTAATTGGATATTCTGATTCTGATTATGCTGGTTGCCGAGTTGACAGGAAGAGCACCTCAGGAACTTTCCAGTTCCTGGGAGAGAGATTGGTCTCTTGGTTCTGTAAGAAGCAGGCTTCTGTCTCAACCTCAACTGCAGAGGCTGAATATATAGCAGCTGCCAGTTGTTGTTCACAGATCCTGTGGATTCAAAACCAGCTTATGGATTATGGTTACTCACACAAGAACACCAAAATCATGTGTGATAGTACCAGTGCTATCTCAATTGCACAAAATCCAGTGCACCACTCTAGAACGAAGCACATTGAGATTCGGCACCATTTCCTGAGAGATTGTGTGGAAAAGAACAAGATTTGTCTTGAGTTCATATCCACTGAGTTTCAGAGAGGTGATATATTCACCAAGCCCTTAGATGAACAGAAGCATCTGTTCTTTTTAGTTCAACTAGGCATGATCAATGGACGAGACTAAGTGTGACTATATCTGCCAATGTTGAAACTTGTTTGAAGATAGTCGAACGACGTTCGAAGATAGTCGATCGGGTCAAGCCCATCGTCGACTTATGGTTGATGAAAGTTTATCTGATTGAAGATCGTCGACCGGCGTTCGACCATAGTCGAACAAGTCGAGCTCATCGTCGATCTCTGGATGACGACAGCTTGTTGTTTGAGAAGCCAGAAATAGTCGAACGATGGTCCGACTACTCTGCTTCTGGACCGATCGTCGAACGACCGTTCGACCATCGGGTCTAGTATCTTTTTAATAGAACGACTATCTCCGGTCTAATATAAAGTCGATAGTCGATCTAGGTTAAAAGATCTTTTGTTTTATCGTCGACGGAGCGTGACTTTTCGCATTCTGTCTTCCCGCTTGTGATTTTCTACCGCTTCGTCTCCTTCGTCTTCTCCGTCCTTCTCGCGCTTTCTCCAGCAATTCCATGGCGGTCTCTCCAGCAGTACTAGCAGTTGTGAAGTTCGATGCAGGCTTCAGCGTTGATTTTGATGCCTTCAGTAGCTGCGAAGCAGGAATCGTGGAAGTTCTTCAGTTGTGCCGGGATCAAGGACTGGAGAGATTAATGTCATCAAGGATTAAGTTAAATATACCCGAGATCAAGGAATGGGCTTTCACGTCGTCCTCCACCGACGATTCGATGACTGGCACCATCGGCGGAGAAGAGGTAATTTTAACTCTGGCCGTTCTGACTGATGTTTTTGGATTAGTTAATGGTGAAGAAGATTATGAGCAAGATGCTCAAGAATTTGGAAGAATGTTGGTTGAGCTGGGACATGCAGAGGGCACTCCCACGAAGCTGCTCAAGGTAAATTTCCCTTTCAAGATTAAGTTTCTTGCTGAGTTGGTCGGAAAAGTGCTCCTCGGTAAGCACTCTGCTCATGACAATATAACAAGGCAACAATTTGCACTGATGTGTGCAATTGTTAATCGGAAAAAGATTGATTGGGCAGGAGTAATGTTTGATTTGATAAGGAAAAAGAATGGTAAGAAGGAAGTTACCCTCGGAAGGGTCATTGGAATTTTCCTGAAAGAAAAGTATCCTCAGCTGCTGGTCTCCGTTGCAACAACCATAAATGCAAGCAAGAAGATGGACCCAAACCTGTTCTCCAAGTGGAAGAGAACCTTTGTGAAACCCGCTCTCACAGGGGTTGCTCCAGCGACATCAGAGAGCACCAGGACTGATTCGGTCTCTCCTCACCCTGTAGACGTGGGCTCAGCTCTTTCCCTTCCCTCTTCTTCTGCTATGCAGTCTGCTTCAGTTGAAGTTCCATCAACTTCAGCTGAAGTACGACTTTTTCCTTCTCCTGTTAGAGAAACAACCACGGTTGTTCTTCCTTCCCCTCCAGCATCTCCTCTTCCTTATCATCAGGCTAGAATATCTGCTCCTAGTTTTGATTTGTTAGGATCTGAGAGGATTCCAACACCTCCTCAGTCCCCTATTCATTCTCCAGTTAACACTCCTGTTAACTCTCCAGCTCCATCTCCAATTCAATCTCCAGTCCACACCATTCTTCATCCCAACACTACAACCATATCTGCTGCATCTCCATCCACTACACTTCCATCATCTTTTGAGATCACCCCAGCACTCATCTCCAGCATTTTGGAGTTGATTACCCCTTCAATCAAAATTATGATTGAAGAGGCAATCGCTCCACTTGCTTCCTCCATTGATACATTAACCGCTACCATCAAATCACTTTCCAAATCTGCTGAGCCCTCTTCCACAAGGGGCCTGGTTTCAGTTTCCACTGAAATCAGGCAGGGGGAGATGTTCTGTGAAGATGCCTCAGAGCCTCCTGCCTCCCTTCCAGCAGTAACAGATACTGTGATGACAGTTCAAGTAGTGTCTGCTCCAGCTGAAAAAGAATCAGCCTCTGTGTTATCGGAAAAGGATATATCTGATGCTATTATGCTATCTGAATTTGCTATGAAAGTCTGCTTAGAAGATCTCACCACTCCCGTAGTTGCAAATTTCCTAGAAGGGATTATTACATCCTACCTAGATGAGTCTTGGGAGTTGGTCAAGTATGAAGGTAATTCATTCATCCGCTTTATTGACGAGTCAATTAATTTGCTAGCTTGTGAATTCCTAGAAGGAATGATTTTTGCTTATTTAGCAGATCTGTGTTCATAATCTCTACAGATTTTATTAGAGAAGATTTAGCTGCTCAGATCATAGCAGTTATTTCTGAAGCTGATCCAGTTGTTACTAATAATCAAGTAGATCCAGAATTGGATTCATTTTTAGATGACATGGAAGATGTATCTGAAAATCAAGAAGAAAAAGCAAGAGCTGCCTGGAATCAAAGAGTACAAGATTCTTTAAAAGAGAAAGAAAAAGAGTTGTAAGTTGAAAAGTCAACTATTTGGGATGATTCACCAGGTCTTGATTTAGATTTCCTTCTGGCTCAGGATGCCATAGAAGAGGAAAGAGAGAAATCTGATCTGAAGTTAAAAGAAAAGGCTGTTTCTGAAGCCTATGATCCTTATGATAATCCTCCATCATCTCACTCTGATGATGAAGATGATTCTGATATGTCTGAAAATTCAAAGAAAAAGAAAGCTGCTCAAAAGAAAAGGAAAGCAATTGCTCCTCCTCCTCCCAGTCGAGACAATGATACTCCATACTATATTCTTAAAGGAATTGACCCCAAATCGAAAGAATTTCAGCATTGGATGTGGTTCTCCAAGAACCAGCAGAAAGAGAGAAAAAGAACTAAGAGATATGACTCTCCGGCTTCCAGATGGACACCCAGAGGTCCTCCTCCACCTCCCAGTGCAGGAGCCTCTGGCAACCTCTCTGCGAATCCATCTGCCTCTTCTAAAAAATCTGCATCTTTTCAACCTCAGCCAAGGAAAAGCTATCAAAGTTCGCAAGGCAGATCGTATTCTGGCTCTCAAAGACAAGTGAAGGAGGTTGTGTTTCAAAGACCAACTTTTTCTCCTCCTCCTTCTCCAAAGAAAAGAGTTCCATCTCCTATGCCAGTACAGTCTGAGAAAGCTGTTTCAAAAGGTAAGTAGTTTATTTTGTTTTAAAATTCTAGCAAGAACCTTTTGCTAAGTCTGCTCCCATGTCTTATCTAGTTAATCAAGATAAAGAATCAGATACTGCTCCTCCTGAGTCTGTTTATGAAAGTCCTGAGCTTGATCCTAACTTTAGGATGGCTCGTTTTCACGAACTGGTTGGAGCAGCTCAAATAAGAAAAGCAAAGGCAGAAGGAAAAGATACTACTGGTTTAACCACCATGTCTGCATTCAGAAAGAAAGAGTTTGAAAAGTTCCAGGTTAATCCTGATGTTTTTGACCCCTCAAAATATATGGAAAAGCACCCTGAAGCAGTTGTTCCTAGGGCTGCAGAATTGAAGATCATTGGTGTGCAGGACTTGAAACTGTCAAAGAAAGAAGCTGATGATCCTCTAAGGAAAATTTCTTTTGTTCCTAGTTCCTCTGACCCTTTACCAGATTTTGTAGACTCTTAATAGTTTGATTGACTGCTGTGTTATATTTGTCTATTATCTATCTGTTTGATAACTGCTAGTTAATTGTTAACTATTTCCTGTATTAATTTTATTGCTCTTTAGCTAGCTGTATATTTTTGTTTTGGAGAGACTTAACTCAAATAGGGGGAGATTGTTGGTACCCTAGTTTGATTTGAGTTTAGTCTTGCCTTTTTAGTCCCTTGACCCAAGAATTATCTATGGTCATTGGTTAGTGGTCTAGCTGTAGAGTCCTTACTTTTCCAGATGAAGAATTTGGTTAAGTAGGTTTTTCGTTCGACTATAGTCGAACGCCGCTCGACTATCGTCTATCGGCTGATCGACGATCGTCTATCAGTTGGTCGACGCTCTGTCTGCGTTGATAGTTCGACTATCTGTTGATAGATAGACTATCTGCTTGGCGTGGTAGTTCGACTATCTGTCCTGATAGATCGACTATCTGATAGGTCGACTATCTGTTGATAGGTCGACTATCTGTTCCGCTTTGATAGGTCGACTATCTGTTGATAGGTCGACTATCTGTTGATAGGTCGACTATCTGTTGATAGGTCGACTATCTGTTTTCTGAGGTAGGTCGACTATCTGCTTGATAGGTCGACTATCTGTTTGCGCTTGATAGTTCGACTATCTGTCCAGATAGATCGACTATCTGATAGTTCGACTATCTGCTCTGATAGGTCGACTATCTGCCGGGGTAGTTCGACTATCTTCTTCGATAGGTCGACTATCTGGATCGTTCGACTATCTGCCCGATAGTTCGACGATCTCCGAGCGTCGGTCGACGATCTCCGAGGGTCGTTCGACGTTTTCTGTCTGCCTTTATATTTTGTATTTATTTATTATATTCAATTAATCAATACATTTTCTGGCACGTTGTTTTAGTTGTTTTATGATAAAATTACCAGGCAATATTTTCTCCATCCCTTTTGCCTGAGTCAAATCTTTTTAGATAAAGTTATTTGTCTTATTAGCTGACATTATATTTTACTTTATCTGCTGTCAGCCCTTTATAGCCGTTAGACTGAAAAGTCTTCTTTTTGCTATAAAGAGTTTGTTTCTGATATGACTTTATTTAGTACTTTATTATCAGATTGCTTCCTGCAGCTTCCTAGAAAAAGGTTTATTCCTTTTATAGAATATTTCTGCTACAGAGATTGTTTTGTCTTCCTGATATTTACAGCCCAGGTCTCAAGTTTCAGAAGAAGACAAGTAATTCAAATTGAAGAGAGCCGTTGCTTGTTGCTGCTATAAAAAGGATCCTTTGAAGAAGGATTCAAGCTAGCTAACTAGTTACCCAGTTATTTTATTTAAGCATTCAAGCCTTCATCAAGATCAAGTTTTTCTGCTCTCAGCAATTTCCATCTAACTGAGAAGTGTTAAGCTCTTCTACTCATCTTCAACCTGAGTTCTCCTGCTTTCAGGAAGTTCAAACTCAGAGTCCTTTTGAAGAAGAAGAAGAAGAAGATAGCTGCTTGAAGATCTTTAATTTTATTATTTATTATCTTCTTGTAGTTTTTCCTTCAGAGCTTTCTGAAGAGTTTTCTGCACTGAAGCAAGACTTCACCTGGACATCTTTGAGCCAGGGGGAGCCTTGATTTTTTAAGAGCTTTCTAGCTCAGTGCAAGTCTTTGTGCTTCTCTAATCTTTGTAAAATAGAGAAGACATCTTAACCTTCTTCCCCCTCCTATACAGGGTTATTACTCCCTTCAAAAGTATCCCTTGGTGGCAGGGCACCTGATCAAAAACCTGTGCTTGGTTTTTAGACACCTGATCAAAAGTCTAAAGGGTTTCTGGATCTACCTGAAGCAGATCATGTTGGTGGCAGGGCACCTGATCAAAAACCTGAGTGGATTCCTACCGTGTGGGTAGAAGAGTGGACGTACCCAAGTTGTTTGGGGAACCACTATAAATTTCCTTGTGTCGTCTGGATTCCCTTGTTTAATTCCTGCATTGTGGCTGTGAATAGATATAACTAGGATTGCTAGTTGCTGATTAGGTTTCCAAGCCTTAACTGTAATTACAGTTAGCTTGAGTTTGTGCACATCACTTGTGTTAGGCTATAGGGTTAATTCTATATCTATAATCTTTTCATTCCGCACTTCACTCCAAGGGAGTTGGGTAGACCATTAAGTTTTGTCTAGTGCAAAATTTGATAACTCTATTCACCCCCCCCCCTCTAGAGTAGTATCTATCCCTTCACTTTCAGTTTAGATAGTTGAAACCTCATGAGAGGAATTACCTCGTCTATGACTTAGAGCTGGTGGCGGTACTTTTGCGTTAAAATTCTGGTGATACTATGTGTACGGTGCAAAGCTGGAGATCTTCACGGACCACAAAATCTTGAAGTATCTTTTAAATCAAAAAGATTTGAACATGTAGCAGCGCAGGTGGGTCGAGTTCCTTGGGGACTACGACGTGGCAATTCAGTATTATGCCGGGCAAGGCCAACATGGTGGTCGACGCCTTGAGTAGGAAATATTCTGGACAAGGGAATTGGATTGAAGCTCGTGATGAGCGATTAGTGCGAGATTTTAAGTCCATTGTCATTGATTATGTAGCAAGAGGAGAGTCTAGAATGGCTCGGTTGAACTGAATAGAGTTGCAGAACAACTTATCTGATCGTATCCGGAAAGCGACCAGTGTGGAGGTAGAGTTCCAGCCTTTTGTGGTGGAAGCTCAAAAAGGCGAGG
This sequence comes from Platanthera zijinensis, assembly GCA_039513925.1. NCBI lineage: Eukaryota > Viridiplantae > Streptophyta > Magnoliopsida > Asparagales > Orchidaceae > Platanthera > Platanthera zijinensis. Next base: position 149,124,729 of record CM077095.1, on the reverse strand, counting down.
GTAATACCTTGGAGATGTTTGGTGGGATCTTAAAGAAGGATGGAAGGGTATGTGTACTATTTGTCAAGCTACGTGAGGAGTTGATGTTTGATGGTCATTTCACGAAGTACTCCATTCACCCGAGCAGTACAAAGATGTACTTGGATATGAAGAAATCCTTTTGATGGCCTAGATTGAAGCGAGATATAGCTTTGTATGTGAGTCGGTTCCAGACGTGTGCCTTAGTGAAGGTTGTATGTAAGAAGCTGGGTGGGTTCCTGAAGCCCCTTCCTATCCATAAGTGGAAATTTGACGACATCTCCATAGATTTTGGGCATGGCTTACCTCGGTCGCAGCAGGATAACGATGCGATTTGGGTGATCGTGGATCTCCTGACCAAAGTGGCTCACTTCATCCCAAATCGGAAGGATGACAGTGTGGAGAAGTTGATAGAATTGTATGTTCGCAATATTGTGCGGTTGCACGGAATTCCAAAGAGTATTGTTAGTGATCGTGATGGACGGTTTATGTCCAAGGACTAGAGATTAGTACAGAAGAGTTTGAGCACAAAGCTCAAGTTTAGTACGACGTTCCATCCTCAAACTGATGGTCAAACGAAAAGGACTAATCGTACAATGGAGGATATGCTGAGAATGTGTGCACTTGATTTTGTAAAGAGGTGGGAAGATCACCTTTTTATGGTGGATTTTTCATACAATAATAGTTTTCAGGCGAGTATCAAGATGGCGACATACGAGGCTTTGTATGGAAGGCGGTGTCGAACACCGATGTCATGGATAGAGGCGGGAGACACCAAACTTTTGGGAAAAGTGGTGGTGGTCAATGCATGCGAGTTGGTGCGAACAATTCAGGAGCGCGTGAAGATTGCTTAGGATCGGCAGGCGAAGTATTTTAATGCGCGCCATAGGAACGTGGAGTTCGCAGTAGGCGACTGGGTGTATCTAAATACTAAACCATTCAAAGGTGTTTCACGAATTCGCCGACTCAATAAGTTGAGTCCGAGGTTTTTTGGGGCTGTTCGAAGTTGTGGAACGAATCGGAAAAATAGCCTATCAGTTAACATTACCCTCAGAGTTGAGTAGATTACACGATGTCTTCCATGTTTTAGTTTTAAGGAAATCCTTAGTGGAGTCAAGTGTTGTGGTTGAGTCAACGACGATGACGGTAGAGGAGGACTTGAGGACAAAAGTCTGTCCGGTTGGCATAGAGGATTCAGGAGTTCGATAATTGTGGAATAAAGAGGTTAAGCTCGTGAAAGTGCATTGGGATAACTGCGGGCAAGACGAATTCTCCTGGGAGCGTGAGCAAGCAATGCGGGAGGACTTTCTAGAACTTTTTGCTTTAGGTATGCTTGTTGCTTGAGTGCATGCTAAATTTTTAGGACGAAATTCTTCTAAGGGGGTGGAGTTGTAACGCCCCAGTTTTCTAAACTTGAGACTCTAGGAGCTACCGCGCGGCGGTAGGTTTCTATCACCCAGAGGTAGCCTTCTTTCATCGAGTGGTAGGAGTCGAGTGGTAGCGCGCAGCGTTAGCTAGTTACCACTTGGCGGTAACCCCGGTTCGTCAAGTCGAAGTCGTCGAGATGAAAGCGTCGAGTGAGCTACCGCGCGGCTGTATTACTACCGTTGGCGGTAGTGCTACATTATTTTGAGACTGGCGGGTCGGGAAGTTATCGCGACGCGGTAGGTAGCTACCGCCTGGCAGTAGAAGACGGAAGCAGTTTCGTCGGCTGTGGTTTCCGGCCGTACAATTCGCTTGGGATTTGATCCTATGACTCAAAATCCTCTGTCCTTCAGCCTTAAGTAGGGCTGAAGTACTCTTTCCCCTTATTCTTCTCATTTGAGTGGGAATTAGGGTTTGGGAGAGAGGGTTTGGAGGAGGAAGAAGAAGGACTTTATTTTGCCATTAGCAAAGCTCCGAGGCTCGGTTTACTGAACCAAGGCCAGATCCGTTGAGAGGACTTGAAGGCGCACACTTTCATCTGTGCAAAGCAATATCTCCATGGATAGGAAGAGGAGTCGTAAGTTAACGACATTTCTCCTCTCGGTTTTAGGAGGCATGCATGACATCCATTTCATTTTTGCTTATTTTCAAGCATTTAGGCATCAGATCTCTCAAATGAGAGGGGTGCGGGTCATCATAGTTTAAGAGGAGACACTGGGTCGATTGTATCCGTCCTCGGCATGATGTTGCATTAGAAATCCGCTCTGCTAGTGGATTAGGCGTGGTGGGTGAAGCCGTAGTCGCGACTGTTAGTCCGACTCGGTGATATTGCATAACGAGCCTTAAGGATTTTGCTATAAATACGTTTGCGGCAAGATGTCGTTTGTGATGTTTGCCCCCCTTATTTCATGCGAGAACGAATGGTAGATTATGATGGGAATGGCTATGTTTGTGGATTGATGTGCGAAGGCGCGAATTTGTCTCTGTGGTCGGCTGGCTAGCCCGCGACGTGCAAGTCATGTGTGGAGAGTGTTCCAGCGAGACAAGTCCCCTTCTGAGAAACTGATGAGAATGCCAAGCTTTTGATAAGCTCGGGCGATGAAGCCCATGAGCGGGTGGGGTCAAGCAAGGGTTCTTAACATCGGTTTGTTTGTGTGATGGAATCCTGGCGTGAGAAGTCAGAGCTTGCAGGCAAGCCCGGGTTTTGAGATACCGAGCGGGTGGGGCCTTGGCAAGTGTTTTGTGTGGTGTCTTGAATGTCGTTGGGGGAGAATGGAAGTACCCGTGTGATGTGATGTTATGTGATGTGATAATGCATGATGATGTGTTAGATTCATGTGTTATAAGATGTCTTGGGTGAAACCCAGGTTTGCAAACATGTTGCATGGTAGGCCCCTTTTTATTAAATGCTCAACCTAGAAATATGTTTGATGTATATGACATCCCAACCTATTTATTTACTCTCCATGTTTATAAACATTTGCATACGAAGTGCTGACCTGTAGGGTGATGGAGTGCCCCGGAGTCCGCTAGGGAAAACCAGGAGGAGATGTGTTGGTTACGCAGTTGAAGCCGTAGTCGCAACCGTTAGTCCGACTCGGTGATGTTGCATAATAAGCCTTAAGGATTTTGCTAGAAATCCGTTTTTGCAAGATGGCATTTGTGATGTTTGCCCCCCTTATTTCGTGTCAAAATAAATAGTGGATTAGGGTGGGAAGGGCTATGTTTGTGGATTGATGTGCGAAGGTGCGGCTTTGTCTCTATGGTTAGCTGGCTAGCCCACGACGTGCAAGTCATGTGTGGAGAGTGTCCCGGCGAGACAAGTACCCTTCTGATAAACTGACGAGAACGTCAAGCTTTTTACAAGCCCGGGCGATGAAGCCTATGAGCGGGTAGGGTCAAGCAAAGTTTCTTAGCATCGGTTTGTTTGTGTGACGGAATCCTGGCGTGAGAAGTCAGAGCTTGCAGACAAGCCTGGGTTTGGAGACATACGAGCGGGTGGGGCCTTGGCAAGTGTTTTGTGTGGTGGCTTGAATTTTTTTAGGGTAAAATAGAAGTACATGTGTGATGTGATGCAATAATACGTGATGATGTGTTAGATTCATGCGTTATAGGATGTCTTGAGTTAAACTCGGGTTTGCATACATGTTGCATGGTAGGCCAATTTTTTTAAATGCTCAACCTAGAAACGTATTTGATGTATGTGACATCCCAGCCTATTTCTTTACTCTCCATGTTTATATACATTTGCATACGAAGTGCTGACCTGTAGGGTGATGGAGTGCCCCGGGGTCTGCTAGGATGACCGGGAGGAGATGTGTTGGTTATACAGTTGAGGTCAGCCTTTGCAGACCCATGTTACAATAATTTTTACAGGGCAAGATGCACATGCTGGAGAAACTCGCCGACCAATAAGGCCTAAGCCTCATGAAGTGTTCTCCTTTGCTGTACTTTTAAGTTGATGAATGTTATGCTTACTGCACTGTAATCCGGCTTGCATGTCGAGGTAACTTAGGAGTGTTATAACGCATTGCTTTGTTTTTGGTTGTTTCAGTTTTGGACAATTGTATGTGTAAGGCCTTAAGGTCGCTTCGTACTCTTATGTTAGTGGATAACTTCTAGTTATTTTGTGTTTCCGCTGTCTTGTTTCTGAGTTTTGAGTTGCACAGTTCTTCATATCATCTTATAATGCTTAAGTTGTGGAGTCTGTATGTTGTGGGGCCCCGACCAGACCTATATTATATGGTCATTACAGGGGAGGCGTTACAAGGGGGCTTTTAGGATTGAAAGTATTATGGTGGGGTCAAATAGTCAAGTTGGGACCAAGAAATCAAACCCTAGGCTAGGTGACCAGAAATTATTATTTGCAGACTAAGGTGATTTCACCTATTTACCTAGGCAGTCATGGTCCTCTTGGTCTTCTTAGCTTTGTCATGACCTAGTCATGAGAAAAATTCCCTAGGGGTCTGATTGTTTGTGGGATGTTACAAGAACCCCCCACGGATCCCGAGGGTGAAGCCTAACATCAACGTATACTCAGGCACCTCCTGAATCAAAAGGACCTCTTCTTGGAACCTATCTACATAACTCTCCCGCGTCTCCTCCGGACCTTTCTTGGTGGAAAACAGGAACTTCACTCTCTTCTTCCTTTTCTTTGACATTGAGAACCTCAACATAAATCCCCGACGAAGATCCTCGAAGCAATAAATTGAGCTCGTGAGAAGCTGGGGAAATAAGTCCCTCACCTTCTCCTTGAAGATAATCGTGAAGAGTCGCCATTTGACATCTGCTAGATGGATCAGGAATCCTTGAACTACTGGACGTGTTGCACTAGATCATCCATGCTCGTGTAGTAAGACATCTCGGTTTACCTGAACCCCTCTGGAACTAGAGCAGATACAATCAACTCGCTAAAAAGGCTTCCTCCTCCTACCAGGTGAGTGAACCCATCTCACGCAGTTATCTCTCTGGTTCTCTCCGCACTCACCGGGCTAGGGAGCATCACTTGCCCAGCGAGATCTCGCTCTTGCCTAGCTGTTGGGACGGGATCACAGGAACGGCATGTGTCGAGCACTCGCCTCTCACGGCGAATGTGAGATGTATGGTCTGTAAGACCTCCCTCTTGAATTCTTCAAACATCCTCATCCTGACTCCACTCACTGGTGGAGGCGAGTTTCCCGAGTCGGTTTCTTCTCCTTCACCTCCAGCCATGAAGCTTAGCTTAGGATTTCTTGTGAGGGTTACGGTCCGCGCTCACCGCACCAAAAATGTTGAAACCAAAACTTGGTCTCAAGAAGAGTTCAGACCCAAGGGGTATAGCCTGCAAATACTTCTCCCGAACCTGCACACCTGACCGGGCACTAGAAACTAAGGAACAGACTCTTGGCTGCAGCATAGAGATCTCACCACACACTCGAAAGATCTCAGAGCAATTCCCCTCCCAAGCTAAAAGTTGAGCTGGACACCTCGGAGGGCGCTCGAAGCCAACCAAGAACAACTTGAGGAGGAAGACAACCAGAGAACTCTCTTCTCTCCAAAGGTGCACATGGGGTCTATTTATAGTTTTCCAAACCTGGCCTGCCAATAGCGGAATCCCGTTTTTTGGTTCTACTATACGCAACTGATCTGACAGCCGCGAAACTCCGCTGTTTGGAGAGGCTATTGGCATGCCAATAGGGACATCCTGGTAAAAACATTATTGGGCGAGCGGCTCCGGTTGCTACCACTCGCCCGAGGCGGCGAGTCCCCCCAAAGGGGCTAGCACTCGCTACCTCGACCAGGGCTGAGGGCGAGTGCGTACCTAGTTACCCCACTCGCCTCTCCCTCGGCTTGGTCATGTGGCAAGTGTGGGCCCAAATCCCCCACTCATCTCCACGGTACCTATGATAAACCTTAACGAGCTGAAGAATTTCGACCCCACTCGCCCATCCGGCTCGCCTGAGCCTAAGATAGCTCTCTTTGACATGATCTTCTTTTGAGGGACCTACTCGACGAATACGGGATTGTACACACACATTATTTGAACCGCTCATACAATATGAAACATATTCGACTCGATTAATTAGGTCGCCTAAATTTGGATCGATATTAATGATAGACCTGTAACGCGCATAATTAATATGTTTGACCCACATGATTATTAGTTCTAACACTCAGGCCCTAAATATCTATTCATATCCCACAAAATCAAAATCAAAATATTTTTTAAGCACCTCAAATACACTAAGAACTGCGCCTCTTTCTCCCTTCCGTCAAAATCGAGCCCTGACTCATCCTTCGCATGGGCCACATGACACAACATCACCGACGCACCTCCTCCCCAGATTCCGGCTATCAAGCCACCTCTAGCCAACGAAGAACTCAGTTACAAAAGATGGATGTGTCCGGCGAGTAGTTCCTAGCTTATTTCAACATATCTCGTGTGATCTCAAGCACACTTCGTTACAAAAGGTGTCGGCGGAGAAACATTTCTTGAAAGCCAAGGAATGAATTTGCTTCCCTGAGGGGCTTATTGTCGAACACCTTGGAGGCATCCTGCTTTGAGCTTCCAGACAACGAGGCAATCTGACTCTCTTCTCGAATTTCTCATTTGATGCGGTTCAAGACAAAAGTGATGGCGAATACGTGCTTCGAGCCCCAACTTCATCCTTGTTTGCAAGCAGCTTCTACGTCCACCTCCTCACCATCTCAACCACTGTCAAATTATATTTATATAACAACAATCTTTCTGTGGAAGATCTCTCCCGGCAGACTCATCATGGATGACTAAAATCAGATGTTAAAAGATTTGAGAAAGAAGCGGTCGGATGCTTAATAAACTCAATATCTACAACTTTGAATTCTTATTTTGTTCTAAAAAAAATTGGGGGTACAAATTGCAGTTTAGAGTACAATTATAATTTCAGGATTTACAAATAGTCAATGGCTACAAATAGTCAAATATGATCTATGAATATCAACACGCATGAAATATTAGATAAGTGGGGAAAATAAAACTTATTATATATGTTTTTGTAAAATAAATAATTAAGTATAATTAAGATGAAATATCATTTTTTTTATAATTTTCGGTCACTTAAAGTTGGTGTCATGCAAAGAAAGGACTCATCCAGATGCACGTGGCACGTTGATGCATCTTTTGTCGGCTCACCACTAGAGTTGTTCGGCTGTAACCTAAATTGCAGAAAAATAAAAACTTTCCACTTGCGAAAATAAAGGCTAAACCGTCTAACACTCGTATATTTTTAATTATAGACATGCTAACTTTCTTATAAAGTAAGATAAACATAAATTCGGTCTCTAACACCTTCAGTGACAAAATGTATTTCGTCATTAAATTTTGGTCACTAAAATCCAATATTTTTGTAGTTAAGGGGAAGAAAGGCTGCCTGATTTGAGGGATTGTGGGTCATATTTATAGACAAACTAATCTCAGGACAAAACTGCCATTTTTTACCTGCAATTAGCTACATCTGCTTTAAATCAATTGCAGGATAGCCCGCCGCGCCTTCCGAGTACGTTATCTGCACCCACTGCTCCCTGTGAGGAGCTTGAGTCGATGGAGGGTGAGTACATATGGGTGACCTGAGCTCGCCTAATGCTTCTCCAGGGGGCAAGTACGGCGAGTGACATCAAGTTTACCTTTTTTCATCTCCGCCTATATCGCACCCTGCGAGTAGCTTGAGCTGATTGATGAAGGGAGCGTGTTGAGTGTGCCACGTGGAATGGACAGTGATGTCCGAGCGTGTGTCGCGACTCGTTAAAAAAGATGGTTTAATGCCACACCGCCTAGCTAGCATGTTTTTTGGTACTGGGTGTATAAGTGATGTGACCGCTCATCCCCTAACCGCGTGATTTTGGAGAGCGACGTCACAATGTTTTACATGGTATCAGAGTATGGGGCACATGACGAGTGGGGGGTGTTGAGTGCGCCATGTGAAATGGACGGTGATGTATGAATGTGTGTTGCAACTCGTTAAATTAAAAGGGATGGTTTAGTCTCACACCGCCTAACGTGCTCTTTGGTCCTGGGTGTATCCACACCCCCCTAGTGTACTCTTTGGTCCTGGGTGTATAAGCTGGGTGACCACTCCTCCTCTAACCGCGTGATTTTGGGGAGCGACACCGCAATACTTTGCAGAGAGTACGTACGGGCGATTTGAGCTCTCCTAATGTTTCTTCAAGGGACAAGTACGGCAAGAGACATCGAGTTTATCCTGTTTCATCTCGGCCTATATATACCCCACTCCCCAAATACATGGAGAAACTAAGCCTAAATGGAGAAACTTTTAATTTGTGAATAAAAACTGCCTAAATTAATAAATAAGTAATAATATTAATAAAACATACCAGTACTAAGCCTACTAATTACTGAAGATAAAAATCCACAAAAATTTTCAGGTCTCCCCCTCCTTCCCCAAGTTCATGCCTTCATGAGCCCTAGAAAATGAAGTACAAGTAGTCGTCCATTTCCATGCATCATTCACACACATGTGATCGCAAAACAGAGAGAGAGAGAGAGAGAGAGAGAGAGAGAGAGAGGGAGGGAGAGAGAGAGTGGCTTCTCTGACTCTCCCTCTGTTCTCACCACCTGAGAACTCTCGCCCCCAAATTGTCCTCCCTCTTCCCAAAATAGCCATCATCACCATCGTCGTTTCAAACATGGCCTTTCACCATTAAAAAAAAACAGTAAACACACACAGAAATAGTATGCGCACTAAACCCTAAGCAGCGACAAACAGTAGAAAACCGCACTTCCATCACTGTAGCAATTGCGGCAGAAGCAGAGAAAACAAACAACATCTCACTCCATATTCCATTCTCAACCACTACATCCTCCCCTGCTCTAAAAGCAGGGGCCCCTGCATACCTAATTTAACTTCCCATAATAACCACTGTCCGTCCATGCACATTCATATCATTGGAAGGAGAGAGACGAGGAGTCGATGAGACCTACCGCCGGCGTTGCGAGTCTCGGTTCGTAAGCAAACCCCCGAAGCTCGCCGGAGGTGGAGGAGGAAAAGGGGAAAGGAGGCGCCCATCTCCACTCCTTGCGGCCGAAGTCGAAGAGGATCACGTCGGTCGAGCCTTTGATGGTGACGCCGAGGATGTCGCCGTGGCCGACGGCCTCGAAGCCCCGGCCGCCTTCGGCCTCGCTGAACTGGCGGTAAATCTCCGGCGGCATGCGCTCGACCTCCGCCCATGCTTTGGCGCAGGGTTGCAGGGACCAGACGCGGACGCTCCTCGGCACGCTGAGCTTGCTCTTCTCGACGGCGGCGATGAGGAGGACGGCCGACGAGCCGCGCGCGGCGAGGCTGGGCGAGCGGAGGAAGCGGCGCATCGGAGCCTGGATTTTCGACCAGACGTTGCCGGCGACGTCGTAGGCGAGGACGGCGAAGGGGGAGGAGCTCATGCAGTAGAAGGTGGCGGCGGAGAAGACGAGGCGGGCGGGGTCCGGGTTGCAGAGACGGGGAAGCTGGCTGACGGTTGACCATGGGGAGTAGAAGCCGGTGGCGCCGTCAGCGTGGAAGCACTCGGCGGTGAGATTCTTGACGGCGAAGGGGGAGATGAGGTCGTCGCCGGCGAGGATGAGGGAGAGGGAGGATGGCCCTGCGGTGAAGCCGACGGAGGGATACAGGCGAGGAAGAGGAGTGGGTGGAAGGTGAGCGACGAGTTTAGACAGGGGATTGCAGAGGAGAACTGTCTTCGGGCCAGGGGCGTCGGAGATGAAGCAGATAATACCAGCGTCGGCGGCGGCGGCCGAGAATCCCGGAGGAAGAAAGGATGCCAGCGGGAGACGGAGCCAAGTCGACGTGGCCGGGTCAAGGATGAGCGCCGGTAACAGCGGTACTGCCGTGGCTGCGGCAGCAGCCACGGCAGAGGACGTCGATAAAGAAGAAAGTAGAAAAAAGGCGAGCCATTGGCGGCGCGGCGATAATCGGAGACTAGCTTCAAGAAAGCTGTCGGAAAAGAGGAGGGAATACCACCGCTTACACACGACGCGAAGCCGGAAAAATTCTCCCGGCGGGAGAAGCGCCAGCACGCGGTCAACCAGTCCCGCCGGGAGGTTCCGCCATATTCTGCCGTCCAAGCGAACATCTTGTCCTCCTCCGCACCCGCCGCCGTAGGCCGACGCTGCCGCCGACGAACTCGCCTTCATCGACTTCATCAATGCAGGACAGAAAACAGAGCATCCAATATCCCCTCCCCCTTTTGAAGAATAATATCACCGAAAGCAGGGCACAAAACAGAGCCAGTGATATTGGGCGATTTATAGAGCCAAGTTTTGTGAAGGATATGTAGAGCAGAAGGATATGTAGAGAGAGTGTGTATGTATGTATGTATGGGGGGAGTTTAATTTGATCATACGTCCAATCCCTGGTCTGAGCTGTGATGGGGCACTTCTTCTTTGGCGTGAGAGAGGGAAACAGGCCTGTGTAGGGCACTAGGGACGAGAGAGATAGAGAGAGAGAGAGGAAAAGGCTAGTGAGAGAGTAGGGTATATATAAGAAGAAGAGGATGGAGATGCAGGGGAGGAAGTGAAGGGATGAAGGAGACATGAGAGAAGAGTTTAGGCTTTTGCCATTTCCATCTCGAGTCACATTTACTTGCCGTCTCCTCAATGTTACTATATTTGCTCACTCTTCATTCCCCCCTTCCGCTTTGCTGCGCTGTCTTCAAGTCCTTTGTGTCATCTTCAACCTCCCTTTCTTTTCTTTTCTCCCATTAATTAGTTTTTCTTCTTCTTCACTTACTTGGGATTTTCATCATGAAAACAGGCTTCATTGGTGTTAGCAGTTTCCCAACAATGCATTAAATGAAGGTCATTTTGTCACGTTTTCTCTCATCTTCACCGCTCTGTTCATAATTTTGTGGGATGTTTTTTTCCCCAGCAAGATTTGATTAACATGCCGCAGCACCATCTCCTGTGGGATTTGCTTTAGGTTTAGGCTCTCTGCCAGCATGATTACGGCTCTGTTTGGGGGACTTATTTTTACCGTACATTAAACTAAGGTCTTGTTCATGCTGTTGTAACTGCTTGATCGGTGAAAATAAGTCCCCCCAAACAAAGGCTATGAATCGTCGCTCGTGAACGTCTGGCTACACCTAAATACCTTCTTTAACTTCGATGTTTGAAGTTAGTTTTCTTTTCTTGGTGGAGTTGATCGTAACCTTTGTGATGTTAAACATGCATTCTTAATTTGTTAGTTTGTGGGTCGTGAATCCTTGATTGTTTTTTGGATGTACTTGAAGGTCTTCACAATCTTTTGCCGGTTAGGGGTATATATTTAATTTTCTCCTTATTTGATGTCGGTATATTGGGCATTTTTCGGCCTGGGATTTATGACTTATAGAGGGGAAAACGAGAGGAAGAAGCGAGCGGTTCCAACAAAACAGTGCATTTCTTGTATTCTGTGGGATTTGCTTTAGGTTTAGGGTGCTGAAGTAGTAGTTGTGAACGCTATGCATGATTACGCGTGAACGCCAGCTCAGTGGTAGAGCGCGCCCCTGATAATTGCGTCGTTGTGCCCGGGCTGTGAGGGCTCTCAGCTACATGGATAGTTAAATGTGCTCATCGGCGCCTGACCCGGAGATGTGGATCATCCAAGGCACATTAGCATGGCGTACTCCTCCTGTTCGAATCGGAGTTTGAAACCAAACTTCTCCTCAGGAGGATAGATGGGGCGATTCAGGTGAGATCCAATGGAGATCGAATCACATCTTAAGAACTTCGTTAACTTTTATGTTCAAAGTTAGTTTTTTTAGGAATAGGGTCTTTTTGGCACTGCAGTAGTGGTCGTCAACGCGATGATTATGAGTCATTGTTCGTGAACACCCGATCACACCGCCTAAAGAACTTCTTAACTTTAATGTTCAAAGATAGTTTTCTTTTTTTTGGTGATGTTGATCAATAACCATTGTAATGTCAAACATGCATGCTTGACGATGGCGTTTTTGTTCAAACTCGACGGAGGAAAAGCATTGCGCCAAACAGATCCTTAATCTCTTTCGTACTTGATTGGTACCCTCTAATTCGGGCTGCAAATAGCCAAAGCACCTACCTCATTTGGTGGGGGAAATGGGGTTGATCAAAGTCAACCCAACTAGTCTCGTAACCTCTCAATATGGGATGCAGATAATAAAATCCACCATATAGAGTGTAAATAGTAAAATCCCCCTATCATGGGGTGAAAATAGAAAAATCTCTCATAATATGGTGCAAATAGTAAAATCTCTCATCATTCGGTGCAAATAATAAAATTTTCCATCATGGGGTGCAAATAGTAAGATTTTCCATCATGAGGTGCAAATAGTAAAATCCTTCATCATGGGGTGTAAATAGTAAAATCTCTCATCATAAGGTGTAAGTAGCAAAATCCTCCAACATGGGGGTGCAAATAGTAAAATCTTTCATCATGGGGTGCAAATAGTAAAATCCTCCAACATGAAAGTGCAAATACTAAAACCTCTATCATGGGATGCAAATAGTAAAATCCTCCAACATAGCGGTGCAAATAGTAAAATCCTCCAACATGAGGTGCAAATAGTAAAATCCTCCAAGACGGTCTTTGTATAACAAATAATATGATTATGATGCACACATAACCATATTCGTCATATCAGTGCATATCGCCACAAAACTATACAAATCAGTGTACGCATAACACATAAATTGATTACAGTATGCGGATAATTGCATAACCATCATAACCACCATAACCATCACTTATTTACGGAAATGTCACCCTCAAAAACTATAAATAGGACCTCAGAGCTTCCTTCATTTCCATCTTCTTTCTATCTCCGGATTTTCTTCCTACGAACTTATCCCTCCTCATTTTCTCTCACGCACTCCCTTGCATGCGTCGCTTCCTTGAGCGCTCCGGCGCGCGGCGCTTCCTTGCGCGCTCCGGCGCGTGCCGCTTCCATGCGCGCTCTGTCGTGCGCCGCTTTCTTGCTCCCTCCCGTGCGCGTGCTTTCTTGTGTGCGCTGCTTCCTTGCGCGTGCCGCTTCCTTGCGCTCGCCGCTTCCTTGCGCACGCCACTTCCTTGATCGTGTTGCTTCCTTACCCCCGCTCTCCGCTCCAGGCGCGACCCATGCGCTCCGCTCCAGCGCGAGCCGCGCGTTTCGCTCCAGGCGCGGCCCGCACGGCCCCCGCACTCCGCTCCAGGCGCGCTCCACTCCATGCGCTCCCCACGCGCTATGCTCCTAAGCATGCCTCTGTGCACTCTGCTCCCATACGCGCATCTAGAACAACGCCGGCAATCCAAAGAATTTCTTCAAGGAGCCTAAACATCTCTTAAGCGTACATCAGTGCACTGCGTGCACGTTTCGCCTCCCGATCTACAGTAATCCTCCAGTCTACAACAAGTCGACTAGACCCCTCTCATTTCTAATTTTTTTCCTCTCAGTCTTCTTCTCATGCAGGTTGGAGCTTTGCCAAAATTCTCCTACGAGCCACCTCATTCTTGTTATTCTGAAAATTTGCCAAGTCCCCAACGTTCCAGAGAAGAAAACACGTTGTCGACCCCTCCAAGAAATCTCCTACGTGTAAGGCATTCTTGAATTCCTCACCAACGAATCTCTTATGCGCATTACAGCAGTGCACAACATCCGTGCAGCGTCCGAGAGCGTCTGCCTCCTATAGAAAGAGATAGATTTCAAGCTTTGTGTGAGGCAGCCTGTCACCCACCAAGCGTACTTGTATTTTCTCTCATCTTTAAGTTGTAACGAGGAACGGCCTATTTCCCTCAATTTCTCTAACATTTTGTAAACTGTCACTATTTGTGAGCTCGATTGCTCTACGGGCTAAGGCGGCCTAATTTATTCTGGTCTACCAAGAGCTTTGAGTTTCCCGCAAAAGTTTGGCGTTGTTTGAGAATGAGTTCCCCAAAGAATTAAAAAGATTCAAAAGACAGTATCCTCCACAAAGCGAAACTAGTGAATGATTACAATGGCGAGAATCAGCACTCGCACTACCCAGGGATCTGTCGGGCAGGGACTTGACAACGTCGGCCCTCGCACTATGTTATCAGCGCATCGCGGCAAGAGGAGATCACTACTGCAGTATATAACACGCTCGTCCAATGAGTCACCCGCATGGAGGAACAGCAAGCTGGAGAACTTACGCTCCTTAGAAGTTTGGTGGCAGCCCAAGCTCCCATTTTTTCACACGCGCCCATCAATTAGCCTGTTCCACCTCTCGTTCCCGTCGCAGAGAACAGCTCGAAGAAGACTCTTAGGAATACTTGGAAGCAGAAAGCATGTCTCGCCCCGCCCATTTGACTAGAGCTGTTGAAGCCGATTTGCATCAACAATGCCTACATACGGGCACCCTCGAGAATCCTGACGGAAGACCAATTAGAGAATAGATTAGAGAATTAATGGCAAGGGAGTATGGCTAGGTCGGCCAACATGTCGCGTATTTATATCGCCCCATCGGGACCGGGTCCCCGATAGTGCCTGAAGTTCAGGCGCACTCGATCCCGCATGGTTTCAAGCTCCCAAAAATCAAGAGATTCGACGGAACAGACTGTAACTCCCCGAAACTCAATAGGGTGATGGGTGGTGTTTTGAGCCAAATATGTGTTTTGGCAGGGGTGACACGGCCTGGGACACGGGCGTGTCCCAGGGCGTGTCGTGCTCGGGTTAAGTGTCGGCTACGCGGTCATCGATTTTGGGGTCGACGATTGTCGAAAGGCTAAACACGGCCTGGGACACGGGCGTGTCCCAGGGCGTGTCAGTCACTCGTCGAGTGTGGTGCACACGGGCCATGACACGGGCACAGACACGGGCGTGTCACATACGACACGGGCGTGTCTGGTGCCGTGTCACAGGCCGTGTCCTTCTCGGGTTCAGAATGTTGGTCGTTGCACGCGGGGCGTGACACGGGTCGTGACACGGCCGTGTCGCATGCGACACGGGCGTGTCGGAGGCCGTGTCGAATGTCGTGTGCTGGTTATCGAGTCGGTCGAGACGGCGAATGAGTGACACGGCCATGCACACGGTCGTGTTGCAACCCGTGTTCGGCCCAGATTTTGTAATTTCAGGTCAAATCGTGGCCGTTCGTTTCCTTGGCTTTGGTTCCAACGGTTGGGGGCTGTTCCTGGGGTCTTTTAGCCGGGAATTAGGGTGGAATACCCCATTTTCTCTTGGGCATTCTCTCTCTAAGGGTTTAGAGAGAAGGGAGAGCTAGGTGGAGGAGGAGACCAAGATCCGGCCACCGGTGGAGCATCGGAGCTCCGAATCGCGATCCGAGTCCAGATCCGCGAAGGCGACGTCGTTGCGATGCTTTCTAACTACGTAGATTTTCATGGCGCCGCGGAAGAACGCAAGGGTAACGATTTCTCATCCTAGGGTATGTGAATCCCTCTTTTCCCTTGCATAGGAAGCCCGCTCTCGCGAGTGAGCGAAGAGTTGGAGCGTTCCTTGGGGTAGATATGTGAAGTCGCCCTTGTATAGAGTCCGTATGCGAAAACGGGCATAGGCATTGTGTGTGAAGCCTATCCGAACATGTAGAGCCGGATCGGTGATGTTGCATTGCATATGAACCGGGGAAGACTCCGGATGTTTAGGCGTTTTTCACGTTTTCTACGTGGTATATTGCAGCAGGGAGCCTTGGGGATTAACTCCAAGGTGCACCCGGAAAACTGGGCAAAAGCGGGTTTTGCCAACACGATGGTCGGGGAGCCAACGTGAACATAACCGGGTTATGTGATTGTTGTGGCGGAAACGGGACTCGGTGAGTCTTGACCTGCGCATATGGCTTAAATTGTCGTTGCGGAATGAGCACGGGTCAGGCGGAACCGTACCCGATCTATGTTGTTCGGTGGGACCGTTGGCATGGATGAGAGTCTTCGACGGTCTATGGCTTAAATTGTCGTGACCAAGGCCATGAAGACAAAATGCTCATATGATTGGCCGTCCAAAGGGCGGCGGTGGAACGGGAACGTCTATTGCTTGAATTGACGTGACGTTGGCCGGTTCGCCGTGAATGTGCCATGTGTGCACGAGGTGTGTGGCCGTGCGAGCCTACGCCTGTGATGGAGTGTGTTTACACTATTTTGACGGCCTATACTAATAAAGTGCAGGGAAAGAGCATCGCCGCCTCGATTTTGGGGGCGGGATCGTTATAATTGGTCAGCATAGCTGACCGTTGCTTTTGTTTACCACCGGGCGGTGGATTGTTGCTTGCAGGTGCTGCGGAGCCGAGCGGGAAATAGAGGGCTAAAGCCCAAGTTGCTGAGCCGGCCCTCGAAGGCCTAATTTTGAGTGTTTCATTGTAATCACGTGTGGCCGGCCTGCGAGCCGAAGTATGAAAACACTTTTATGTCAAGCAAACTGTGTAAGGCCTTAAGGCCATTTCTATTTCTGTGTATTGAAACATTCCTGCGGGTGTTATTGTAGTGGACATTCATGCTTTTGGCTGGGTTCTTTCATCTTACAACTTAATTTTAATGCTTCCGCTAGGTGTTTGTGTAGGACGTGCAATTGGTTGAATGGTTTCAACGCGTAACCAACTGGTCTGTCCGTAGTATATGGCGTCGGGCCCCGGCCGGACCTACTGCTATATGCTATGCGACGGATAGGGGTGTTACAAATTGGTATCAGACTACTGGTTTCGGTCAAACTTAAATAAATTCGTGGGCGAATTCACTTTAAGGGGTGGTGAGCACATGTGTGTGCATCATCGTTATAACATGAAAAGAACCCATGAATGTCCACTTAGGAATGAAAATACACATGTTTGAGGAACCTGCGTGTTCATATAATTGCTGTTTGCAATAGTATTTGGTCGTTTATCGGTGTTTTGCACGATTATAGGTGACCAGAAGTGGTTCTGGGCCGTCAGAACAGCCAGGTTCTGAGGCAAGTAGTGCGCTAAGTGAAGCGCTTGCAACACCTCCATCTGCCGAGACCATTAGATTGGTGGCAGAAGCTGTCTTTGCTATGATTAGTGCGCAACCTGCAAGACAAGTGCAGCAGCCTGCTCCTGCGGGGGGAGCAAGTGCCGCTCCAAGCGGCGGAGCCTAGAAGGGTTGAGCAGGTGGCGGTGGAGCCGGAGTTGCCTCGGAGAGCAACTGAGAGACAGCTTAAGCATGTGATGGGCTTCCATCCACCGGTGTTCTCGGGAACGGGAACCCCGACCCAAACTGAAGATTGGCTCTCAAGAGTCAATAGGGTGATGACAGTAACTGAAACGGAAAAGTGGCAGAAGACCACAATAGCGACGCTCCTATTGGATGGGGACGCAAGGTTATGGTGGGAATGTCTAGATCTACACCAGTTGAGGGGAAGGCCGTTGGCCGAAGTATCTATGGAGGAATTTTCGAGACTGTTCATGGCTCGATACCTCCCTTCAGCGCAGAGGATCGCACTAGAGAACGAGTTCCAAAAGTTGGTGCAAGGAGATAGCACCGTAGACGAGTACCTCCACGAGTTTACTCGATTGGGGAGATATGCTAGCGCTACCTTTGCCGATGAGGAGCGAAAGACGAACCGCTTCTATGAAGGGTTAAGAGATGAGCTGAGGTTGCTACTGTCGGGGCCTATGGCGCAGGGTTTCCTAACCTTGGTCAACTCGGCCCGGTCCTTGGATAAGGACATGAGAAATGTGCAAGCTAAGAAGGAATCTGGTGGGAAGAAATCAGAGTTCAAGGCGCCGACTACGTCGAAGTCGGGCTATCGAAGATTCTACAAGAAGGCTAGGACGCCAAGTCCAGCTTCTTCTACAGGTGCCTCGGGGGAAACTACCAATCGAACCCCGGGCGCTTGTTTCACGTGTGGAAAGACGGGGCACTTTGCCCGCGATTGCTGGAGCGGACGCCCAAAGTCCGAGAGAAAACAAGGAGCTACTTACGAAGAGAAGGGCAAGGCGGTGGATTCAACCGCGTCCCATTATGCTCCGACTCAACCTAGAGTGTACAACTTGGGCCAGCAGGAGGCCATTAAATAAGCTGACGTGGTGACATGTACGAGTTAATTTATAGCAAGTTAACTTTATATACTGTTGTATATTGCTTGTTAGCCTAATATTGTTTGCGTACGCTTTGTTTTGATTAGCGATAGTCCGGTACGGGCACTGTTCGATACGGGAGCTTCACACTCCTTCTTGTCCGAAAATTTTATATCGTGCATCGGAGTCCCTTCTTCGATGGCGAAGAACAAGTTGGATGTGCTGCTACCGAATGGGTGCTCGATGCGTGCGGACAGAGTGTGCGCCGTGAGGGTTCACATAGGGAGCCAAGAGTTCGACTTGCTAGCGTCATTGCTGCCGCTAGTAGAGTTCGACGTTATCTTTGGGATGGATTGGCTTTCGGAGCAGAAGGCTTGGATTGATTGCGATCGGAAGGAGGTCAAGCTGGGTGTTGGACGGGAGACAACATTCGAGGGACTCAAGGGGTCGAGCAAGATGTTGATGTCTGCTCTTCAGGTGGTAAAGGCAGTTCGTGCTGGTGCAGAGCTTTTCTTCGCAATAGCGGGGGCTGTGGAGCCAAAGTCCACGTTGGATAGCATCCCCGTGGTTTGTGAATACCCCGATGTGTTCCCGGATAATCTTCCCGGTGCCCCACCGCGGAGAGAGATTGATTTCACTATCGAGCTTGTGCCAGGTGCCAAACCTGTGTCACGTGCTCCTTATAGGCTGGCGCCAAAGGAAATGGCAGAATTGAAAGTTCAGCTAGAGGAGCTAATGGAGCAAGGTTGTGTGCGTCCAAGCTCGTCGCCTTGGAGCGCACCGGTCCTCTTCGTTAAGAAGAAGGACGGGAGTATGCGGCTGTGTATCGACTACAGAGAGTTGAACAAGCTGACGGAGAAGAACAAATACCCGATCCCGAGGATTGATGATCTTTTCGATCAGTTAGTCGGAACGTCGCTATTGTGGTCTTTTGCCACTCTTCTGTTTCAGTTGCTGTCATCACCCTATTGACTCTTGAGAGCCAATCTTCAGCCTGGGTCGGGGTTCCCGTTCCCGAGAACACCGGTGGATGGAAGCCCATCACATGCTTAAGCTGTCTCTCAGTTGCTCTTTGAGGCAACTCCGGCTCCACCGCCACCTGCTCAACCCTTCTAGGCTCCGCCGCTTGGAGCGGCTCTTGCTCCCCCGCAGGAACAGGCTGTTGCACCTGTCTTGCAGGTTGCGCATTAATCATCGCCATGACAGCTTCTGCCACCAACCTAATGGTTTCGGCTGACAGAGGTGTTGCAGGGGCATCGTTTGACACACTGCTTGCCTCAGAACCTGGCCGTTCTGACGGCCCAGCACCACTTCTGGTCACCTATAATCGTGCAAAACACCGATAAACGACCAAATACTATTGCAAACAGCAATTATAGGAACACGCAGGTTTCTCAAACATGTGTATTTTCATTCCTAAGTGGACATTCATGGGTTCTTTTCATGTTATAACGATGACGCACACACATGTGCTCACCACCCCTTAAAGTGAATTCGCCCACGAATACATTTAAGTTTGACCGAAACTGGTAGTCTGATACCAATTTGTAACACCCCTATCCGTCGCATAGCATATAGCAGTGGGCCCATAACCCACAGGTCGGAGGATCGAAACCTCCCTCTGATACCAATTTGTAACACCCCTATCCTTCGCATAACATATAGCAGTAGGTCCGGCCGGGGCCCGACGCCATATATTATGGACAGACTGGTTGGTTACACGTTGAAAACATTCAACCAATTACACGCCCTACACAAGCGCCTAGCGGAAGCATTTTATTAAGTTGCACAAAAATAAGAACCCTGCCAAGCACGAATGTCCATTACTCAAAATAAAATAGGAATAATTAATACAAAAGTACCGGCCTTAAGGCCTTACAATAGTTTCCTCAAACAAGAGTGTCTTTCATACTTCGGCTCGCAAGCCGGCCATACGTGAGATAAACGGAAAACATAAAAAGGTTAGGCCTTCGAGGGCCAGTACCGCAATATGGGCTTTAGCCCGCTATTTCCCGCTCGGCTCCGCAGCACCTACAAGCCACAATCCACCGCCCGGTGGTAAACAAAAGCAGCGGTCAGCTATGCTGACCAATTAGAACGATCCCGCCCCCAAAATCAGGGCGGCGATGCTCTTTCCCTACACTTTATTAGTATAGGCAACAAAATAGTGTAAACACACTTCATCACAGGCATAGGCTCGCACGGCCACACACCTTGTTCACACAGGGCACATTCACGGCAAACCGGCCAACGTCACGTCAATTCAAGTCATAGACGTTCCCATTCCACCACTGCCCCTTGGACGGTCAACCATATGAGCAATTTGTCTTCCTAACCTTGGTCACGACAATTTAAGCCATAGACCGTCGAAGACTCTCATCCATGCCAACAGTCCCACCGAACGACATAGATCGGGTACGGTTCCGCCTGACCCGTGCTCATTCCGCAACGACAATTTAAGCCATATGCGCAAGTCAAGACTCACCGAGTCCCGTTTCCGCCACAACAATCACATAACCCGGTTATGTTCACGTTGGCTCCCCGGCCATCGTGTTGGCAAAACTCTCTTTTGCCCAGTTTTTCGGGTGCACCTTGGAGTTAATCTCCAAGGCTCCCTGCTGCAATCTACCACGTAAAAAACCCGAAAACACCCAAACATCCGGAGTCTTCCCCGGTTCATATGCAATGCAACATCACCGATCCGGCTCTACTTGTTCGGATAGGCTTCACACACAATACCTATGCCCGTTTCCGCATACGTACTCTATACAAGGGGGACTTCACATATCTACCCCAAGGAACGCTCCAACTCTTCGCTCACTCGCGAGAGAGGGCTTCCTATGCAAAGGAAAAGAGGGCTTCACATGCCCTAGGATGAGAAATCGTTACCCTTGCATTCTTCTGCGGCGCCATGAAAAATCTACGCGGTTAGAAAGCACCGCAACGGCGTCGCCTTCGCGGATCTGGACTCGGATCACGATTCGGAGCTCTGATGCTCCACCGGCGGCCGGATCGTGGTCTCCTCCTCCACCTAGCTATCCCTTCTCTCTAAACCCTTAGAGAGAGAATGCCTAAGAGAAAAATGGGGTATTCCACCCTAATTCCCGGCTAAAAGACCCCAGGAACAGCCCCCAACCGTTGGATCCAAAGCCAAGGAAACGAACGGTCACGATTAGGCCTGAAATTACAAAATCTGGGCCGAACACGGGTTGCAACACGGTCGTGTGCATGGCCGTGTCACCCATTCGCCGTCTCGGCCGACGCGATAACCAGCACACGGCATTCGACACGGCCTCCAACACGCCCGTGTCGCATGCGACACGCCCGTGTCACGACCCGTGTCACGCCCCGTGTGCAACGACCAACATTCTTAACCCGAGAAGGACACGACCTGTGACACGGCACCAGACACGCCCGTTCGCATGTGACACGCCTGTGTCTGTGCCTGTGTCATGGCCCGTGTACACCACACTCGACGAGTGACTGACACGCCCGTGTCCTACGCCGTGTTCAGCCTATCGACGATCGTCGACCCCAAAATTGATGACCGCGCGGCCAACACTGAACCCGAGCACGACACGCCCTGGGACACGCCCGTGTCCCAGGCCGTGTCACCCCTGCCAAAACACATATTTGGCTCAAAACACCACCCGTCACCCTATTGAGTTTCGGGGCGTTACAGAGAAGACGAACTGTTCGCGGCAGACGAATCGGCGGAGACGGAATGCTTCTATCGATAAAATAGTTACTGTTTGCCCTTAGAACTATATATATAGATATATATATATATAGTTTTAAGAGGGAAACGCGCGTACCTGAAAATCGGCATCTCTTTGGATCCAATATAAGAAAAGAAAAAAAATTTGACCTAAGTCCAATTCGGCGAGTTTCGCCGGAAGCAGAGCCGAATCGTCGAGTTTCGTCCTGACAACTAGAAGAATTTCGACGAATTGTCGAGGTCCTGTGAATGATATCCGATGAATTCTCCTTGGACAAATTTCTCTGCTTAGTGAAGTACTTCCCGAGTGAATTCCCGTCTTCTTAGTCATCTTAACAAATCCTTGTTTAGCATGCCCAATTCTGTTTTGAAAAACGAAAACTTTGCCTCGTCCAGTGGCTTTGTGAATATGTCTGTAACTTGCTTATCCGTCGGGACATAGCTGAGAGTTATGTCCTTGTTCTCCATATACTCCTGGATGAAGTGATATCATACTTCGATGTGCTTTGTCCGACTGTGAGAGGCTGGATTATTTGCGATCGCTATCGCACTGGAGGACTCGCAAAATATCGGAATCTCCTTGAATTTCAGGTTGTAATCCATGAGTTGATTCGTGATCCAAAGAAGTTGTGCGCAACAACTACCATCAGAGATGTACTCTGACTTGACAATGGAAGTTGCCTCACAATTCTGCTTCTTGCTGCTCCATGAAATAAGCTTTCTTCCGAGGAATTGACACATCCCGGAAATGCTTTTCCTGTCATCTCTGCTACCTGCAAAATCTACATCTGAAAATCCAATTAGCTCGATATCATTACTTCGTGTGTACCATAAGCCTAGATTTGGTGTACCCTTAAGGTATCTTAAAATTCACTTTGCAGCGACGTAATGAGATTTCTTAGAGTTCACCTGAAATTTAGCACGCACACATGTTGTAAAATCTCTGAGACTTGGAAAATCAATCAAGTAAAAATCGTCGAGTATCATCAAGTATACTCATCGAATTCGTCAAGTGTATCTTCCAATACTCGTCGAATATACATGTCGATACATGCCAAATTCGTCGAAATTTATTGGGTATACCTTTGAGTTTCTGAATTTACTTATCTAGAATTTTCTAAGTCAGATTCGTCGAATATAGCTTAACTCATGCGTCGAATGCGTCAAGTATATCAGCTGATACTCGTCCAGTTTATCGAGTATGTTAGTTGATACTTATTGAATTCGTTGAGTTTGTCTTTACTAAGCCGAGTTATAATTTCGACTGGACTGAAATTCTACAAGTGTTTTTTCGTCGAGATTTATATGCAGCTCGATGAGTATACACGGCTATACTCGACGAAGTATACTTAGGGTTATTTTCTTCCTGATTTCAAATTCCTGGTTCGTTCTTCCCGATCACCATGTACAGTGATTTATGCACGTCTCAGTATGGAAAGATTTTTCTAGCCGTTACAGAAGGAAGATCCCTATATATATCTAGGGTGAAATTTATTTCAACCCTAATCGTGCTCAAATCAAGAAAATTCTCGAACGAAGAACGTCCGTTGGCTCCCGTATGAATCTCGCGAATCCCGCTCGGCCAACAACAGTGCTGCACGATTCGATCGTCTTCAAGTAAATCGATTGGATTGTTGTTCTCCAAAGTTTCTGATTCTCTCAGATCTAGTCGATCCGTGATCAAAGTCTTCAAAGCATTCAGATTTTTCGTGTTCTCCAAGACATTCAAGATCAACATATTCGAAGAACGACGGATTGAAGACTTAGATCTAAATAAGATTATTTGTAATCTTTGTTTTTTTATGTAAATCTCTTTTAATATTTGTAGGAGGTCTTTCCCTTCGAGTAGATCCGTGTTTGGATCAAGTTGTAGAAGAGGTTGTTCTTCGAGTGGTAAGAGCGTTGTCTCCGAGTTGTATGAGTTGAGGCTCCGGGGTGTAAGATTTGTTTAAATCTGAGAAAGGTGAAGTAGCCGAATCTAAACCTTGGTAGATAGATAAGACGGGACAGTGAACGTACCCAACTCGGGGAACCACTATAGATCTCTGTGTTCTGTGTGCTTTATTTTTAAGTTTTTTTTATTCCGCGAAAAGATACAGACCTCACATATTCACCCCCCAGATGATTTAGGTAGATACTCGATACTTTCAAATTCTTTTATTGTATTTCTAAGCGCTTGTGTATCCGACTTCACATAGTACTCCGACATTGCAGTTGATATGTTAGTTATTCCATTTTCTTGCCTACTTGAGGGATGATTTGTTTGGGACGAGCAAATATTTAAGTCTGGGGGTGTGATGAGTCTGATATTTATAGGATTTTTCGGACTCATCTGAGCTCATTTTTCACGCACATGCACTTCACTTTCAGGTCATTATTGTTTATATTTCACTTGTTCATTTTTCTCACATGAAGTGCACATTTTGGCTTATTGTGGAGTGCACTTGCGCACTATTCTGCTGGGGGTAAGCACATGGTGCTCTTCATGTCTTTATTTTGTTATTTTTGGCTATTTTTGTGTGTTGGTAGCATGTACTCCAGCTTGTTGGTTTACATTGCAGGTGGGCAGATTCTCATTATATTGGAATTCTAACCTAGAGAAATCGCACGGTCGTGCATTTCCTTGACGCTCGATTTCTGCGACCATGGGATTCCTATAGCGCCTAAAATTGGTGATCTGCCCCGGCTCGTGCATTTTTTCGCGTACGGTCAGTTTTGACCGTGCATGAGCAAAATCGCATGATCTTCTCTCTTTTGTCTAAAATTTTATGATAGTTTGCAATTTTCCAAATCGCACGGTCATGCGTTTACCTTCACGCACGTTCTAGTCGACCGTGCGTCTTCATTTCTATCAAAAACATAAAAATTTGTCGTTCTGTTTCTACCAGTGTATTTTCTTCATGCACGAGTTGTTTTGCCCGTGCGTGAGTAAAGCGCACGATCGGATTGTTTTGTCTAAAAATTTAACGTTTTTGTTCTGTATGATTGTTTTCTCGCACGGTTGACTCCGCTCGTGCGTTAAGTCGTGCGCGGAGAATTTTCTAACGTATTTTTTATTGAAGTCCCGTTTTTTTGGTCATCTGGAGCCCGAGGAAACTAGACGTGATCTCTTCCGCCGGAGGAGGCGACTGCTCCTTCCTCCATCCATGAGGACTTTGCCCTAGTCCACATCACATCATTCAAGCACTTCAAGGAGAGGATTCTACACTCATCTTCATCACCAAGCAAAGAGTTCTTCGCACCGGACGTGGTCGGATTGTAGTTTATCGAAGAAGACGGGTCCATTGGGAGGAAGTGGCAGTCCTTCTCTACCCTGGACGATAGCTGGAACCGAGCTAAGACGCGGATTGACGACCAGACAATTCCTACCTTGAATCTACAACAAGCCTCCGGATTCTGTTGTAGCTCTTGCATTTTTCTCCTTATTTGATATTGTTGAATGCATTCTTCATTATATGATGATGTATGCCTACTAAACTACGATTTGTAATGATATTTTCATGTTTGTGAAAATCATTGTTAGTTTAGTCTGTGCTTGAAGTGCGTCGAATCCTCCATCACCCTTCACTCAATTTTGCTTGACTACTCTTCCATTCCGTGAGCCTACACTTCCATCTGCCAAGTTAACGATGTTAATGGTCCGTGTAACAATCAGGTGCGAACCATTCTATTCGCCTGCCTACTCGTCCATCTGCCCTACGAAGCAGTGCATAGCAGCCTGCACAGTAGTTTGTTAATTTAGTTTCTTTTTATTTTGTTTACGCACACCAACCCCAATTATTTATAACCCCAACCTAAGGAGTTCAATCTCAAGTCTTTTCTCGAAAATTAACTCCACATTACTATGTTTCTTGTGAGATCAATACTTGGGAAAATTCGCTCATTTTATATTACTTGTGGGACTGGTACACTTGTCGTAAGTGCATCATCTACCCATCAGTAGAGTCATACCCGTGCCACAACAATGCTTTATCAGCTTTATTTTTTTATGAATGCTTCATGTAAATTACCGCGTAAACAGACTCGTGACTGTGACATTGATGATTTTTAAAGGTCGTTTATTTTAGGCTTATAAAAGACGAACATCATCTGTTTCATCAGGACTACATACACATATTACCCAAAAAAAAGGACACTCGTTTACCTTAACAGCACCTGCCCTCATGTAGCACGCTCATTAATAGCACCTACCTCCAGGCAGCGAGCTCGCAATGCCCGCTCTCATGCAGCGCTCTCATTAACAGCACCTGCCTCCAAGCAGCGCACTCACAACACCTGCCCTCGTGCAATGCACTCATTAAGATTACCTGCCTCCGTGCAGTGCGCTCACTTCACCTGCCCTCGTGTAGCACGCTTATTAACATCACCTACCTCCGGACAACCTACTCACATTACCTGCTCTCATGCAGCGCGCTCATTAACAGCACCTCCCTCCGGGCAGCGCGCTCACATCACCTGCCCTCTTGCAACGCACTCATTAACAACATCTACCTCCGGGCAGCACGCTCGCAACACGTGCCCTCGTGCATGCTTGTTAACTGCACTTGCCTCAAGGCAACCTGCTTGTAACACCTGTCTCCTCGCAGTGTGCTTCATCCCTATGACCTTTGGCAACCTAGCCAGACGTACTCGCTCTTCATCGCGATAAAAGACTACAACACCGCCCGAGTCTCGCCCTCAATTACAAACATCCAAGAAAGGAGATTATGGTCGTGCTCAAAGCAACGGTATCAATACCACACAAGCTCAGTCAACAACAAAATAAGGCTCAATGCCAGAAAACTTAAAAACGAAGGTGTGATACAAAGAAATGCCTAAAGTGCTAGTAATAAGTACTACTACAAAGTACAAGAATATAAAGCACAAGTCTTGTAACACACCCCATCCGTTACGGGTAATATAACAGAAGGTCCGGCCGGGGCCCCACGTCATATTAAGCGAACAGACGGAACGGTTACTAAATTTGAAATACCATAATCCGATACATTTAATTAAAACCGTATCCTAACTCAGAATCATTCTAGCGGAAGCATAAAAGGAGTTTAACGAAAAACCGCGCCCAACGGCGAATGTCCACTAAACAAGCAAAGGAATGAAAATACAACCACATGTCCACAAAACGGCCTTAAGGCCTTACATGAAAGTGTTCAACTGAAAATACAAGTAGCTTGCATACATCGGCACGCAGGCCGGCAATACATGAAACTAGCTAACAAAAAGGGGCTGGGCCTTCGAGGGCCAGCTCAGCAAAATGGGCTTCGGCCCGCTATTTCCCGCTCGGCTCCGCAGCACCTGCAAGCAAACATTCCACCGAGCGGTGGCAAACAAAGTAACGGTCAGCAAAGGCTGACCAAATTATAACGACCCCACCCCTTTCTCGGGGTGGCGGTGCCTCTTCCCTGCAAGCGGATTAGCATAATCACATAAAGCTAAAAAGTGCATTTAAAGCATCAAAACACCACAAACGTTGGCTCAACCGGCCCAACGTCTCGTGCACTCAGGGCACCTTAACGGTGTACCGGATATCCCCGGTCCCACTACCATTCTCAGTCCTGGACTGGATGGCTACATAATGAGCATTCGCTAGTCGTGACTCAAAGGTCTCGACTCCCTCCTATGCCTGTAGCAACCCACCAATTATCTTAGGTGGTCGAACTACACCACATAGTGCAGGTACAGTTCGGTCGAGCCCGCTGCTCAAATCGTCGTACCCAACACGCACGACGCGGGTCGACTTCCCCTTGCCTGTTATCGCATACATAACCGATTGTTATGTAACAAGGGTGGTACTCGCGGCCACCTAAGTTGGGCCCTCAAGGAGCACAACTCCACACACTAGCCATACGGTCTCCGAGAGACGGGCTTCGCACAAATACGACAAAAACCCCTCGGGAGTTGATGCCAACGATCCAACGACCTAGTGCAAGCGTAAAACAACCACGGAGTCTTCTCCGGGCAATCATAAACATCACCAATCCAGACGCATCCGGATGGGCTTCACACAGCATGCCTAAACCGTACTCGCGCTTCCGGTACTAATGCAATTAAACTAGCGGGGATGTCAACATCGACCCGTCGGAGAGCACCTTTCCCCCACGCGATGGTGGGGAGACACTTCCATGCAATTATGCTAAATAAGGGCTTCACCTGCCCAAGAAGAAAAGTCGTTACCCTTGACGTGCGTTTCTGAGGCATGGCTCGGTCACGAACAATCCTTGTAGCGGCTTCCACGCACGTATCCGGCTTGCTCACGCCGAAGAAATCTCCACGACGAATCCTTCCGGTGCGGCTTCCCCTTTCCAACACGAAACCCTAACCCTAACCCTAACCCTTGGTCGGCCAAGAGGAGGAGGGTGTAGGTTGGCTTCAACCCTAGCCGGCGGCGGCCGGGGCAAGGAAGAGGGAAGAAAAGGCTCGGGCTATCTCCTCACAGCCGGCGGCCAAGAGAAGGAGGAGGTGAAGGAAGTGGAGAGGAAGAGGCTCGGGCTTCTTCCAACCAGCAAGAGAGAGAGGGAGGATCGGAGTCCTCCTTGTAGCCGGCGGCCGAGAGAGAAGACGGAGGCGGCGATCTCGCCGATCGAACTTCGTCTCACCGATCGAGCTCGGATCCCGTCGAGAGAGAGAGAGCGCACGGGAGAGGGAGGATCGGAGGGAGACGGAGAAGATGGAGGGAGCTGTGTGCTCCTCCGGCGCCGGCGACGGGAGGGACGAAGGAGGCGGGGCTCGGCTCCTGGTTTCGCCGATCGGGAAAGTGGGCGAGAGAGAAATCGCACGAGAGAGAGAGAGATCGGGGGAGGCGGCTGGGTAGTTAGATTAGGTTAGGTTATAGATTTTTTATATATATATAAAACCTAAACTCAATCGGCTATCGGCAGCCCACACCCTAAACGCGCCCCAAATTCGTTCAAACTCGCGCGCCAAATTTACGGGGCGTTACAATTCTCTCCTCCTAAAAAGAAATTTCGTCCCGAAATTCAAAATACGAATAACGAAATGAAATTCGCCATACCTGAGTTAAACAGATTGGGGTACTCCTCGCGCATGACCTCTTCAGGCTCCCAAGAGAGCTCTTCGCGGCCACAATTGTCCCAACGGACACGCACCATCTTGATTGTCTTTCTCCGCAACTGTCGGATGTCGCTATCGATAATGCAAATCGGCTTCACCTTAGTAGATAGGCCGCTATCCACCGGCACCACACCGGCTTCCAACACAGAATCGGGTTCCCGCACCGCCTTCCTCAGCACTGAAATATGGAAGACGTCATGCAACCCACTCAGCTCCGTCGACAAAGCAAGTCGGTAAGCTGCCTCGCCGATGCGTTCGGTGATCTCGAATGGCCCTAAATACCTTGGACTCAGCTTCTTCAAGCGACGAACCCTTGACACTCCTTTGAAAGGCTTTATCTTCAGGTACACCCAATCTCCAACCGCGAACTCCACGTTCCGGTGCTTTGCGTTATAATACTTTGCTTGACGATCTTGGGCGGTCAACAACCGCTCTCGAATGATCTGTATAGACTCATTTGCCTCAACAACATCTTTGCGCTTCAGTAATTTTGTATCACCTGTCTCTGCCCATGCTAACGGAGTGCGGCACTTCCTGCCGTATAACGCTTCGTACGGGGCCATCTGGATACTTGCCTGATAACTGTTGTTATAGGCGAACTCAACCATGTGCAAGTGATTTTCCCAATGTTGTCCGAAATCTAAAACGCACATGCGCAACATATCTTCCATCGTACGATTAGTCCTCTCAGTTTGTCCATCAGTCTGCGGGTGGAAGGCTGTGCTAAACTTGAGCTTCGTGCCCAACGATCGATGAACATGCCTCCAATCACCGGACGTAAACCGTCCATCACGGTCGCTGACTATGCTGCGAGGGACTCCATGCAACCGAACGATGTTCTCCACATACAACTTTGCTAGCTTCTCCACTGGATCGCTCTTTCGATTTGGAATGAAATGCGCAACTTTGGTCAACCGATCAACAATCACCCAAACGGAATCATTTTTCTGCAACGACTTCGGCAAACCGTGCACAAAATCCATGGAAATGTCATCAAATATCCACTCCGGGATTGGCAACGATTTCAAGAAGCCTCCAGGTCGTTGGCATTCGGCCTTCACTAGCGCGCATGTTTGACATTTTGCCACGTAGAGAGCTATGTCCTTCTTCATGCCTGGCCACCAAAACAATATCTTCATATCCTTATACATCTTTGTGCTCCCAGGGTGAACTGAGTACTTGGTGTTGTGAGCCTCGTACATCAATTCTTCCCGTAGAGTGCCAGACTTTGGGATGCACAAGCGATTATCCTTCCTCAGAAGACCGTCTTGAACCAAGAACTGGGAATTTGACCCTTCCGATGCATAACGTTTCATGCTCTCATCGAGCTCCAACGCTCTCCGAACTCTGTCTGCAAGGTCGCATTGCACCTCCGTCCAGTTCAAGCATGCGTTTGCACTAGTACTCCTGTCGACACAGGTAATACCCAAGTCTTCCAACTCCTGGATTAAACGTTCATCATGCCTGCTCAACCAGTTTGCTCGCGCTGGAGTTCTGCGACTTAAAGCATCAGCGACCACATTCCCCTTCCCGGGTGTATAATGAATCTCGAATGTGTAATCTCCGAGGAATTCCATCCATCTTCTTTGCCGCATGTTCAACTCCTTCTGGTTCAACAGGTACTTAAGACTTTTATGGTCCGTAAAGATGTCAACCTTCACGCCATATAGATAATGCCGCCACAGCTTCAGGGCAAATATCACCGCCGCTAACTCCAAGTCGTGGACGGGATAGTTTCTCTCATGCACCTTCAGCTGGCGCGAGCCGTAAGCTATAACTTGTCCAAACTGTAGGAGAACGCAACCTAAGCCGCTCCCTGAGGCATCACTATAGATCTCGTAGCCGTCCGTACCACATGGCGAACTCAAAATAGGCGCCGTGGTCAGACGACTCTTCAGTTCCTCAAAAGCTCGTGCACACTCCGGTGACCACACAAACTTCGTATCCTTTCTCGTCAGGGTAGTGAGAGGTAACGCAATCCGCGAGAAGTTCTCCACGAACCTCCTGTAGTAGCCGGCAAGTCCCAGAAAACTCCGGACTTCCGCCACTGTAGTCAGTACGGGCCACTCCTGTATAGCTGCTATCTTTGCTGGATCCACAGCGATACCTTCTCCACTAATGACATGACCGAGAAATGCTACAGACGATAGCCAAAACTCGCACTTAGAGAACTTGGCATAAAGTCGACTTCTCCTCAGGGTGTGCAAAACCAATCTCAGATGGTTCGCATGATCCTCCTCCGACTGTGAATATACCAAAATGTCGTCTATGAAGACAATCACAAATCGGTCCAGATATTCTCGAAAAGTTCTGTTCATCAAATCCATGAATACCGACGGCGCGTTTGTCAGCCCGAACGGCATCACTGTGAACTCGTACTGGCCATAGCGTGTGCCAAATGCCGTCTTGGGAATATCACTTTCCCTTATACGCAACTGATAATAACCGGACTTCAGATCCAGCTTCGAGTAGACCGTTGATCCAGCCAACTGATCAAATAAATCATCGATTCTTGGAATCGGATATTTATTCTTCTCTGTCAGCTTGTTCAGTTCTCGGTAATCTATACATAGACGCAGACTTCCGTCCTTCTTTTTCACGAAAAGGACCGGCGCACTCCAAGGTGAACCACTTGGACGTATATACCCCTGCTCTAGCAATTCCTGCAGCTGAACCTTTAGCTCTGCCATTTCCTTTGGCGCCACTCTATACGGTGCACGGGCCACAGGTTTCGCACCTGGCACCAGATCAATAGGGAAATCAATATCTCGCTGGGGTGGAATCCCAGGGAGATCTTTAGGAAACACATCCGCGAATTCTGACACAATGGGAATGTCGTGCAAACGGGACTTCGTCTCTGCAGCCTCCAATAATGTGAAGAACAACTCTGCGCCCTTCTGAACTGCTTTTACCACTTGGAGAGCAGACATCAGCGTCTTGCTCGATCCTCGCATGCCAGCGAATTTGGTCTCGCATTCAGTACCTTGCCCCAAAGTGATTTCCTTCGAGTTGCAGTCAATACACGCATGCTGCTCTGAAAGCCAGTCCATGCCAAAGATCACGTCAAACTCGGATATCGGCAGTAGAGCTGCTTCCAACTTAAAATCACGACTACCAATCCGCACTTGGACACAGCAAGACCTATCCGCACGCATCAAGCACCCGTTAGGTAGTAAAACATCCAGTCTATCACTTGATACAACGGAAGGCACTCCGATGCGCAATATGAAGTCCTCAGATAGAAATGAATGAGAAGCGCCTGTATCGAACAGTGCTCTCGCCGGATAGTCCCAAATTAGGACGAAACCTAACTCAAACATGTTAAGCATGACACAAAGTAGCAAGTATATAAAGCAGTAGAAACTATATACTACGACATACCTGTCACCACGTCGTTTTGCTTTATAGCCTCCTGTTGGCCAAGGTTGTAAACTCGAGGCTGAGCGGGAGTATAGTGAGAAGCTGTTGACTCCACCGCTTTCCCCTTCTCGGCATAAGATGCCCCTGCCTTCTTCTCAGTCTTCGGAGGGCCACTGCGGCACTCCCGGGCATAATGCCCCACCTTGCCGCAAGTGTAACAAGTAACCGGGCCTCTACTCGGAGTAGCTCCAGAAGTAACAGTAGAAGGGGCGGGTCCAGACGACCTACCCTTCTTGTTCCACCTGTTGCGGAACCCAGACTTCGAAGAGGTATTTGCCTTGAAATCTGGCTTCTTCACAGCCAGATCTTTCTTACTCTGCACTCTCCTCATGTCTACATCCAACGATCTGGCAGAGTTCACCAAAACCTGAAAGCCCTGCGTCATCGGGCCTGAGAGAAGTAGTCTCAGGTCATCCCGCAGTCCTTCATAAAACCTGTTGGTCTTTCGCTCCTCGTCCGCAAACGTGAAGCTGGCATACCGTCCCAACCTCGTGAACTCGTGCAAGTACTCATCAACTGAACCTTCTCCCTGAGTCAGACGCTGAAACTGATTCTCCAACGCAATCCTCTGCGTGGAGGGGAGGTACCTGGCCAGAAATAGTCTCGAGAACTCCTCCATCGAGATCTCAGATAGCTGCCTGCCAGCAAGCTGATGCAACTCTACCTCGTCCCACCAAAGCCTTGCCTCTCCATCCAGTAGGAAAGTGGCTATGGTCACCTTCTGAGCTTCATCAGTCTCTGTCGCTGTCAGGGTCCTCTTGATACGGGAGAGCCAATCTTCGACCTGAGTCGGTGATTCCACTCCCGAAAATGTAGGAGGATGGAAGCTCATGACATGTTGCATCTGCCTGTCATTTGCTCGCTTTGCCACTAAGGGCTCAGCAGGCACTTGCCTCGCCGCCATCGGCTCGGCTACAACAGTCTGCTGCGGGACCACCGCAGGGTGTACCTGCTCTCTGGGCTGCGCATTGATCATTGCAAACACCGCTTCCGCAACTAATCGGATAGTCTCGGCAGAAGGAGGAGGTGTAGGCGCATCCCTCGGTGCATTACTCTCTGCAGTGTGCTGATTCCGGGACTCCGCAGCACCACTTCTGGTCACCTATAGTTGCAACGCACACATTCGTGACTAAAAGACATAGCAAACATCAAACAAAGGAACGCTCAGGTTCCACAAACAATGTTTTTCAATGTGTTTCATGCATGTTTTTCATTCCTAAGTGGACATTCACGGGTCTTTTCATGTTAAAATGGCAACGCACATAAGTGCTCACCACCCCTTAAAAGGAATTCGACCACGAATTCGAATAAGGAGGATCGACACCGGGGTCTGATACCAAATTGTAACACACCCCATCCGTTACGGGTAATATAACAGAAGGTCCGGCCGGGGCCCCACGTCATATTAAGCGAACAGACGGAACGGTTACTAAATTTGAAATACCATAATCCGATACATTTAATTAAAACCGTATCCTAACTCAGAATCATTCTAGCGGAAGCATAAAAGGAGTTTAACGAAAAACCGCGCCCAACGACGAATGTCCACTAAACAAGCAAAGGAATGAAAATACAACCACATGTCCACAAAACGGCCTTAAGGCCTTACATGAAAGTGTTCAACTGAAAATACAAGTAGCTTGCATACATCGGCACGCAGGCCGGCAATACATGAAACTAGCTAACAAAAAGGGGCTGGGCCTTCGAGGGCCAGCTCAGCAAAATGGGCTTCGGCCCGCTATTTCCCGCTCGGCTCCGCAGCACCTGCAAGCAAACATTCCACCGAGCGGTGGCAAACAAAGTAACGGTCAGCAAAGGCTGACCAAATTATAACGACCCCACCCCTTTCTCGGGGTGGCGGTGCCTCTTCCCTGCAAGCGGATTAGCATAATCACATAAAGCTAAAAAGTGCATTTAAAGCATCAAAACACCACAAACGTTGGCTCAACCGGCCCAACGTCTCGTGCACTCAGGGCACCTTAACGGTGTACCGGATATCCCCGGTCCCACTACCAATCTCAGTCCTGGACTGGATGGCTACATAATGAGCATTCGCTAGTCGTGACTCAAAGGTCTCGACTCCCTCCTATGCCTGTAGCAACCCACCAATTATCTTAGGTGGTCGAACTACACCACATAGTGCAGGTACAGTTCGGTCGAGCCCGCTGCTCAAATCGTCGTACCCAACACGCACGACGCGGGTCGACTTCCCCTTGCCTGTTATCGCATACATAACCGATTGTTATGTAACAAGGGTGGTACTCGCGGCCACCTAAGTTGGGCCCTCAAGGAGCACAACTCCACACACTAGCCATACGGTCTCCGAGAGACGGGCTTCGCACAAATACGACAAAAACCCCTCGGGAGTTGATGCCAACGATCCAACGACCTAGTGCAAGCGTAAAACAACCACGGAGTCTTCTCCGGGCAATCATAAACATCACCAATCCAGACGCATCCGGATGGGCTTCACACAGCATGCCTAAACCGTACTCGCGCTTCCGGTACTAATGCAATTAAACTAGCGGGGATGTCAACATCGACCCGTCGGAGAGCACCTTTCCCCCACGCGATGGTGGGGAGACACTTCCATGCAATTATGCTAAATAAGGGCTTCACCTGCCCAAGAAGAAAAGTCGTTACCCTTGACGTGCGTTTCTGAGGCATGGCTCGGTCACGAACAATCCTTGTAGCGGCTTCCACGCACGTATCCGGCTTGCTCACGCCGAAGAAATCTCCACGACGAATCCTTCCGGTGCGGCTTCCCCTTTCCAACACGAAACCCTAACCCTAACCCTAACCCTTGGTCGGCCAAGAGGAGGAGGGTGTAGGTTGGCTTCAACCCTAGCCGGCGGCGGCCGGGGCAAGGAAGAGGGAAGAAAAGGCTCGGGCTATCTCCTCACAGCCGGCGGCCAAGAGAAGGAGGAGGTGAAGGAAGTGGAGAGGAAGAGGCTCGGGCTTCTTCCAACCAGCAAGAGAGAGAGGGAGGATCGGAGTCCTCCTTGTAGCCGGCGGCCGAGAGAGAAGACGGAGGCGGCGATCTCGCCGATCGAACTTCGTCTCACCGATCGAGCTCGGATCCCGTCGAGAGAGAGAGAGCGCACGGGAGAGGGAGGATCGGAGGGAGACGGAGAAGATGGAGGGAGCTGTGTGCTCCTCCGGCGCCGGCGACGGGAGGGACGAAGGAGGCGGGGCTCGGCTCCTGGTTTCGCCGATCGGGAAAGTGGGCGAGAGAGAAATCGCACGAGAGAGAGAGAGAGATCGGGGGAGGCGGCTGGGTAGTTAGATTAGGTTAGGTTATAGATTTTTTATATATATATAAAACCTAAACTCAATCGGCTATCGGCAGCCCACACCCTAAACGCGCCCCAAATTCGTTCAAGCTCGCGCGCCAAATTTACGGGGCGTTACAAGTCTACCATAAAATGACAGATGCAAACAAATACAAACAATAGAAAGTACATAGACAAAGGTACAAAAGTAAGGTGACTATTTGCCCATTACATCAACATTAGAATCGGAGCTAAAGCATTCGTCCTCAAAAAGGTCGTCGGAGCTAAAGCATTCGTCCTCAAAAAGGTCGTCAAATCCAAGACTAGACACATCAACGACGTTGATCTCAAGTCATATGCTAAATTTTTATCTTACATTAGATTTTTTTTACTTTATTTTTTTTCTCACATTTATATTTCCTAATTCCTCTTATATTATTTTTTATATTATTACTTATTTGTTTTTGCCTTTTTCATTCTCTTATCCCTTTCTCCCAGCCTATATGTAAAGAATGCATTAAAATTAAGATTAAAATGGAAATATTATATATATATCAATTTTTTTATATGCACATCAATCTAAAATAATTGAAAATATGTATCAAATTTTTTTTATAAGCAAGCAACTATTATTATAGTAGGAGAATATGTAAAACACATTATATTGACAAACATTATAAAAAAGAGGTAATTCAAAACATAAAAGTTTTAATTCCTTCAAAAAATCTTGTCGTTCGTCATCTTCGTTAAGTGAAGGAAGCGGTTAGGGCAGAAAACCAAAAAGAAATTTTTGTTTTTTTGGGAGAGAGGGAACAATTTTGTTGATTTGTATCTAGTAAGAAAAAAAGAACAAAAAAATCAAAAATTTGATTTGTTTATAACCAAACGTGATCTATATATAACAATGCCCTAAAAAAACAAATTTACCTTAAAAATAAAAGTTATTATTTATTATTGATGGGGATTAACCCATTTTTAAACCATTCGGGGTGCGCATAGCCGTTCCAAAGGAGGCGATCATGAGGTTGACTAGTCAACCCACTCCCCATGATCTTCATCATGATAGGAGGAGAGTGGGAGGGCCCACTTCCCCTTTTATCTCTCCACTAACTCTTCTCTCATCACAAAAAGAGGGAACCACCGCCGGCCGCCGCCGGCCACCGCCGCCGGCCGGCTGACCGCCGCCCGCCGCCGATCGCCGCCGACCGCCTCCCGATGCCGGCCGCCGTCGTTCGCCTCCGGTCGCCTCCTGCCGACCACCACCAGCCGGTGGTACGCCGCTCATGCCTCCACCGTCCAATTGTGATGGGGCTTCCATAGCCGTCCGATCCGTGGGTAACCACCCACTAACCCACCACTTTAGTGGCGGTGCCCGCCATGATCCTCCCCCGGAGGCTATAAAAGGACCCCCATGGGCTCCTCATTTCTCATCTTTTCCTTCTCCGGTTCTTCTTCTTCTTCCTTAGGTGAGAGCTCTCCCGCCTCCTCCACCAAGTCGGCCTTCGCTCACCGCCAGCCACCGGCGGCCACCGGCATCCACCGTCGGCTACAGGCACCCCACCAGCGCGCAGTTAGCAAGGAGACGCCCAAGACCGCGAGGAAGCCGAACAAAGAAGACAATCGAGGCCAGCAAGCGTGCGCCGCCCCGAGCGCACGCGCCAGAAGCATCCTGCACATTCCATCGTTTAAGTAGCTTCCGCGGAGCAGCCTGTTGCCCGTCGAAAGCTACAGTCTTTCTCTCTCTCCCCTCATGTTGTAACGGGAGCGGCCTGTCGCCCCGATTCACCCAGTGTACTGTAATCACCGAGAGCTAGTGGAGTTTGACCGGCACAGACCCGATCACGTGATTTTTTACCCATTTAAGGAATTTTTCCACGTCATCAAGACTTGTGTCTAGTATTACATTTCATTGACTGTGTGCGCGCTCGACACTCTGCAAGCTAAGACGGTTCAAGTTTATCCGGCCCGACCGGGACATCGAGTTAGTCCGCAATAATTATAAAGAGATTTGTAATGATGTGATATTCTACTAAAAATAATGTTTATTTAGTATATAGTATAAATAAATTAATAAGGTTGTAAATTTGATAATGGCATAATAAAGGCTTCGTTTAGCATGATGGTGGCAGTGATGAACATGGGGTTAAATTGTCATTCGTTAATGCCCACCTAAGGAACTTCATCCACTTTTATGTTTAAACAGATAATGTTTGTTAGGTGATCTTTAACAAATGACGGTTTAACCAATGAGTTTACGACCGCCACCACCATGCCTAACTAAGCCTAAGAGCAACTCCAATCAATCTGCAAAAATGCAAAAATTGTATTTTTGCCGAAAAAAATGCCTCCAATCGTTTGGCAATTGCCTCTCCATTTATGAAGATCTTTTGTACCCGCTACAATAATGAGAGGAAATGTCGTGTCCGGCATTTAGTTTTTTATTATTTTTTAATTTTTTAATTATTTAATTGTTAGTTTTATTAATTCCTTATATAATCTATAAATCTTCGTAGCCGCTACAATAATTTTTCAATGATGACATATAATATATCAATAAAATTATTTTTTTCGAGACCTACAAAACGAGATTAATATTGAATACTTTTTTAATTATTATTTGTCATACAAATAATATAAATCCATTTACTGAATAAACTCGTGAAAACAAAAAAATACATTCAAAATTACATAGCTTCATTCTCATGTCGTTCCCATAAATGTTCAACTAGTGCATCTCGAAGTGCAAAATGCGCATCTTTGTCCTTGATCTTTTTATGTCGATTTAGGAACTGACGAAATCGTTCAGCTTCGTCTGTGTTCAAGTCTTCAACATTCTGCGTTGGTGCTGGAGTAGGAATAGCGACATATTCATTTTCATCTCGCTCGTCTTCAACGATCATGTTATGCATTATAACACAAGCAGTCATGATATCGTGTAAAACGCTCTTATCCCAAAAACGGGCCGGCCCCTTAATTATCGCAAATCTTGATTGAAGAGCACCAAATGCCCGCTCTATATCTTTTCAGCATGCTTCTTGCATCATTGCGAAGTATTGTTTTTTTGTCTTGTGAATGAGAAATAGTTTGAACTAGTGTTGACCACTTCGAGTATATTCCGTCGGCTAAGTAATAACCAACATCATAATTTTTTCCCAAAATTTGATAATGCGTAGGAGGCGTAATACCTTGTGCTAAGTTGGAAAACAAAGGAGACGATTGCAGGACGTTAATATCATTGTTCGAGCCTGGTAAACCAAAATATGCGTGTCAGATCCATAAGTCATAAGATGCTACTGCTTCGAGTATTATTGTTGGCCCACCATGGCGTCCTGAATATTGGCCTGCCCATGCTGTTGGGTAGTTCTTCCATTGCCAATGCATGCAATCTAGACTTCCCAATATCCCTGGAAATCCTCGTTCTTCACCTTTCTGTAATAATCTAGCAATATCAATGGCATTGGGATATCTCAAATATTCTTCTTTGTACACTTGTACAATTGTCCTACAAAATCTTTTCAAACATTGAATCACGGTTGACTCACCGATTCGAATATATTCATCGCAACTATCAGCTGCTGTTCCATAAGCCAACATACGGAATGCTGATGTTATTTTCTGTAAGGTAGACAATCCAAGCTTACCAACCCCATCCTTCTTTTGCACGAAAAAATTATCGTGCTCCTGCACCGCGGCAACAATACGAAGGAATAAATTCTTTTTCATGTGAAATCTTCTTCGAAAATATGTTTCCCCATATGTGGGATGCTCGGAGAAGTAGTCATTCCACAATCTAGTATCACCTTCAATCCTGCCCCGGTTGATTACCACGTGACCGGGTATTGAACCTCGGCGTCTCGGAAGTTCATTTTCATGACTTTCAGATAAGTTGGAGTAGTAAGCGCACGCCAAAATTTCATCTTCTTGCTCCCATTCAGCAGTGTCTTCTTCCCACCGCTGTATTTGTTGATAAAAAAATTCATCATCTGAAGACGATGAAGATCGTAAATGAGATGATCCTGCACCGGATTTCATTACTTGTATGAGGGGAAGATAGTTACTTAGTTTGAAGATGAGAAGAGAAATAATGATTATATAGGATTTTTTTAGATCATGCATTGACATTGGATTCTCTTGTCACTTCATCATAAACATTGGATTCCTTCTCTAACATTGGATTTTTTTTCCAACATTGGATTCCTTCTCCAACATTGGATTCTTTTTCCAACATTGGATTCCTTCTCCAACATTGGATTCCTTTTCCAACACAGGGTTCCTTCTCCAACATTGGATTCTTTTTCCAACATTGGATTCCTTCTCCAACATTGGATTCCTTTTCCAACATTGGATTCCTTCTCCAACATTGGATTCCTTTTCCAACACAGGGTTCCTTCTCCAACAGATCGATAACTTGGCATTGGATTCGCTGAACACGACGAACCGTCGAGCTCAGCCCGATGAACTGTCGCGCTTAACCCGATGAATCGTCGGGCTCAGCCCGAC
This sequence comes from Platanthera zijinensis, assembly GCA_039513925.1. Classification (NCBI taxonomy): domain Eukaryota; kingdom Viridiplantae; phylum Streptophyta; class Magnoliopsida; order Asparagales; family Orchidaceae; genus Platanthera; species Platanthera zijinensis. Next base: position 149,084,852 of record CM077095.1, on the reverse strand, counting down.
GAATCATCGGCCTGAGCCCCACGAATCGTCGGGCTGAGCCCGACGATTCGTGGGGCTGAGGCCGACGAATCGTTGGGCTGAGGTCAGCCCGACGATCGTTAGGCTGAGGCCGACTAATCGTCGGGCTGAGCCCCACGAATCGTCGGGCTCAGCCCGACGATCGTCGGACTGACCTCAGCCCGACGATTCGTCGGCCTCAGCCCCACGAATCGTCGGGCTGAGCCCGACGATTCGTCGGGCTCAGCGCGACGGTTCATCAGGCTGAGCCCGACGATACGTGGGGCTCAGCTCGACGGTTCGTCGTGCTCAGCGAATCCAATGCCAAGTCATCGATCTGTTGGAGAAGGAACCCTGTGTTGGAAAAGGAATCCAATGTTGGAGAAGGAATCCAATGTTGGAAAAGGAATCCAATGTTTATGAAGAAGTGACAAGAGAATCCAATGCCAATGCATGATCTAAAAAATCCTATATAATCACCACTTCTCTAGCATTGGATTCATGTTTCAAGACTTGTATAAGTACCCATCACTCTATCTTCAACGCTTCCATTCGAGGAACAACGTTGTGTATGGCATGACTTCCAGTCGAGGAACAGCGTTCTCAATGAAAGAAGATCAAGCATTATGCTGTGCATGGCTTGAGGTATCTGAAGACCCAGTTATAGGTAGCAATCAAAAGGAACAGATGATGTGAGAAAAAATCTTTATTGTATTCCACAACACGAGACCAAGTACTTGCTCAGGACAGAGAACCCCAAAATCTCTCTCATGTCGCTGGTCATTGTTAGCAAGCAAGGCTAGTAAATTTAGAGGATGCATTCGACAGATTGAGCAAAGAAATCCGAGCGGTGCATCTGAACTGGATATTGTAAGTATATATTTACATTTGAAATATTAGATCGATGAAATTATTTGTTATTGTAATTGTTATTTTTTATAGCTAAATCAAGCAAAAATTTTGTACGGCGAAGATCCCAACGAGAGAAGAGGTTTCTTGTTTGATCATGTTTGGTCAATTTTGAAAAATACTGAAAAGTGGATCGATCATTCCGGGGCTGCAGCTGGTAAGACCTCTCAGCGTGATGACATGTCGCAAGAGCTTGATTCTAACTCTCCCACACAACGTAGACGCATAGACTTAAACACAGACAGTAACGAAATGAACCCTAATAGTACTGGTGATGAAGAATCTCCAAACTCAATTTCAAATACACGGCCTACTGGGAGAAAGAAAGAAAAAGAAAGGAGGAGACAGGTTAGTGGTAAAAGTGGTGGTATGGAAACAAAAACTAAAACAAATGAAGAAATCTTACAGATTTTGAAAAGAGGTCAAGAAGAACGAGCGAAGGATAGGTCTTCTATCAATGAACTGATGAAGTTAAAGGTCGAAAATGAAAAGAAAAAATTAGAGTTTCAGAGTGCTAAACAAGATCATGATATTATGATGATAGACTTGGATAACATAAAAGGAACTCCGGAGCGACAATATTTTCGGCAAAAAAACAAGAAATTATGAATAAAAACATAAAACAATCCTTATTTACAGAATCGGCATCACTCGAAGGAACCCAATGTGGAGCAAGCCGATACGGAGGAAGCCAGTACAACGAAGCCCAGCATAGAGAAAGCCAGTATGGAGGAAGTCAGTACAGCGAAGCCCAGCATAGAGAAAGCCAGTATGGAGGAAGCCACTATGTAGGAGTCCCACATAGAGGACCTATATTTGGAGGGCCTCAATTTGGAGGGCCTCGCTTTGGAGGACCTCAATTTGGAGGGGCTCATTTTGGAGGGCCTCATTCTGGAGGAAGTCAGTACGACGGAAGCCTATATGGAGGAGACCAATATGGTGGAGCTCGATCCGGAGGACACCAGCACGGAGGAAGTCAGTATGGAGGAAGCGACTATGGAGTTCCCGGGTATGGGGGAGAACAACACGGGGGAAGCGCACGCGGAAGTCATAGCGAACCCGATGATGACCTTCCAGAATTTTAGCATTATTTTCAAATGTAATATTTTTTTTGAACTATATAATGTTTATTATATTTTAGTTATGCAATTAAATAAAAAATAATATTATATAATAAAAATTTTAATTTAATTTATTATATTTATTTATTTATACATATAAATATATAAAATATATATGACATATTTTAAATATAAATATATACATAAAATAACATGACATATTTTATATATATATATATATATATATATATATATATATATATATATATATATATATACTACATTATAAAGATGTCTTTTATTTTTCATCTAAACCGTTGAATCATAACCAATGCCATGATCTCAACCATCCAACCTAAATAATGATTTATTGGACAACATCGTAAACATCAAGCAAGGTTGTCAAAAAGTCCTTTTGCTTTATCCCATAAATTACTCTGACAGCTTTTTGAAATCATGACATTTTAATCAATGCCATGCCTTTTTCCCATCATTTCAGCTTTCAGGTCTCCTCTCATTTCAGCTTTCAAAATCTAATATCTCTTGGCGGCAAAACTCCCGCACAAAATCAATATTTTCAAAGCCTAAAATCTTTTAACTGGATTATTTACGCCTCTCCATCGCCCCTTTCATTTCTTCACCAGCAGCAAGCTTCAGGTCCTCTGGCAGCTTCCTCCATCTCCGACGAGCTTTCAAATTTGTATCCCTCCATCTCCGACGACTTCAATCTTCGCCTCTGATTCTCGGTAAGCATCACCTCTACTTCTCCTCTACTTTGTACTTCCCCCCCCCCCCCCGCCCCGTTACCTCACCTGCGGGCTCTGACTGCTCTTCCTTTTAAACAGAAAAGTTCGGAGTTCTGCCTTTTTTTGAAGGCCAGTAATCTCGCTGACGCGGTAATACCGGGAAATCCCCTCTACGGCTCCACCGCTCTTCGCGTCGCTGTCCTCGCTCGCTGCCTCGCCTCCCTCCATGTTTCTCTTCCGTCTCGCCGATCTTGCCAGCCACCACTTATCCTTCTTCGTGACCGTGAGTAATTTTGTGATTTTTGGTCTCCGTTGTTCATTTCGATTGTTCCATTCAACTGTGCCTCTAATTTTTGTTTTTATTTGTGATTTGGCATTTCGATTTTGATTTGGGTTCTGATTTCGTTTTTCATTTCATTTTTGCCATCTAATTTGGATTACTCCTAACTTTCTCCAGGTCATTGTCGCCTCTGGAATCAGTCCACGGCTACACATGAATGTTGTCATGTTACATCCTCGCACTTACAACTTCACTCAATAGGCTTCGCTTTTTTTTTCTAATTAGTTCACCTGACTGTGTAGCATAGCATTGTTAGTTGTTATCTCTTAACCATTTCACTCCCTATACTTCTCATACTTTTTGGTTTTTCCACAGCTATTGCAGGTGTCCTCCCCCGCAGCTATTGCAGGTATCTCTAAAAATTTGTTTTTTTTAATAACTTTCAAGGATTTGTGATGTATTGGTTATGATTGTGAGGAAAATATTCGAAACCATTTCACTCCATTATTTTGTAAATGTGATGAGGGCGCCCTGCAAATTGATGGAATATTTTATGAGAGCTGAAAATTTGTTTTATATTGGTTTTCAAAGGGATTCTCTACCTCTTCATCTTTAAAAATTTATGGTTTTGGCGGGCTTATTTTCCCATTGCTGTCATGCTCTCCAGTCTACAAAAATTTATGTATTTTTTCCCTTTGCACTAGCATACATCATAGAGAAAACTAATATGCTTCTAACAAAAGTTTTAAATGAGCTCTCAAGTTTTGTAGTATATAATTCATGCTCTCAAGTTAATGATGTTTACAGCTTTTGACTCCTTCTAACAAAAGTTAATAATCAATTGAAATAAAAACCCGCTGCGAACTGTCGTGGGCGGGCGAAGCCCGCTCTTTGAACTTCATCTCAGGCGTTGAATTTAAACGTAATTTATACTTTATAATTTCATCTTTTTAATCAGCTTCTCACACCAACTTTTGGCACCGCCAGGTCAACTCAACTTTATTTTGAATCTGCCTTTTTTCAACTCCAATTTATCATTATATGCTTTATGTGTTGTCCTTACCTGCGACCTACTTTTATGCTAGCACTCTCAATCCATCTCCTCCTTCCATTCCCTATTTTGCTTAATCTTTTCTATTTGTTGGTTGCAACCCAACTGGCCAACTTTGCCATCAAATAGGATTATTATAACGGTCACATCATCGCTTAAACAAAATAATTCTTTTTGTTTTGTTTGGTGTGATCACAATAAATGATTTGCCCTGTACTATCTTTAAAATACAACTTTAATAACGCAAAAGTATAATGGATAAGACCATCGTACTACAAAAGAAATAAATTTCTCATATGTTTGCGGTTTTTGACTCCTTTTAACATAGAGTGAAAGATGTCAACTACAGAACAACGAGAGGCACGTAACATGAGGAGACGCGAGCTTCATCATCTGCGGGAGGACGCACTTAGAGCCCAACTAAACATGGTCGAAGGGAGTTCACTTATACCACCTCTACATGCTTCATCAACAAACATCATTTTGAATAGTACAACAAACATCCCACCTATTGCATTCCTCCGTAGGGGACGAAGACCAAGACAACTACCACCTCAAGATCGTCGCGATTTACGTAATGCCTATCAAACTCTATGATTACACTATTACCTACTCTATTATTCTCAACCAATATGTTCCACTATTATCCACTTCGTGCAGCATACATGGAACATGCAAGTGATGTTGTTCACGCAGACGACGTAGATCACGTTGCTACTATTGTTCACGTTAATGTTGCCCAACATATCTCGCCCACTCGCAATACATTCATGACACCAGGCGCAATGCGATCCGACACGCATGACGCGAGACAAATCGCGATAAGAAACAATACTCGACAGATGCGCAATAACCACGTGACAATCCCCTCGGGTATTGCAATTTGTAAAATGTTGGCTTGAGTGTAATAGGATTCACACTTCTAGGCTAATCCATTTATCAGAATGACCTAAAATATTTCGATTTTTAATAGGTTCGATGTGGAGACAGTACAATCGCCGTAATGCCAGACAAACACAGCTACAAATGCAAAATCATAGAAGGAGTGAGTGTATTCAAGAAAGACGCTTACTCAGCATACCTAACACGATGCTTCCAAATATTACCTATGGTGCGATCAATGATGATCCAGCTACATTACTGTACTCACAAAATAACTTAGTCGAAGGAACGTCTACAGGCGTTCGTCTTCCTGTAGTTCTTCTTCCTGAAGATCAAGGTAAAGGTTTCCATTTGTTAGTTTTATCATGTGTAGACAATTCGGCTATCCAACCATTCATTTGTTTATCAATAACAATAACCATTCATTTATTTACCAATAACATTAACCATTCATTTATTTTACAATTGTTAGTTTTCCAATGCGTAGACAATACGACTATCCAACCATCACCACGCCAACAAGGAACAGGTACTGAACTACACCTTCAAGCTGCACTTCCCATCATTAAATCTTCATAACTCCTCTCTCTACTAATATTCTCACTACATGTAGACGACATGGATCACGTTGATTCCATTATTCACGTTAATGTTACCCAACAAAGCTCACCCGCTCGCAATACAGTCATGACACCAGGCACAATGCAATCCGACTCGCATGACGTGAGACAAACCACAATAAGAATGAATGCTCGACAGATGCGCAATAACCACGTGACAATCCCCCCAGGTATTGCGATTTGCAAGATGTTGACTTGAGTGCAATAACATTCACACTTCTGGGCTAATCCATTTATCAGAATGACCTAAATTATTTTGATTTTTAATAGGTTCACTGCGGAGACACTACAATCGCTGCAATGCCAGACAGACACAGCTACAAATGCAGAACCAGAGAAGGAGTGAGCGTATTCGGGAAAGACGCTTACTCAGCGTACCTAACGCGATGCTTCCAAATATTACCTACAGTGTGATCAATGATCATCCATCTGCATTACTGTTTCCACAAAATAACTTAGTTGAAGGATCGTCTACAAGAGTTTGTCTTCCCGTAGTTCTTCTTCCTGGAGTTCAAGGTAAAGGTTTCAAAGATGTGAGACATATGTACAAATAACATTAACCATTCATTTATTCACCATTTGTTGTTTTGCCACTGCGTAGACAATACGGCTGCCCAACCATCACCACACCATTTATGTGTGAGGTACTGTTATCCCGCTACCCGAGTTCCTGAGCTTCATCTATTACGGACATCTACATGCCCACACTGTCATGCAAGGCTATTCCACAAGGAGACTTCTACTTTCTGTTGTTGTGGAGGTAGGGTAAAGATTAGCCACATCCCTGAATCAACAGAATTGCGAAATCTCTTTACTGAACAAAGTGCGGCTGCACGCATTTTCAGACAACATATACGTTCTTACAATCACATCTTCTCCTTCACATCATTGGGGGTCACGCTGGACGAACGTATATCAGCAGTTGATCACGGTGTATACTCTTTCAGGGCACACGGTACAATATATCACTGAATTGGTTCTCTTCTACCAGCACCAGGGGATCGACCACGATACCTACAAATGTTCATTTATGATACTGAACATGAGTTGGATAATAGGCTGCGTGAAAATTCAAGGATGAATGCTGAAATAATAGAAAAGATCACCAACATACTAAATACAATTAATCCATTCGTCCAAACATTCAGGCAACTTGCACGACACCCTAACATACAACAATGCAGGTTACTTATTAAGAAAAGGCCCTTAGTGGAGCGACAATACTTGCTTCCGACGACATAACAGGTCGCAGTAATATTAGTTGGTGGAGAAGAATTCATGGAAGCAAATGAAAGAGACATAATTGTCGAGGCAACTGATGGTCATCTGGTGCATATCTAGGAATACTCTGGTTATTACGACCCTTTGCAGTATCCACTGTTGCTTCCTTACGGAACTCATGGTTGGTGTGGCGATGAGCGAATACACCGCACAGAACGAATAAGCTGCTGCGATTACTATGTGTATTTGCTGCAGGTCAGCACATCCAATGCTTACCTACTGCGTTCACTTTAATTTTTAATAATATTTCCTTATTACAACTTTTTTAGATCTGCGGGCACGTACCATCAATGCTTCTCCACTCTGGACGTCTGCTGCATCAGTATGTCGTCGATAATTACATCAAAATTGAGACACAGAAACTAAGATATATTAGATCACATCAAAGTGATATTCGAGCCGAGCTCTACCAAGGTTTACAAGATAGTTTAAATATGGGGGAAAATGACGCATGTAAGTATTTTGAGACACGTGAGCACACAAAATCATCTCAGCAAAAGTATACATGACTTTAACAAATCTTTATTTCATTGTGCAACTTAATTACAGCTGCGGTTGGACAAAGAACAGTTCTGCCGTCTTCTTTTATTGGTAGTTCACGTGATATGTATCAGAGATACCAAGATGCTATGACTGTAGTGCATAACTATGGCAAGCCCGACATCTTCCTCACAATGACCTGCAACTCCTCATGGAGAGAGATAACAAATGAGTTGTGCATTGGTCAAACACATCAGGATCGTCTAGATTTAGTATCTAGAATTTTCAATGCTAAATTTGAATGTTTAAAGGATGATATTTTTCATAAAGGCGTATTTGGTAGAGTTATCGCACACGTGCATGTGGTCGAATTTCAAAAGCGAGGACTGCCACATGCACATGTGCTTATAATTTTTCAAGACAGTGATAAGCTAAATACTCCAGATAATTATGACTCCATCGTTAGGTCGGAAATACCAATCCAATCTGAGGAGCCAGATTTATATATTGTTGTTTTAAAACACATGATACATGGTCCATGTGGTCATTACGCGCCAAATGCACAGTGCATGAAAAATAATATTTGCAAGAAGGGCTTTCCGAAGCATTTTTCAGAGCACACTATTCATGGAATGGATTCATACCCATTATATCGTCGTCGGAATGATAACAGACGCATTGCCTTGGGCCGAAATGCGGATTTGGTGGTCGATAATAGATGGGTTGTTCTGTATAACCCTTGGCTTCTACTCAGATATGATTGTCACATCAATGTTGAGATATGTAGTAGCATAAAGAACATTAAATATCTATATAAATATGTATACAAAGGACCTGATTGGGTGTCTTTCGAGGTGCGACCAGGTCCAAACTATGACGAAGTCAGCAAGTATGTAGACGGACGTTGGATTTGTGCACCAGAAGCAATATGGAAATTATTCAAGTTCCAGATGTATCAAACCTATCAATCTGTAGTGCGTCTACAGGTCCACCTGCCTAATCAACATCAAATTCAGTATCGGGTTAACCAATCTATTTCAGCGGTTTTGGCTGATGATCGGAATTCCAAAACTATGTTAACCGAATTTTTCACAATATATAACGACGGCCTGGAGGAAACTGCTTATTTGTACATTTATTTGGCAAAACACTACAGATGGTTAATCGCAGCTCGAAAGTGGATAAGAAGGTCTATAGCTCGGAAAGTTGTGGGACGGTTATACGCAGTATCGCCCGCTGTGGGTGAAAGATTTTATTTACGCCTTTTGTTGAATCACATTTATGCACCCAAGTCCTTTGAGCACCTACGCACAGTTAATGGTCAAATATGTACAACATTTAAGGCGGATGCTGAGCTTCTGGGGCTTCTCAAAGAAGATAATAGCATTTCTAATTGCTTGGAGGAGGCACGATGCTTCAAAATGCCTGCCTCTTTGCGAAGACTCTTTGCAACTATCTTATTATATTGTGAACCAACTGGTGTCCGGACATTGTGGGAGGATAATTTATCTACCATGATGGAAGATTATGCAAACACAAGCACTACAAACATTACTTTTTTAACTAACAAATTACTTCATGATTTGGACACCATACTGCATCAGTATGGTAAAAGTACACTATCTTTTGACTTGCCACGCGCATGTGGAGACATGTATGATTTTTCAAACATTTCGAGCCTAATCGAAGATGAACTGTCTATTCTCGTGTCATCCGACGATTTAGCTGCAATCAATAATCTTAATGATGGTCAACTTGCTGCTTTCAACATTATTAGTGATTACATAAGACAGAAGAAGGATGCAGTATTCTTTGTGGATGGACCCGGTGGAACTGGTAAAACATTTCTATATCGATCATTATTATCGACATTTCGACATGAGGGTAACATTGTTCTTGCTACGGCCTCATCGGGCATTGCAGCAAACTTGCTGCCAGGTGGGGGCACTGCTCATTCTAAATTGAAAATTCCTATCAACCTGGATAAAAAACATTTTTGTGATATTAGTAAATAATCCCAAGCCCGTGTTTTAATACAACGCGCGTCTGCAATTATTTGGGATGAAGCTCCTATGACGCATCGAAAAGCTTTTGAAGCAATTGATCGTACTTTTCGGGATGTGCTTGGGAACGATAAACCATTCGGTGGGAAAGTAATTATATTGGGAGGAGATTTTCATCAGGTTATGCCAGTTGTAATCAATGGTACAAAACTACAAATAATTCGTGCTAGCATCATCGAATCATTTCTGTGGGCGAACATTCATTTACTGCGACTAACAGAAAATATGAGAGCCCGAAATGATGTTCAATTCTCTGAGTTCTTACGTAGGGTTGGGGATGGGGTGGAGCATTGCGTTGCTGATGACATGATTCGAATTCCCTACAATATGGTCTTGCCGTGGGAAGGAGAGCACTCTATCGTCGCCTTAATAAATTATGTTTTTCCTAATTTGCGTGACCATAACTTTAACTCTGATGACGCTACCTATATGGAGACAAGAGCACTCATAACTCCCCTTAATGAGGATGTCAACAAGCTAAATGCAAAGTGCCTCCATCTTTTTCCTGGAGTTGAGACTACTTATTACTCTTTTGACTCTGTCAGTGAGGATTTTAGAAACTTATACCTGCCTGAATTATTGAACTCTATTAATCCGGGAAATCTACCCCCTCACAAGTTGACCTTGAAAAGAGGTGTACCCATTATGCTTCTCCGAAACGTTGACCAAAAAATTGGATTGTGCAACGGTACAAGGCTTATATGTAGAAGCTTTGGTAGGAATGTAATCGAAGCAGATATCCTCGGAGGTCGATTCAAAGGCCTTAGAGTGTTTCTTCCACGCATGCCACTCAAAAGTGCAGAAGATGCCAGAATGCCGTTTGAATTGACAAGAAAGCAATTTCCAGTGCGTTTAAGCTTCGCACTTACAATTAACAAGTCTCAGGGCCAGACAATTGGTAATGTCGGCATATACCTTCCAAATCATGTGTTCAGTCACGGCCAACTATACGTTGCATTATCGCGGGGGGTCTCGGAAAATACAACAAAAATTTTGGTTAGGAACTGTACGGTCGACGGTCATGCAGGCGTGTACACTAAAAACAACGTCTATAAGGAGATATTTGATCTTATTACGAGAAGATTGGCAAATTCCCAGTGACATAGTCAGCACTTACAGAGCCTCTACCTTAAACAGAGGATTCATTCTTCATTCCATCTCACAGAAATCTGGCCCGCTTAACCAAGGTTAGACTTCCCCAATTGTATTATTTCTTAATTGTGGCTCATCCCATTTATAATTCACCCCTACGGTTTGTTGCAGATAATCGTTGTGGTTTGCTTCAGATAACTGATACGTTCAACTTCGAATAATCATTGTTGTTAATTTGTTGCATACAACCGTTGGTAAGTGCGAAGAAGGCCCTACTCATGCATGTGGTTTAGCATGGATGGCGGCCCTTAATAGTCACAAATATAATTAGATGTTAGACCCATCACGACTTTATTGCCCCTCTTTTCAAAATCTACAATGTAAAAAAATAAACTTGAAAGATGGATAAAAAACAGAAGCATGATATAATATCAGAGGCTATGAATTTAAATCCATGCCTAAATTTTTTTAATGTTTTGCATTTAAATCTCTTAACATATGTCATCTATCGTGTTAAATCTCTTAACATATGTCATCTATCGTGTTTAAATCCATGCCAAACCGGGGTGGCCCTGTCCAACGTAAGTGCTTTATTGCGGTTAAATTTAATTTATTATTTTTTAAATAATCTAAAATGATATAAAATTTTAAATACTTATGTTTGACCAAATTGTATTATGTGTTTCTCAGTTCTGCCTATCTTGGGAGGAAAAACTGCAACACAAGTGCAACCACCGACCCCGATTACAAATACTACGATGAAATTTGCAAAATGAGTACAGCCAAGTGGTCTACTATTCCGTGTGTTGAAGTTGAAGGTTTTAGACTAATTATACCAGCAGTGTCGAGAGTCTTGAGTGCGCGAGAAGAGTTGAATTTTGTTATCGATATGATTCGGAGGTAACCCTAAACATGTGTCATATACCATGGTTCGACAATTACTGTTTTAACATGCTACAACATGTTATTTATTGATTTTTTTTTTCTTGCATCCTTCTTTGAAACAGGATCTCCTGTGGCCACTGAATGAAACTTACAATATTAGGGTTTGGATTGCTTCGACGGAAGCGGGTGACAGTATTTTGGAGTCACTTTCAACGTCGAAATTATGATGGTTTTTTGTGCGTGATGCTAGATTTGGGTTGTTTAACTTTCAAAGTTTTGTGCTTCTTATAACTTTCAAAAATTTCTAACGTATTGTTAATAATTGTAAGAAAAATATTTCATATCAAGTCATTCCATTATTTTGAAAATGTGAGGGCACCGTGCATGTATGTTATTGTGATTAGTTACTTATATTATACGTAAAATTTGCTCAACAAAATGTACTCATGAGTGCTATTGGCTCTACCACTGATCCAAATAGCATTGAAGAACCTTGGAAACTCCCGTGTTCGAATGCGGGCACAGCCCGCTCGGTTGCCGGCGCAGCCCATCGATTGCGGGCGCAGCCCGCTCGATTGCGGGCGCAGCCCGCTCGATCGCGGGCGCAGCACGCTTGATTGTGGGCGCATCCGCGTCAGAGTTAGCGCGCACAGACATTTTAAGTACTCATATGTATATATGCTTTAAATAAAATTATTCGCTCGAATGCTTATGGCAGATCCCACTCGAATACGAGCGCGGCCCGCACGATTGCGGGCGAACTCCGCCCGAGAGCATCAAGCACTACAGTTCTAATGCGGGCGCAGCGCGCCCGATTGCGGGCGCAGCGCGCCCGATTGCGGGCGCAGCGCGCCCGATTGCGGGCGCAGCGCGCCCGATTGCGGGCGCAGCGCGCCCGATTGCGGGCGCAGCTCGCTCGAATGCGGGCGCAGCCCGCTAAGAGTCAGCGAGCATGGGCGAAGCCCGTGCGGAGCTGCTCGTGTGTGTGTGTGTGTGTGTATATATATATATATATAATATTAAAAAATTCATGTTCTCCAAATATGGAGAACATGGTTGGAGTTGGTTCTCCATGTTCTCCATATTTGAAGAACATAGTACATGAGGGATCTCTAAATTAAATATAGAGATCCCCCATTGGAATTGCTCTAAAAATCTATTTTGATTTGGCAGTACTATTTATTGTCTATAACAGCTAATAACAGTCCATTTATAAGCAATTAAGAAATCACAATTTAAAAAAAAATCAAAGCAAAAGGTTAAAGAAAGTTTGAAGAGTAATGTTATAAACAATCCTATAACAGCTAATAACAGTCCATTTATATTTGCAGTCCAATCTCCAAAACATAACTAGCACATCGCTCCCCGCAGCACTCGAAGAAATAATTAGTCCTGTGAGTGGTGGTCTATCACCCTCCAGGTTCTCTTTCTCTCTCTCCCCAATTATTATAACGAGAGGCGGTCTGTCGCCCTCAAATTCTTGAAAAGACCTTGTAACAGCACTCAGATCTAGTGGAAGTTTGGTCGGCTTAGATCCGACCACGTGATTTTTCACCTCTTTCCGGGGTTTTTCACGTCAAAAAAAATTAGCTTGTCAACTTTCTGTTTCCATTGACTGTGTGCGCGCTCGACCGTTCCGAGAGCTAAGACGGTCCAAGTATTCCGGTCCGACCGGGACGTCGAGTTAGTCTGCAACAATATTATTATTTATTTGTTTTTGTCTTTTTCATTCTTGTGTCCCTTTCTCCCCGCCTATGAAAGAATGCATTAAAATTAAGATTAAAAAAATGGCAATATTATATATATATCAAATTTTTATATGTAGAGCGTAATAAAAAATTAAAATATATATATTAAATTTTTTTTATAAGTAATCAACTATTATTATATTAGGAGAACATGCAAAATAAATTATACTAACAAATATTATAAAAAAGAGCTAATTTAAAACATAAAAGTTCTAATTCCTACAAAAAAAAATTATCGTTCATCATCTTCGTCAAGTGAAGGGAGAGGCTAGGGTAGAAAACCAAAAATGAGTCTTTTTTTTTTTGGAAGAGAAGAAACAATTTAATTGATTTGTATATAGTAAGAAAAAATGAACAAAAAAAAAACAAATTTACCATAAAAATGAAGTTATTATTTATTATAAAGAGATTTGTAATGATGTTATATTCTACTAAAAATAATGTTTATTTTATTATATAGTATATCAGATTAATGAATTTCCGCGCAGCGTTTTTTGGACAAAAAAACGCGCTCCTCGGAAAAATGAAAAAAAACACCTCCTTAACAGCATTTTTAGAAAAAGTGGTCAACATGAAAGTTGTAGATCTCGACGAGATCTACAACTTTCATGTTGACCACTTTTTCTAAAAATGCTGTTTAGGGGGTCTATTTTCAAAAGGCGCGAAGGGGGTTCCGCCCGGTAAATATTACGATTTTTTTTTTTGCGCGGACCCCCTTCGCGCCTTTTGAAAATAGACCCCCTAAACAGCATTTTTAGAAAAATTGGTCAACATGAAAGTTGTAGATCTCGTCGAGATCTACAACTTTCATGTTGACCACTTTTTCTAAAAATACTGTTAAAGAGGTGTTTTTTTCATTTTTCCGAGGAGCGCGTTTTTTTGTCCAAAAAGCGCTGTGCGGAAATTCAGTGCCCCCATAAATAAATAAGGTTGTAAATTTAATAATGGCACAATTAAGGCTTCATTTGGTATGGCGGTAGCGGTCAAGAACATGGGGTTAAATTGTCATTCGTTAACGTCCACCTTAGGAACTTCATCCACTTTTATGTTTAAACAGATGATATTTATTAGGTGATCTTTAACAAATGACAGTTTAACCCATGTGTTTACAACCGCCACGGCTCCACCACCGTGCCAAACAGAGCCTACGAGTCTATTTTGGTTCGGCGGTACTATTTTTCATGAATGTAATGATGAACTGTCCGTGACCTCGCAAACCCCATAATTTCCTATAACAACTAATAACAGTCCATTTATAAGCAATTAAAAAATCACAATTTAAAAAAAAAAAAATCAAAGCAAAAGGTTCAAAGAAAGTTTCAAGAGTAATGTTATAAACAATCCTATAACAACTAATAACAGTCCATTTATATCTGCAGTTCAATCAATTTGTTTGTAGTCCAATATATTCATTCAAACCCCCAATATTTGTTCCTTAAAAATAATATGAAGCCGAGGCCAATGTTGCCGATGATGGAAGCGACGGTAAGGCTTTTGCACAATCAGTGGAGATTAGTCCAAATTATTTCATCGACAAATGCAGGGGAGATCGATGTCATCTTTGTTTTCGCTTCCATGGAGCCTTCCGTGGATCTCAGTCGACAACGGACGCAGGGAGAAATGAAGGACTTCGACGACAATGACCTTCGATTCTTCCCGATAATTCCCCATTTCAGCACTTGGTTTTTTCAGTTCTGTACGTCCCAATGAAGTTCAAAACTTGCATTTTCGTTACGAGTCTCCATAACATAGGTTGTTTCTTCTTCAATCAATTCCCATAAGCTTTTTTGTTTCCTACAATCCTTCACTATAAGTTTCTGCTTACCAAGTGCTCCGTCTCCGAGTCCTGAGGACTATGATGAAGAGCGCGAACCGGCGGAGTGCATGTGAAGGCTTACAATCAGGGGGCGAAGAAGACGGTGCTCTACAATAGGTGGGATGAAATGGTTTGTTGTTAGCACATAGAGAGCTGTCATCGCTCATGGCATTCACGAGCTACACCCGGCCATTCTTCACCAACGACACAAAACGAAGATATGCCGCATGCTCGACGCCGGCAACAGTTGTCCCCGCAGCCACCGCCGGCACTTCCACGACTCCATTCAGAAGTCAGAACTCATGATTAAAACGTCATTCAAGTCATAATTTTTTGGACTACAATCATATTGAAACAACTTATAAAATTTATTGGTTTTTTCAAGATGTGAATAGCTCCGTTTGGCATGGTGGCGGCGGTCGTAAACTCATGATTAAAACGTCATTCATTAAGGATCACCTAACAAACATCATTTGTTTGAACATAAAAGTGAATGAAGATTCTTAGGTGGACGGTAACAAATGACAATTTAACCCCCGCGTTCATCGCCGCCACCTCGGGAAATAATTCTGCACGTGCAACGCATATAAAGGATCTTGCGGGACTACATTTTTAGTGTGAAATAGAACTGCAACATATAATACAATTGCAAATGTACTGTATTTTCAGTTGTAAAAACAGTTGTTTTTTACAAGTGTATTTTCAACTTGAAATATATACATGTGACTACTTAAAATGATCATAAAAATGCATTGATTTATATTTCATAATTTATTTTGCGAAAACAAAAAAATGAAAAAAAATGAATTTACGCACGATTCTCTAAATATGATGAACGTATAAAAAAAATGGCCGTCAAAAGAAGCCTAAGGCTCTATTTGAGAGGACTTATTTTTACCGGTCAAACAATTAAGATAAGATCTGATTCATACGATCGTAATCGCTCGCTTGACCGTTGAAAATAAGTCCTCACAAAAGAAGCCTAAATATGCTTATAACATTGGCCCAAATATATATATATATAATCGGCAAGATTTTGAAAATTAAAAAGCTGTTATAAATCAGTAACAAGAATAGCAGCGAGCCGAAAATAAAACTTTTTACAAAAAATAAAATAAAATAAAAACTGTCGTCTGGCAGGAGGAGAGAATAAAAATCAGAAACGTGCAACTTTTAACCCATTTAAGGCAATATCAACGCTGCGGCAAACCAAGTTCCATGACAAGATGTTTCCACTTTAAATACAAATTCAGAATCCCGCCGGAGAACCTCCCCCCTCTCTCTCTCTAAAAAATATTTAATGATTTCTTGCTTTGACCTTAAAATGCTATGTAATATATAAAAAAAATATGATATAATATGCAACAATGCATTATTGCTCATTTTCTAGGTGTGTCGCACTCACATACGCTTGATCTGAGTGTTTGCTAGGTGTCAAGCTCACATACGCTTGATTTGATTGTTTGGTAGGTGTCAAATTGACTATTAGTAGACCATATTTTAAGTTTTAAAAATAAAAATTCCAAACCCTACCCTCAATGTAAGCACACCCCTCTTTCTTTTCCCGATTCCAGCCTTGCGGGTTTTCGATTGGGCGGAGGAGCTTCGCCCGCCCCGCATTCTTGCCGGAGGTGCTTTGCCCGGTCCACATCCCGCCGGAGGTGCTTTGTCGTCTCCCCATTCCGCCTTCAAATTTGGAGATTCCTCCTGGAGGTCATTTCTTCATCAAAGGGCGTGTATATCAAAGGGTTGTGTATATCAAAGAGTTGTGTATTTCCAATTAAAGGATGCGTATATCAATCGTCTGAAATAAATATTGTAATCCAAGTGTTTAATTAAATGCACAATCGTTTCTCTGGAATGTATACGAATATATCGTCACTAATGGCTTAGTAAATTTTATGTGAAGCACAAATTTGTTTTAGAGCTTTAAAAAATGTGAGCATCTTCGCACGGACTACGTCCGTATTCGATGCTCTTGGGCGGCCTTTGGCCACATCCGCATACGGGCTTCGTCCGCCTCCTCACGGGCTTCACCCGACGAAGCCTGCTTTTATGCGGCCAAAAGCCGCCAAAGGCATCAAGCATGGGTGAAGCCTGTGCGGAAGCGGGCGTAGTTAGCTTATATGCAGCTGAACCCCGCCTGAGAGCATCGAACACGAGTCATAATTTTTTTTTAATTAAACGTCGGACAACGATGACCTCTATATAGGGAGGGGCGGACCAATAAAGACTTTGAATGAGACTGTAAGGTAAGGCATGATATACTTGGGCATTAGTGAGATTATGAAAAGATAGGACACAATGGCGACAACGGATCCATATAGCCGACCCCACAATAATGGGATAAAGACTTGAGTATTATTTTTATTGTTGTGCCTCATATTACCCAGCACCCCCCCCCCCCCCCCCCCCCATTATTTCCTTCATTTTTTCCTTTGGTGCTAGGGTTCCCGCAGGCACGCACAGTCTTCCACCCCATCTTCTACGCGCGTTGCCTCCCGATCGCGCCGCCTCCTTCTTTGACCGGCATCTCCTCTCCCTTCCCTCCAACGTCCCTTTCTTCCTACTTGTGGTCGACAACTCCTCCCCCCTCATTTTTTCGATCAGCAAGAACAGCACAAGGGAGACCGATCTCCCTCGGGACCTCTCTCCCTTGTGTAGTCACAGTCGATTGATCGAAGTAAGAGAGAAGGAGAGGGTCTAGTTAGAGTTAAATCGTAATGCATTTCTTTGAGGAAGAGAAATGATAGATTAATTGGATGTTGTTGAGAAGCTCAAGTCAAGCTTGACTCTTAGGGCCCGTTTGGTAAGCCGTTTTTCTCCATTTCGTTTCCAAAAAACACAACGCTGCACCTATTTTCTATTTGTTTTTCCGCTCCGTTTCCACGCGCACAGCGTTTTATCGTTGCTCAAAATAGAGCCGGCCGAAACCCATATCGCGAGCTCCATTTTATCGTGTTTGGGGGGAGGAGAAGACCGAAGGCTTTAGGGCATCACGATCGCAGCCTCTCCGCCGTCTCTCCCGTCGCCGCGAGGAGAATCCCTCCCGACGCATCTACTCTGACGGCAACCAGGGTTCTCCGCCGCCGCCGCATTCTTCTCACAGCACCGGAGGTTGTCTTCTCCGCCGCCGCATTCTTCTCACAGCACCGGGAATCTTCCTGCTGCATCTTCTTCGAACACCCTCTCCCGTTTTGTTCCTGGAGAAGCTCCGGTTTTGCTGCATCATCCTCACCTCTCCGCCCCTGTTTTCTGCAGTTGTGATCCCGACCTTCGGGCTTTGATCTTGCCTCTAATCTGCAACCATCAACAGTAGAAGGTTTATACATTATCCTTTTTTTTTTGGGTAAATTGGATTGTATGAAATGTTGATTAGTGTAGAATTCCATGTTTAGGCTTTGTGATTGTATGAAGTTGTGTTTGTGAAGTTGTGTTTGGTGAAGTTCTGTTCAGTGAATGTGTGTGTGTTCAGTGAAGTTGTGTTCTCTGCCATTAACGAGAAGTTGTGTTCAGTGAAAACATTATAGCTGCGAATTTTGAAGTTGTGCTCAGTGAATGTGAAGTTATGTTCAGTGAAGTTGTGTCCAGTGAATGTGTGCTTTTTTTTCAATTTATTTCTCATTTTCTATTAATGATGTGTGTATGTTCAGTGAATATGCGTGTTTTCAGTGTGTGTGTGTCTAGTGAATGTATCTGTATATGTTTGAACTGGTCCTTATGGTAACGGCCACCGTCGGCGGTTAATAAAAAAAAATTTGTTTGTTTCCATTTAATTATTTTAATGGTTATATATATATATATATATATATATATAACAATTAGAAGAAAAAAAAATTCAACCTCAGATCTCCATTTCCACCCGCAGTATTGTCAAACAGTTCTCTGTTTTGAACAGCTCTGCAAACGCAGACTAGCCAAACAGAATTCCATTTTTCAGCATCCAGTTTCCAACAGCTCCATTTACAAACCTGCATTTACAACAGCTTCTTTTACAACCGCAACCGCTCTACCAAATAAAGCCTTAGTCGGGACTCAGGTATGAGGTAGTTCGTGACCTTAGTAGATGGGTGTCAACAGACCTAGCCCGCCAGAGCGCCCACGATCATATGATCCGCACCTCAAGCAGTTTACAAGAGCGACTTCAGAGCCGGCCAAGGACTGCTCAACTACAGTCCGACATACAAAACACTCAGCATTCCCAACACCCTCGACGCAACAGCAATCTCGACGGGTGACGACAAGTCAACCATTCCAGATTCATCCAAGTGTGACGGGAGACAAGCCCCCGACACCAGGACGAGCGTAGCAAGTCGTCCCTACTTCAGGGCATCAACAAAGGACTGCAAAGCGCGGCCAGTACATCGCTGACCACAACTCACAAATAAATACTTAGCTCCGGGAGTGGTGGCATGTCACCCTCCGAGCACTTCTCATTCTCTCTCTCTCCACAATTGTAACGAGAGTCAGTCTGTCGCCCTCGAGTTTTTCAAGAAAGTTCTGTATAACAACAACCAAATAATAGAGGTTTGGCCGGCACAGATCCGACCACGTGATTTTTCAACAAGTTGACGGATTTTTCACGTTAAAAAAAATCTTTTCCTTCATTTTTTACTTACTGTGATTGTTGGTATGCTCGATCACTCCCGAATTAAGGCGGTATAATTTAATCCGGTCTACCGCAACGCCGAGCGATCCCTAACATGCATAAAAGATGGTAATTGTTATGAACAAATTTATTTTGGATAGGTGCAAACAGTCCTGCACAAAAAGACTGTCGGTCCGGTCCGGGACCGGTCTTTTGGCCGACCGATCCCGGACTGGTCCCGCTCAAACCAGTCCCGGTCCCGGACCGGTTTTCCTCCTCTGGAGGAGGACCGGCTGGGACCGGAGGACCTGTCCTCATCGGTCCCGGACCGGAGGACCTGTCCTCATCGGCCCCGGACCGGAGGACCTGTCCTCATCGGTCCCGGACCGGTCTTTTTTACAGGTCTTTTGTTCAGTTTTTTACTAAAATGACTAAAAATGATCGGTCTCTTACTAAAATTACTAAAATGACCGGTCATTTACTAGTCTTTTGATCGGTCCGGAACCAGTCTTTTACCAATCCTGGACCGAGACCGATCTTTTACAGGTCCCAGTCCGGGACTGGTCTTTGATAAAAAAAGGGAACCCCTTGGGACCCCTGAGACCGGATCGGTCCTAACCGGTCCAGTCCAGTTCGGTCCAACCGGACTGATTAGGACCGGTTTTTTTGTGCACCCATAGGTGTAAACCAACTTTTAAAATAAAAACTCTTAAACAATTATTTCTAATATTACGGTAAAATTGATAGGGACAAACCATTTCCCCATCATGTCGACAGGAGCGAGCCATACGCGACGATACCGCCACCACCGTCGAAGCCTCTCTCTTCGCCACAGCCTTTTTCGTCGACACCGCCGCCAACACCTACCGCAAGCAATGCACGATGACACCTACCATACATGCTCGCTTCTGACCACTGCGGGAGCTCTAGATTTATTTGCGTCGGACATTCTCGCTCATCTTCAGCTCCTTTGATCTGAAGCAAGCTGTATATTTAAATTTTTCCTTTCGTATTTTTCATTTTCATTATTTGTTTTTGTATTTCTCAAGCAAAGAAAAAGAACGTCGAAAAGTTGCACTCATCAATATTAAAAAAATCATGATAAATTTGAAACTTCTGTAATATATTAGATTTTATAATATTATTGCTAAACTATTTGTTTATATTTTGCTAAAATTGTTTTTTAAAATTATATTGATTTGCACGTAACAATTTATTTTGCACATATAATTTTTTTATTTGCCTGTAAATTTGGTTTGCACTTATCCAAAATTGGTTTGCCCATAACAATCACCTAGAAGATTTGGAGAGCACAAATGTCTATCACTCATACCAAATAGTGGAATCTTAAAAAAATGAATTGGACTTTTTGACACCATTGCCAATCTCAAGGGTCTGGGGAGGGTGCAGTGCGGTTTTGCACTTCACAGTGCAGTGCGGGTTTGCACTTCACGGTGCAGTGCGGGAGGGGGATTAGGACTGTTGAAAATCATGAAGTGAAAGTGGTGGAATGGGCGACCTGGGCAAATTGTCTGCGCGGCCTGTGCGGACAGGACTGGCGGCTAGTCATGTCGGCAATGGTGGTGCAGTTGGCTTTTGCTCTTGCAGTCTGGGCGGTCTGTTCGCGCGGTCTGTGCGAATAGAGGAGGCGGCTTGCCAGGTCGCGTTGTGTTCAGCCGGCACTTGGTTCCCAGAAAGTAACCGAGCGGATAGGATTGCTATCCGCGGAGCTCGCCAAAACTGGCGAGGTGCGGACTCGGTTGAAGTTCGCAGAGTCCGGGTTGCGAACTGGACCAGAGCTCGGGAGATCGGTATGGCGTGTTCCTTGGTCTCGCTCTGGTGGCGCAGTTGGTGGAAACCGCAGAGTTTGCCGGTTAGAGCGGACTGGTGTCGGGGTTTGCTGGGTAGTGCGGGATGGCTCAGTCCGGAAGGTCGTGCGGTCTGCGCGGACTGAAGCCTTTGTCCATCGAGTTCAGCAGTTGCAGCCTTGTGCGCTTTGGCTGCGGGCTCGGGTATGCGGACTGGAGTACTGTCCGCTAGCACGTGCGGACTGGAGCTATTCACAGGTGGGCGAACTGGGGCAATATTTGCAGAGTCCGTCTATATGGTGGTCAAGTCTGGCTGGGCCTTAGTGACAAGGCTGATCGGCTTGGTATCCGGCCTTGGTGGTGCAACCTTGGCAGACTTGCTATCTCGTATTGTTGCGGCGGTCTGGTTGTGTATCCGTGGCTTGTCGGATACACTTGGTGCTCGCCGCGAGATGGGGCGGTTATCCTATCAGCTAGAGCGGTAATCACACTCCTCTTCACGCCTATAAATAGGACCCTCTATCACGTCAAAGATATCCAACTGAATAGTAAGTGAACTCGTTGATAGTTGCTGCGGTTAGGATTTTGTATTCATGCGTGTACAACCCCATATTCGCTGGGTGGGACCCGGAGACACCACTGGGGGATTGGGCTAGGCTTAGGTTAGCCCTGGGTCAGCCCTAAGACATACTTATAGAGTTCTCGCCCTGAAGGGGCTCTCGCCCAAGGCAGATAGTCGAGCTCTCGGCAGGAGAGATCGTCGACCGACAAGGCAGATAGTCGAGCTCTCGGTGGGAGAGATCGTCGACCACGGAAGCTTCCGCCTTAGGGTAAGCTCCCGCCCAGGGGAGGCGAGAAGGCCCCAAGTAGGCCTTCCGCCCGCGGTAGTTTCAAGACCGTGGAGGGCGCGAACCTCCCTGGCAAGGGGGTCTCGCCAAGGTTGGCCCGGGTGGGGGTCCAGCGGGAGCCTCCTCAACCAGGGCTCTCGCCAAGTGGGCCCACGTGGTGGGGGCCCGGCGCTCATAAAGAGGATTATTTCATAATATCCCGAGGTGAAATTACCCGAATGCCCTTTAAATGACAGCGGGATTTGGCTATCGGCAGACCCCTCGGGGGTATTTCAGTATTTTCAGGTCAAAGGAAGACTATAAAAAGACCCATAAGGGCTCTTTGGAAGGCAAGCTGATCATTTTCCTCTAGCCTAGTGCCTTCTGAAGAGCTCCCAGCCCAGCATTTGGCTTTGGAGGGGAAGCTCTCAGAGATCTTCCGGGTGTGTGGTGGGACCTCCCAGCTGAGGCTTTGGGTCTGTGTTAAGGCCTTGGCAACCTGTCAGGGGTCGAGGTTTGAGAGAAGTAGGCATTGACTGCACTTTGGTTCGTGAACATTTGTTGAGGTCAATTTTGGCTTCAACAGTTCTGGTGCGGTGAGCGTGGAAGCAGTCGGTGCAAGAAAATCTTGAGTTAAGTCCCATGGCAGGAGGCGAGGGTGAAGGATCAGGCGCGGGAGGATCCCCCCACCCGGGTGGACGAGGCGACGAGAAAAATGTTTGAGGACTTCAGGCGAGAAGTCATGCAGACGATCAACTTGGCCTTCTCGGCAAGGAACGAGTGGGAGACGCCGCAGGTTCCGGTGGAGGTGGTTCCGCTGCTAGGCGAGAACGCTCCAGGGCAGCGCCCCGGGAAGGAGGTTCCGTGGAGGCAGGCGAGAGGGACGTGGCCGCGCGGGAGCTTTTCCCCAGGCCAGCGTCTCGAGAAGGGGCTTCCGGCGGATCTGGGCGAGAAGGAGGCGACGGTGCGGGAGCTCTTCCCTGGGCAGGGTCTCGC
Organism: Platanthera zijinensis; assembly: GCA_039513925.1. Taxonomy (NCBI): domain Eukaryota; kingdom Viridiplantae; phylum Streptophyta; class Magnoliopsida; order Asparagales; family Orchidaceae; genus Platanthera; species Platanthera zijinensis. The sequence continues at coordinate 149,061,722 of CM077095.1, read as the reverse complement.
GGATCGGTCCAGCCAACCGAGGTCGCGAGACGTGCCTTCTCGCCAGGCAGGGGGCGAGACCCCCTTTAGTGAGCTCATTGTCTCGGCTCCAGTGCCGGAGGGGTTCCGGGAGCCAGACATGACCTACTACACGGGAAGGATGACCCGGTCCAGCACGTGCAATGGTTCGAGGACGTGGTGTCCATCAGGCAAATGTCGGATGCCTTCAAGTGTCGGCTCTTTGCCATCACTCTGAAAGAAAAGGCCAGGGACTGGTTCCACCAGTTGCGGCAAGTTCCATCTACAGCTTTGAGGATCTGCGGAGGGGTTTTCTGTTGAGATTCTCGACTTCGAAGAAAAGGAAGAAGGAGGCTGAATGCCTGTTTGCAGTGAGGCAGGGGCCGGAGGAGACATTGGGTCGCTATGTCGACCGGTTCCAAGAGGAGGTTCTCCTGGTCCAGGAGGTCCCGGGGTATGCGCTGATGCTAGCCCTCACCCTGGGGCTGAGGCCAGGGTTCTTTAGCATGGAGTTGAAGAGAGTGCCCCCTCTCTCTTTTGAGGAGCTCATGGAGAGGGCGGCGAAGGAGATAGACTTTGAGAGGGCAAACCCTGCGTTTGCAAGAAAGCTGGCCAGGTTGGCCGAGGATGACGTGAAGGAGCCGGTGGCGGGAAGGCAGAGAGAGGGAGAGAGAGAGCAGAGGGAGCAGAGGGAGCCGAGGGAAGATCGGAGAAGAGAAGAGCCCCGAGGGCAGGGGCAACAGCATGGGGGGGCCAGGGAGCCAAACAACCGACTGGGTTGGAGGCCTCAGGAGGGTCGCCCAGGGCCAGGGAGGACTTCATCAGGGAAGAGATAACTTCCGGGAGCCCAGAAGGCTGGAGCAGGGAGGATGGCGACAAGGACCAAGGGGTCATTTCCCACCGCCGCAGGAGGCTATGGAGGTGGGAAGGGGAAGAGGAAGAAGATTTCGGGGAGCCGGAAGAAGGGGAGGGAGGAGAAGGAAGAGGGGGCAGGGTGGCGTTGCCTTATTGTGACTTCCATCAGGAGGAAGGTCACGCAACGGCCACCTGCCCAGAGTTTCTGGAGATTAGAGGGGCCAGAGTGGTCGGAAGACAAGATCCGCCTGCAAGGATCGTCGAAGTACAGCGGGAAGAGGTGGAGGACAGATGTGAAGACAGGATTGACGTGGGGACCCGAGGAGGGATTGGAGTGATCCACGGGGGAGTGGGGATCGAGGCAACCCGCAAGGGGAGCCTTCAAACCATGTTCCGCCGAGGGGTCGCCTCGACCTCCCAGGCTCCACCCCCAGAGGAGAAGATCACTTTCTCATCCGCGGATATGCCAGACTACGAGGACCCGTTCTGCGACGCGCTTGTGATCCAGACAGCGGTAGAAAACTACACCGTCTCCCGGATACTGGTGGATAATGGGAGCTCGGTGAATGTGATCTTCAAGAAGGCCTTCGATGAGATGAGAGTGGAAGGAAAAAGGGTCCTGGCTTCCGATGGACCGCTTTTTGGCTTCTCCGGAGAAAGGAAAGAAGTGGAAGGGGGAGTGGGCCTGCATGGGGGTGAGGCTTGGGGGCGTCTCACGGAACTGTCGGTTCGTGATCGTGGACGCCCCGAGTAGTTACAATGCCATCTTCGGGCGTCCCCTCATCAGCGCCTTTCGCTGTGTACCCTCCTCGTACCACAATGCCTCAAGTTCAACAATGGAGGGGTACAGGTTAGGATCAGGGGGGATCCGAAGATGGCAAGGCAGTGCTATGTGACGGCGGTTAACACCGTGTCATGGATGGAGGAGGCAGAGGAGTTGGAAAGGGAGATGGCCGAGCAGGAAGGAGTTGGGGAAGGGGGGATGAGCCTGGGAGAGGCGATGGAGGTTGCTGAGGAGATAGCGGAGGCGGAGGAGTCGGGGAAGATCAGCCCAGAAGAGGCGAGAGGAGTGGTGGATGAAGAAGAGCAGAGGCAGGAGGAGAGCCTGGAGGAGGCGATGGAAGTTGATGAGGTTGGGGGAGAAGAGCTCGAGTTTGAGCGGGAAGAGGCAAGGGTAAGTTGGGAGCGGTCGGGGCTGGAGCCGGCCGAAGAGGTGGTGGAGATGGAGGTGCTTACAAGAGCGGGGGAGGTGCAAAGGATTCGGATCAACGGAGGCTTGAGCCTTGAGGATCAGGAGCGGATGCGAGCCTGCATCCAGGGCAACGTTGACATCTTCGCGTGGAGCGCGGCAGACATGCCGGGCATCGACGCGGACGTGGCCTGTCACCGCTTGAACCTGGATTCCAGAGCCCGCCCCATACGCCAAAAGATGAGGGCCATCGCCACCAAGCTAGAAGCCCCATCCGAGAGGAGGTCCAAAAGCTCCTGGACGCAGGCTTCATCTCAGAGATCCAGTATCCAGGCTGGATCTCCAACGTGGTAATGGTAAAGAAGGGAGGAGGAAAATGGCGCATGTGTATCGATTTTTCCTTATTAAATAAATCATGCCCCAAGGATTGTTACCCCTTGCTCGAATCGACGCGCTGGTTGACTCAGCCGTCGGTTTTTCTCTTATGAGTTTTTTAGATGCATTTTCAGGTTACCACCAGATCCGGATGCACCCTCCTGATGTCAAGGATGTTTCCTTCATCACAAGAGAGGGATGCTTCAGCTATAAGATGATGCCCTTCGGATTAAAGAATGCAGGGGCAACATACCAACGCAGATGGATCGAGTCTTTCGAGATCAAAGGGGAAGGAACTGGAGGTCTATGTGGATGACCTCATGGTCAAGAGCAAGTGTGTTGATTCCCACTTGCGAGACTTGGAGGAGACGTTCGCCACCCTGCGGAAGTTCAAGATGAGGTTGAACCCTTGAAGTGCTCTTCGGGCTAGTCGCGGCAAATTCCTCGGGCACCTCTTGACTCCCGCGGGGGTAGAGAACCCAACCCTGATAAGGTTAAGGCTATTCTAGACTAGAATCGCCTCGCAACGCCAAGGAGATCCAGCGCTTGAACGGGAAGTTGGCGGGTTAAGCAGGTTCCTCTCGCGGTCAGGGGATAGATGTTCCTCCTTCTTCAAAGTACTTCGTGGCAACAAGCATTCGAATGGACGGCCGAGTGCGAAGAGGCTTTCCAGGGGCTGAAGAGGCAACTCTCCCAAGCTCCGTTACTTCAAAGCCCAAAGGAGGGGGAGGACCTAGCTTGTATTTAGGAGTGGGAGGAGAGGCGGTGAGCTCCGTCTTGGTTAGGGAAGAGGGGGAAGAAACAATTACCCGTCTATTATGTCAGCGGAATCTTAAAAAAGGCAGAGCTCGATACCCCATCCAGGAGAAGCTAGCATATGCTTTGGTCATCTCAGCTAGGAAGCTTCGCCCTTACTTTCAAGCACACTCGATTAGGGTGGTAAACAGGACATCCCCTTCGCAAGGTCTTGGAGGGGGTGGAACATTCAGGAAGGTTGGCAAAGGGTCCATCGAGCCTAAGCGAGTTTGACATCTCTTTCGTCCCGAGGCTCTCTATCAAGCCCAGGCCGTAGCGGATTTCCTGGCGGACTATGTTACGAGGCAGGCTTGAAGAGCCAAAGCCGCAAGAAGCGTGGAAGATGGTGGTCGACGGGGCCTCAGGAAGGCACTCCTGGGAGGAGGTGTGGTTGTTGGTAAGTCCTCAGGGAGTTACCATAGAGCAAGCAGTGACCTTCCACTTCCCTGTAACCAACCAAATTACCAAGCGGAGTATGAGGCTGTGATAGCTGGCCTTCGCTTGGCAAAGGAGCTGGAAATCCAGGATGTGGAGGCCTTCACCGACTCAATGGTGATAGCATCGCAGATCGAGGCGAGTCGAGGCCGGGAGCCTACCCTCGCAAGATATCTATCAAAGGTAAGAACTATATGGAGGTTTCCGTTCTTTTTTATTCAACACGTTCCCAGGGAGGAAAGCATGGGCAGCTGATCGACTGGCGAAGTTCGGGCCTCAGGGAGGAGGTACCCTAACGAACTATTCCGACCA
>CM077095.1:148718540-149057264 GCA_039513925.1 Platanthera zijinensis | reverse complement strand
AATATGAAGAGGCGGATTGTTTTGGCCGGGCATGAGAAGGGACATTACGTACTTCGGACCCATTGCGAGGCGTTGTCAGTTAGTGAAGGCGGAGTGCAGGAAACCCAGCAGGACTGTTGCAGGCACTCCCGGTGCCGGAGTGGAAGTTTGACGACTTATATAGCGATGGATTTTATACATGGTCTCCCCGGTCTCGGAAGGAACGACTCGATTTGGGTGATTGTCGATCGGTTGACGAGGTGGCCCGCTTTGTACCGATCAGGAAGGAGTGACTGGTGGGAGTGCTGGTACGGAAGTTTGTGGAGCAGTATGTCCGATATCATGGCGTGCCCCGGACGATAGTGTCGGACGATAGTGTCGGACGCGAGACGGTTTACATCCAGGGAGTGGCGGTCAGTGCAGGCATATTTGGGCACCCGGTTGACCTTTAGCACGGCCTTCCACCCTCAGACGGACGGGCAGACAGAGCGCACCAACAGGACGTTGGAGGATCTACTACGACTGTGTATACTGGACCGAGGGGAGCCGTGGGAGAAGATGTTACCGTTGGTCGAGTTCTCCTACAATAATAGCTACCAGTCCAGCATCAGGATGGCGCCTTATGAAGCCTTGTATGGACGAAAATGTAGGACCCCGCTTTCTTGGGTTCAAGACGAGGATCCGAAGCTGTTGGGATTGGATTTTGTGGAAGACACCGAGGCTCAGGTGAGACTGATCAGAGACAGGATGTTGGAGGCGCAGAGCAGACAGGCTAAATACTATGACGCCCGGCATCGTCAGGTGGAGTTTCGGGTAGGGGATCGAGTGTTCTTGAAGATCCGACCCATGCACGGAGTCTCACGGGTGCGCGGTCGGAGGAAGAAACTCAGCCCTAGGTATATGGGCCCTTACCGGATCCTGGAGCGGATCGGACCCTAGCCTACAGGCTAGAGTTGCCACCGGAGCTGGCAGCTCTACACGACGTCTTCCACATCTCTTCGCTGAGAAGGGCTCTACTACGCCCGGAGCAGCGGATTTTGACCACCGAAGGGCCGGTAGCTTCAGACCGATCTGTTCACTTGGAGCCGGTTCGGATCGACGACAAAGGAGTGCGGATCTTGCGGCGCAAGAAGATCCCCTTAGTCAAGGTTCTGTGGAGAAATCACGGTCAGGAGGAGCACACCTGGGAACCGCAGGATCTGATGAGGCAAAGATACCCGGAGTTGTTCAGTCAGGTACACCTCACCACCTCTCGGTATACTATAGATTGCCTTCTTGTTTTGGAATGTTAAGACTAGATACGGAATATCCAGGACCTAGGCATGCGCACTTAATCAGAAAGGTAGGGGCTAATCTTTTGTTTATTGGGGAGATTGTGTTAGTTATCAAACGAACAGTCGCCTGAACCCAATAGAAAGATCGTATGGGATGTTACAAGTTTAATTTATTCCGATAGAAATCCCCATAGGCTCAACCTCAATTTCGGGGACGAAATTTTGTTTTGTTTATTGGATTTGTAACATCCCATTTCCGGCTAGACCCCTAGGAGTCGGTTGGTCGCAGTCAGAACCCCAGGGAGCACAAAAAGTGAAAATAAAGCGATCAATTTTTCGGGTCACGGGTTGGTCACGCCCGTGACCGACCCGTCACGCCCGTGACCTGGGCGTGACTACTTCGACGATCGTCGATCTCCACGAGACGATCGCCGAACGTGCTGTCTGGGCATGTCACGCCCGTGACCAAGGTGTCACGCCCGTGACTATGGGCGTGACCCCATCGACGATCGTCGATCGCCGTGAGCCGATCGTCGGCCTTGCAGCCCGGGCATGTCACGCCCGTGACTTAGCTGTCACGCCCGTGACCTAGGGCGTGACCAGCCTTCGACGATCGTCGATCTCAATTCGACGATCGTCGACCTCGAAATATGCCATTCGGGCCTGTCACGCCCGTGACCCAAGGTGTCACGCCCGTGACCATCATCGACGATCGTCGATCTCAGTTCGACGATCGTCGAACCCAGGATTGACTATTCGGACCTGTCACGCCCGTGACCTACGTGTCACGCCCGTGACATTGGCCGAAACGACGGTTCAGGCCCGAAATTATTCCAACACGCGTGGTATTAAATGCTGGTGTGGGAAGTTACACCAGGAGTAACTACCGGCCGTTTTCCTTCTGAAATTTTATAATAAATGAGGAAAAGGTGGTCCAATAGAAAACCGCCAGCTGGACACACCTGTTCAGTTCCGCCGTTTCTTATCCCTTCACCGTAACCGAAATGTTAAGGGGAAACTTCATGGCCATAATGGTTTCACCCATTCACCTTCCCACTTCCTGAGTTATAAAAGCCCACCTGGACAAGAGGAGAAGGTTACACGCTCAAGTAATCAGAACAGACCTTTGTTCTTGCTGTAGGAGAAGTTCAGCAAACGCCACCACCGCGCCATGGCACCCCGACGCTCTTCTCGCCTTCAAACCGCGAACAAGGTCCTCCTCTACTCCTTCTCTTTCATGGGTAGATCTTAGGATTCTTAGGAAGGAGATTCGCGCTCAACGGAGCCGGATCCATCTCTGGTTTTCATGGAAAAACCATGAAAAAGATATTTCGAGTTCGCCGGAAACCGCCACCTCCGGCGGCCAAACCACCGCCGACCGCTAGCCATCGCCTCAACGGAGGTGGTGGAGGGGTGGCTGGCCAGGGAAGTGACCGGACGGCCGGCAACGGATCACGGAATGCTTACAGGAAAAATGATTTTTCCTGTGTCTGGTTTTCGGGTTCATGAAGAAGATGAACAGTAGGATAAACTTTATAATATACAGATTATTATAAATTACCAGATGGGAAATTGTATTATTAGAATATATTTTTGGGGCTGTAAAATGAGGCACCTAGAGGCCGTTTTAGGAAAAATGACCAGTCACAAAAGTTGTAGCCCTCTGGGTCTACTTTAATATAAAATTAATTTTATTCAATTTGGGTGAGTGTTTGAACACAGCACTCATTTTGGTGGGATCAAGACCTAGGTTAACCAGAAAGTAAAATGGTTGCCCACGGTTCATAACAAGTCCAAATGACTTGAAATTTGGACTGGAGGTCTATAATATGTATATCGAGAGGCTGTCCAAAAATGAGATTTTTGGAGAACTTTTGCCTAAAGTTTTTGTAAAAATTTAATAAACAATATAAAATTAATTAGGAGATGAAATTAAGCCCAAACTCCCCCAAATTTTGGGTGGTGGTCCCTGGCATCAATTTAAGATCTGTACAAAATTTCAACTCGATTGGTCGAGTTTTGAATAGGGAATTATCAAGTCCTTGATAGGTCTTGGTGAGGGGTACTTTGGGGAAAAGTACAATTGGAGATGGAGTGGACAAGTCTCCTCAAAAGAGGCTGAAGTTGTTGGCCACTGACTTGTTGAGTCTATGTCCACCCTCTTGGGTAACATGGTGTGGCTTAGGGTGGAATTTACCCTAAGAGATTGGCTCAACTCCAACGGGTGGGAGTTTAAGGTTTGTGAAGGACATAGGAGCAAAAGCTCTTGTATGCCCTTGAAATTTGGAGGAGAGGGGGAGGATATGATGAAAACCCTCTGGTTGAAATAGTGATGGATTTGGAGGTAGTTAGGTACCTCAAAAGTCGAGATGTCGGAATAGGATAAATATGTAATTTAATTATTTTAAGCACTAAATCTAATCCAAAAATTATGAAACTCGGGAGGAGGGAGTTTTAGGATGTATTAGACTTATGGTAATTTTTCTGGAATTTTATGATTAATATATATTATGCTTCACGTGTTAAAGAATTATTAGCCCAATTTGTTGTTTCAATTATTTGGTGGCTTTACACTAATTATAATCAGTTAAAATTCTGGATTTAGATCTTGACTAGTAGAACATTGATCCCTGAATTTTTATAGAATTTTATGTTGAGTAAATCTAGTACTTTATTCACAAATGATAGAAAGGGCTTTTATGTTTAAAAAATTATTACGGATAGAACACTTGCTGGAAAATTATGAAACTTAGCCAGTGCAAATTTTAGGCCTTAATCTTCATGTCATAAATTATTTAGAATTTTTGGAAGAATATTTTCTGTACTTGATTCATAAACTATAGAAATTAGAGATTATTTCCAAATAGTTTTTCAGGTTATTTTGATGATAGAAAATTATGATACTTAGGATTTAGCCTTCTTAGATAGCCTACTAACTATCATAAATTTGCTGGACATCTTGCATGAATAATTAGGATAGTTCATGTTCAAACGGTGGCCCTTGAGATTTTCGAGGAATTTAATTAAATGCCAAATAAATTAGGAAAATTTCCATTTTCTGGATTTAGGTTATTTATATCAAGATAAGTCTCCAGTAAATAGTTTAGGGCATTTGGATGAGTAATCGATCATTGCATAACCGGTTCGACATGTAGCCTAGGTTGGTCTGCATTTAGTAAATTGTGAAATGCAATAGAACATGATCTGATGAAGATATAAAGAGTAGTGAGTTGTGGTGATAGTTAGAGTTAAGAGGTGCTCGGGTTTGGCGAAAGATCGCTTTTCCCGAAGAGTGGAAGGTTTAAAAATCACCCTAGGATAGTCTATCGTAATATGAGAAGGAAATCGGGCTAAGGGAAAACAACCAATAACAATAAGTGCCTTGCGAAAGGGAACTTCGGGCCGTAATGCACCGTCTTGGTTCCTAGTGCCCCTTGAGAGCCCTTCACGGGGTATACCGGGGGCAGTCCTGGGCTAACGTAAACTGTAATAACAAACCGACAAGAATAACTTAGTAACTAGGGCTGCACTCTTCACAACACTGTTGGCACAGGAAGGTTGATGAGAGCTTCGACTCGGTTGATTTGGAAACGGACGGGATGGTCCGGGGAGCTTCGGCTCAGTTGTTCTGGAGACGGACGGGATGGTCCGGGGAGCTTCGGCTCGGTTGGTTGGAGACGGACGTTTGGTCCGGGGAGCTTCGGCTCGGTTCTGTTTGTTTTGCGATTAAACTTGCATGTGCATAAGATAGGAAAGTTAAGGTGGTGGGTCTTTCGATATCGGGGAGTTCGATTGCACCGACACCGATATCGTTGACTCGGCGAGGTGGTTAGCACTTCGCCAACAGAAGTCCGGTGCGCCAGCCGGCAAGAGTACGCAGGCGTCCGCTTAGTGCACCAAGCGTTGAGGCGTACGATAGGTCAGACCAGTGGTGCTTTTACTGGTTTTGAGGTGGGCGAGGCCCAACCCACCGCTTCCGTTTGCCACTACGGAGGTATCCTGGGAGGTAACGGCTCCGAAAGGGGAACTAAAGGTCTGTGTGCACAGAGTCGGGTGTGTGAGTTGCACTTGCATGTTTCATCATACCCACTAGCATGTCATAGCATAATCGATTTATTAAACCTTGACACCTAAAGTATAAGTGGTATGGGACGCTTATACATTAGGACCTGCAAAACGACCCCTTGGTCTATAAGCTTGTGTGGGCAAGTTTATAAATCAAAGGTTAATTTCAATATATAACAACCATTGCTGTTTGATAACCGACACCCCAACGTATAAGTGGTATGGGACACTCTATACGATGGGAGCCTTGCAAAAGATCCCTTTGCTTATGTGTTCTCGCATAAGCGAAGGTTTAAATTCATATAATTGCTTTTCTTACTGCTAGACCTATTACAACCTTCATATAACTGCTCACCGAATACAACTTGCTAGATTAGTTTCCGCTGCCATCTGTTTCATGTTTAATCTCTACCTTCATGTCCTTCCCTTTCTTCCTCTCCGCTCGGTACCTAGGAGCCATGGGGGAAGGGGTAGGGGATGATAGGGCTTAGTCTTTATGACTAACGGTTTTCGAACCGCATCATTTAGGGGATCGTGGAGCCCAGCATGGAGGAGCAGCCCCAGAGATCGGTGCGCCTGGAGATGGGGCAGTCTAGCTCCGGAGTTCACACAGCCGGGACCGTGAGTCTCGACCTTGAGTAGTTTACTGTTTCGCTTCCGCATGAGAGACTTGTAGTGAGGACATTTTGTACCGGGCATAAGCCCGTATTTATAGTACTCTGATGTTTCTGTGGACACTCCCTTCGTGGAGTTTTATTATATATATGTGATTTTTATTATTGTGGACTGCATTGCTCTTACTTCAATAATTGTGCTACTTTCTGTGATCGAAATTGGCCGGCAGAATCGGCGCCTTGTGGTGATGACCCTTCAGGACGTGAAGGTGTCACCGCAAAGCGGCGGTTCTGGGCCTAAGACCCCGGTGGTTGAAAAAGAAAAAAAAAAGGGGTCTTACATTATTTGTGTCGGACATTCTCGCTCATATTCAGCTCCTTTGATCTGAAGCAAGCCGTATATTTAAACCTTTTTTTTCGTATTTCTCATTTTCATTATTTGTTTTTTTATTTCTTCAGCAAAGAAAAAGAATGTCGAAAAGTTGCACTCATCATTAAAAGAAAATTTTCATGATAAATTTTGAACTTCTGTAATACAATAAATATTATAATATTACTGCTAAACTTTTTGTTTATATTTTGCTAATTTTTTTTAAAAAATAATATTGGTTTGCACGTAACAATTTAGGCTCTATTTATTTGGGCGTTTCGTTGCTACGTTTTGGGCAAACGCCGCCGGAAGGAGGATAAACAAATGAACCTCCGACGACGTTTGCTCCGTTTCCACCCGCCCGCCTTGAGAAACGCCCCAAAAAGCTCCGTTTGGAGCAAGCACCTCCCCCCACCGATTCGAGCACTCCGTTTCCACCCGCCCGATCGACCCGCCACCGCCGAACCAAATGAAGCCTAGTTTGCACATATAATTTTTTGGTTTGCCCGTAAATTTGGTTTGTACCTATCCAAAATTGATTTGTCCATAACAATCACCTAAAAGATTTGGAGGGCACAAAATGTCTATCACCCATACCTGAAATGTCCTTTTGGACTACCAAATAGTGGAATCTTATAAAAAATGAATTGGACTTTTTGACACCATTGCCAATCTCAAGGGTCCGGGGAGGGTGCAGTGCGATTTTACACTTCACGGGCAGTGCGGGAGGGAGATTAGGACTGTTGAAAATCATGAAGTGAAAGTGGTGGACTGGGCGACCTGGGCAACTTATCCGCGCGGCCTATGCGGACAAGACGGCTGCTAGCCAGGTCTACAATGGTGGTGCAGTCGGCTTGTGCTCTGGCAGTCTGGACGGTCTGTTCGCCCGCGGTCTGTGCGAATAGAGGAGGCGGCTTGCCAGGCCGGGTTCTGTTCCGCCGGCAGTTGGTTCCCAAAAAGTAACCGAGCGGATAGGATTGCTATTCGCGGAGCTCGCCAAAACTGGCGAGGTGCGGACTCGGTTGAAGTTCGCGGAGTCCGGGTTGCGGACTGGACCAGAGCTCGAGAGATTGGCTGGCGTGTGCCTTGGTCTAGCTCTGGTGGTGCAGTTGGTGGAAACCGTGGAGTTTGCGGTTAGAGCGGACTGGTGTCGGGGTTCGCCGGGTAATGCAGGATGGCTCAGTTCAGGAGGTCGTGCGGTCTGTGCGGACTGATGCCTCTATCCGTCGAGTTCGGCAGTTGTCAGCCTTGTGCGCTTTGGCTGCGGGCTCGGGTATGCGGATTGGAGTACTGTCCGCTAGCACGTATAGACTGGAGCTGTTCGCAGGTGGGATAACTAGGGTTGTATTCTCAGAGTCCGCCTGTATGGCAGTCAAGTCTGGCTGGGCCTTGGTGACAAGGAGGATCAGCTTGGTATCCGGCCTTGGTGGTGCAACCTTGGCGGACTTGCTATCTCACATTGTTGCGGCGGTCTGATTGTGTATCCGCGGCTTGGCGGTTACACTTGGTGCTCACCGCAAGATGGGGTGATTATCCTATCAGCTAGGGCGGTACTCACACTCCTCTTCACGTCTATAAATAGGATTCCCCAGTCGTATCAAAGATATCCAACTGAACAGTAAGTGAACTCGCGGATAGTTGATGCAGTTAGGATTTTGTATCCGTGCGGTTTGAGGAGGTTGACCGGTTTGTGTTGTGCGGGTAGCACTGGAAATCAAGAGACTTGGTTCTAACTGCGGTCAGCGACAGTGCGGACTCTGCAGATAACAACCAACGGTTAAACAACATGTCGCGATTTGCGACTAGGCAGTCTCTCTTCTGCAACTAGTTTCCCAGTTCAATAAGCTGTTGGCATCTGACGGCTTGGTTCAGTTCAGCAGCAGCTCGCGCGGTTTGGCGGCTTGCAACCGTGCGGTTAGGCAGCTTGCAGATAGGCAGTTAGAGTTCATTATTGGAATAACGGGCAGTCCGCGCGGCTAAATTGCGGTTTGACGATCTGTCGGTTTGAGCGGACTCCGTAGCGATTAGCAGCAGGGTCGACGGTCACTCTTGGAGTCTGTGCGACTTGTTTTTCTCTGCCTTGTAATTTGCTTCCATCAGGTACATCTGCGAATCATGTCTCGCCATGTATACATCGTCTTATAAAGATTTTTTGATAGTACAAGTTTTTTGCTCTTCTATTTGCATTTGATTATTTGGACTCGGATAGGTTGAGTGTTTCCTGCGTCTAGTTTCCCGTTTTCCGCTATCACAAATTTTTACAAGGACAGCTGGCATTTAATAATCTAAGGGCCAAAAATAAACAGGGTTTCTTCCTTTTTGATTTCTCGCACTGCACGTCCATTTCCCTCCCTTTTTCCCCGCCCTATTGTTTTCCTTCGCCCCTCTCCTCCTCCTCCTCCATCTACCCTCCAATATTTCCTGCTAGATGAGTCAAGGAGGAGAAGTGCAAAGCTTCCCTAAAGTACTCCGCAATCAACCTTCCATGGCGGAGCCGGTGAGGTCGCCGAAAATCTGAAGCTTTGCTCCGTCAATAATGCTGCCATTTCAGTCTTGCTCCGCCCTCGCATCCATGGCATTGCCATTAGTGTTTATTCTTAAGCCGCTTCTTTTTGACGACTTCCACCATTGTCATTCCATGCAAAATCACACCTGATGGAGCTTTATATCCACTTCGATAGTGTATTATTATCACGTAATATGCATTATTTACAAGTGATAAAAGCACACTGTTTTGGGATTATGACCCAAAATCCTCTTAATAAGCTTCTTGGCAATGGTTGAGAACCTGGGGAAGAACAATGTCATGTTAAAGAAATGCTAGATCGCCAAAAAGGTCGCTGGAATATGAGTTTGAATGGGCTCCATCCCCCGCCGCCTCTAAAACCTTCCTCCTCCGATCACCCAATCACTCATCCATGACGATGCCGTCAAGGTTGCTAGAATATGAGTTCCAACGAGTTTTTTACCGTAAGTTAAGGTACTATGATTAAAAAAACCCCTCAAATTATCGAATGAGGAGGTGAAAAATCATTGTTTTGATGTCTTGCAGGCAGTATCTTGGTGATATCACAATGACTGTTAACAACATGTTGCATCCAGATTAATATTTGAGGAAACAACTACAAAATCATACAGGTTTGCATATTGATTTGTCTTGACACGTACACATTTTTTGTCATGTTTTGGGTGTACTTTTTTTTTTCTAATGTTTGAACTATTTGATTAGGTGGAATCCAAATGCCGAGCACCGACAATATCATCGAGGACAGAGAAAGTGATGAGTTAAAGTATACTACATATGTCGACCAACAAATTACTCCTTTTTTTCTCGGAATGAAGTTTGATTCCGATGAACTCGCATATCAATTCTACAATGAGTACGGGAGATATGTTGGTTTTGGTATCAGGAAACATTATCGAAATCAGAGTAAAAAGGATGACATCGTGAATAATCGAAGATTCGTTTGTTCAAAAGAGGAAGAAAGGACAAAGATGAGAAATGGGCAAACACTTAATACTAGAAGAGTAAAGCTGACAAAAACTTGTAGAGCATGTTTTGGTGTCCACTTGAATCGAGAAACAAATAAATGGATTGCAGTCGTATTTTATGAATTTCATAATCACGAATTACACATACCAAAAATGACTCATATGATGTTATCACAACGGCGAATAACTTCGGTACAAAAAACCAATGCTTCCATTGTTGTAGATTCTGGTTTATCTTTGAAGGCGTCTTTGGACCTAATGAGCGCTCAAGTTGGAGATAAAGAGAACCTAGACTTCACAAATGAGGATTTAAAATGGTACTTGCGTACTAGAAGGCAAAGGGACATGGAGTACGGGGGTTTAGGTGGATTGATGAAATATCTACAGGATAAGAAGGGAGAAGACCCTTCTTTTTACTGTGCAGTCCAAATGGATTGTACCGAGTACATCACTAATATATTTTGGGCCGATGGTAGAATGATTAGTGACTATGCAGATTTTGGTGATCTTGTGTCTTTTGACACTACCTTTCGGACAAATAAGGAATCACGACTATTTGGTTGTTTTGTGAGATTCAACCATTTCAGACAAACAGTTGTTTTTGGGGCTGCTCTTATGTACAATGAAACAATTCCTTCATTTGAGTGAGTGTTTCAGAGTTTTGTACATGCAATGTTAGGGAAAAAACTGTGATGATTTTCACAGATCAAGATCAAACAATGGCAAACGCTCTTAAAAATATCATGACAGACACATTTCATGAACTTTATACTTGGCACCTTTCTCACAATGCCTTAAACCATTTAGGATATCTGTGCAAGAAGGGATCACCATTTCTTCGTGATTTGGGTGATTGCTTTTATTCATATGAGTCAGAGGATGAACTGAATGATGCATGGTGTAAAATACTCATTCAATACAAATTGCAAGACAATGCATGGATGCAAAAAACATGGAAATTAAGAGAAAAGTGGGCACATGTATATACGAAATGACATTTCTCGGGAGGAATGCAAAGCACGCAGTTAAGTGAAAGTTATAATGCAATGATATGACGATATCTCAATAAGAATTATAACTTGTCCGAATTTTTCACTCACTTTGATCGAGTTCTTGAGGACGTAAGGTATAATGAGTTGAAGTCAATTTTTATCATAAATGATAAAATCTCAGATATAATGATTCATGAATGTGATATGTTGTTGACGGCTTCGAGGTGTTACACTTATTCAGCATTTGAAATATTTCAAAAAGAATTTCTAACATCAATTGCTTGTAAAGTTAAACAGTGCGAGAAGGTTGATGTTGGAGTAAGGTTTGAGGTGACCGAGAAGCTCAAACAATACCATGTTATTGGTGATCGATAACCTCAAACCGTATGCTGCAATTGCAAGAAATTTGAAAGTTTCGGTATTTTATGTAGGCATGCTCTTAAGGTTCTGAATAGAATGGACATAACAAATCTACCTTCTAAATATATTTTAGGACGGTGGAAAAATGATGCAAAGACATGTTCATCGTATCTACCTTCTACATATGAGGATGAACCACAGTTGTTGGTGGCTGCTAGATATAGGACATGGTCTCATGTAACAGTAAAAATGGTGGCTATGACAGTTGAGAATGAAAATGTGTTTAAACATTTATCTCATTGTTTACCACAATTGTGTCAAGAAATTGAAAAAATTGTATCATCGAATGGTACCGTTGAAGATGGTGTAAGAGAAAAAGTCGTGGAATCTGGAGGCGGGTATGAGTTGAATGATCAAAATTTTGCCCGTGCCAAGGGTTTTGAGAAAAAAGAAGTGAAAGTAAAAAACACAAAAAGCTGAAATAATGATAAGAGAAGTTGACGCAAAAGAAACAAAAGACTGTTTTACAAGGGAGACATGATGGTGGTGTTTCATTTCATTTTTTTGATATATAGTTGTATATTTTCTCTTGCATGATTGAAGCTTTGAATATTTTGAATATCTTGCACCTTTGTAATTGCTGATTAAGCAATGATTATCCTTCCTTTTTATAATTATAAGAGGCATAATTATCGAATGAGCGTGACTCTGCAACATTCCGATCTACACCAGCACACACGCATATGACCATCTCTGCCTCCTTTCTATTGAAATATCTGTATGCAATGATGTCCCAATGACATCTTTTTTTGAGTCGCAATGAAGTTCCAAAGATCAATAGGAAGCTTCGGGATTCCGATCAAAGTGGGGTTGATTGCAATAAAATCCCTCTCAAAGGAGACAACTAGCTGCCACCAGCCGAGGCGTCGTATCATTGCCTATCTTCTTCCCTATGGATGTATGAAATTGGATGTTGTTATCATTTTTCCTCGTCTTCCTCTCCCCTGGTTCTGCTATTCTTGCATATGACAGCCTTTCTCCCTGCTCAGGCAGTATGCCTAAAGGAAAACTACCATTCATTTGAAAGGAGGCAAAGATTCTCAAATGCATGTGTACTAGATACCAACATTATGCACATACTATACAGTTTATTGTCAATGTACTATCCGTGCTAATATCTGACCAATTTCTCATCCTGCCTCCCATACGTTCTTAATTAACCCAGTTTTTGCTGGCAAATACATAGTCATTCATTGAGTTTGCAAAATCACTTACTGCTTTGCAAAAAAAAAGTTTTATTATAAAGAGTTGGTTCAGATTGCCTCCATGATCACCGGGAATAGAAAAAACGGCGACGAGAAAGATGAGGGCACTGGTCATCTTGTCCGCAACGGCTCGAACGGTCGAACTTTGGAAGAGGGAGAGAAATGGCAGCCGCTTTACGTCGCCGATGATCTTGCCGGCTCCGCCATGGAAGGTTGATCGCGGAGTACTTCAAGGAAGCTTTGCACTTCTCTTTCTTGACTCATGTAGCAGAAAATATTGAAGGGTAGATGGAGGAGGAGCCTTGTTTATTTTTTGGCCCTGCCATGGAAATGGCTTCGCCTCCTTTTTTTCAATCAAAAAGGAAGAAGCAAAACCGCACTGCACCGCAAAGTGCAAAACCGCACTGCACCCTCCCCGGACCCCAATCTCAAGTGTTTTTTTTTTTATGCATTCTCTCTCCCAAAGATCGCATGTCACGGTTCCATTTGTGCATGATATTTTGCAATGATAAAATTTTCAACCAAGTATGATAATTCAAGAGCATTGTTATAAATTGATCAAATTTTGACTAACGTGTGGATCAATTGGCTGGGAGCTAGGGGGATCTCGGGTTCGAGGCCCAGGGAATGCCGTCGTGTTAAAATTGGTTGGGAGAGCTGTGTCGCCCTTGTGGCCCTGCTCGACTCGATCTGGATTAGTCCGTCCCGTTGCGGATACCGTATGATTTAGGCTGTATTTGGTTCGCCGGCGGCGGGTGCATCCGGTGGATCGAAACGACACTTTGGAACCGGATGGGGAGAGGTGGGGTCGAAACGGAGCGGATTGGGTCCGTTTTCTCCTTGTTGCGGTTGCAAATGGAGCAAACGCCGCCGGCGGCGGTTTATTTACCTGCCATCCGACAACTTTTGCTTTAAACAAAGGCGGCGAAACGCCGAACCAAATAGAAAGTTCAAGAAGATCCTTCCCGGTAAGGGTCAACTAAGTTGTAGGGATGCAAATTTGGTTCTGACCTGGTTGCCCGACCCGAGTCTGCTCTGGTCTGGGCCTGGTTAAACCCGAGTCTGGCCCTGACTAGGCCTAAGGGGGTTCACCAGGTCCCCCGTATTCGTCCAGGGTCCCGTCAGGTGTCTGATTCAGATTGGGCCCAGGCCCTGGCCTTCCCGGGCCTCAGGGCCCGTTTGCTAGATATCGCCCATCATTAAATTGCATGGCAGCTAACATAAAATGCCAGTCTCCGCCCATCAATTTAATGTTGGGCAATGCTAGGCTGCCACAATTTAAAGATGGGTAGCGACGCCCAACATTAAAATGGTGGGTGTGGCCATGCTCAGCTCTTTTTGAGCCTGCTTGGATTCGATTTGATTGGCTCAAGCATACCCCCTTATATTGGTGTGTAAACAAGGTCCGACAGCAAAAAAAACCCGGGCCCAGTGTGCCCGAACCCGACATGGGCCCTCAGAACCTTTTTTGCAGGCCTCCTTGTAAGTTGTAGTCACTTAAAAAACAGAGCTAGCCCAATTTTTGCACCAAATTACCATCTAAAATCATCCCACGGCGCAAAATATTTGTTAAATTTAAATATGGGTGCTGTTACTAGCAAACCCAGTTTGATTTCTAGCAAATCATTACTATTAGCAAACCCTTATTTTTCAAAATGACTATTTGAAAACCATTTTGTTACTAGCAAATCAATATAATTTTTTTTAAAAAAATTAAATTTTATTTAAAACATTCATTTTTTCAAAATAACCCGCTGCATATAATGACATTACAAATGATTTCAAATGTATTCATTCAATCACGTATGTTAGCATTATAGATAAGTCAAAATGCCGCAAATGTTTAGTATGTCTAAAACTATTTTTTCAAAAAAATATCATTATCTGCACCAAAATCTTAAAAAAAAATATCGCCCGGTTTAAAAATATATTTGATTTCTAATTACTATAAGATGTGTTGTATATACGAGTTAAGTGTATATAAGAATATATATACGTCATTTTGAACTGCGTCTTATATGTACAATTTCATGAGAAGTGATCAACATGAAAGTAGTAGATCTCGACGAGATCTACAATTTTCATGTTGAACACTTTTTGATTTGAAGCACTTTAGAATTTCGATTTGACCCCTGAAAAAAGTTACGTCGTACATATGTACGGACGCCCGAGATCAACATGACTTTTTTCGGAGGTCAAATCGGAGGCATAAACGGCTACAAATCAAAAAGTGTTCAACTTGAAAGTTGTAGATCTCGTCGAGATCTATAATTTTCATGTTGAACACTTTTTGATTTGAAGCACTTTAGACCCTCGATTTGGCCCCTGAAAAAAGTTACGTCGTACATATGTACGGACGCCCGGGATCGGCGTGACTTTTTTGGGGGCCAAATCGGGGCATAAACGGCTTTAAATCAAAAAGTGTTTAACATGAATGTTGTAGATCTTGTCGAGATGTACAAATTTCATGTTGAACACTTTTTGATTTAAAGTAGTTTAGATCTCCGATTTGGGTCCCGAAAAAGTCACGCCAAAAATCTGTATGTTCGTGTATGTCTTTTTTAGGGCCCAAATTGGAGGCCTAAACGGCTTCAAATGAAAAAATGAGAAATATTTGGGGCTCAAAATTCAAAAATGCAAAAATTACGAAAAAATAAGATTGGTTTGCTAGTAGTATTTTTGGAAAGAAAAAAAATACAAAAAATGACAAAATCTGTTTTTTTTTCTTCTAATTTACTAGAAAGGAAAGTGAATTTGATAATAACAGCACCCTTAAATATTTGAAGGTGAGTGTTATCCGCACTACAGTTTTGGTTATCCGCACTTTTTTTTTCTCAATTTTTCGCGCCTTTAGAAATACGTCTTGTACATGCATTTTTACGAAAAGTGTTCAACACCAAAGTTGTAGATCTCATCGAGATCTACAACTTTCGTGTTAAACACTTTCCTGAAAATGCATGTACAAGACGTATTTCTAAAAGACGCGAAATCTGGGTGTATTTCCAAAGTACGTCTTGTACATGCATTTTCAGGAAAAGTGTTCAACACGAAAGTTGTAGATCTCGATGAGATCTACAACTTTGATGTTGAACAATTTTCCTGAAAATGCATGTACAAGACGTATTTCCAAAAGACGTGAAAAATTAGGAAAAAAATATTTGCGAATAACCAAAACTGCAGTGCGGATAACAATCACCTATTTGAAATGCAATGCCAAAAGCATGTAATTGGAGGTGCCAATATTTCTTCCTTGGCCCAGTTTTAAATTCCCTCGACATCCCCAAAACCCTAAATCACTGTGCAGAAGCCAGCTTCTTCCTCTATGCATCCTTCAATTCGCGATGCTCCAAATCCACTTCCCTTCTCGAATCATGAAGTCCATCTCCTCCTGTCTACCCTCTCTTCCCCCACCCCTCACCTTCTCCACTCTGCAAGAACTCGCTGCCAATCGTAAAGGTTTTTGCTTTTTTCAAGTTCACTCAGCCTGTCCACACTTAGCAGGTCCTGCTCTCAGAGCCTGTTTAAGCAATTATAATGAAAAGTCAAGAAACACAATCGAAACCTTACAGATTACACAGCTGAACAATATATAACTTCGTCAGCTCTCTGTGCGCTTCAATGCAAAGTTCTGAAAGTGATTTTGGAGTCTCCATAAGCTTCAACTGTTTATTTTCTAGTGAAGTGTGCGTGTCATTCCGCTGATAAAATACATTTCTTTTTCTTCCATTAGGTTTTGCTAGAGTGATTTTGAAGAAGGGGAAGACGCAGCTTTTCAAAGATGGAAGTCCCATGGTTTACAGCGGAGCTGTTGACAGAATAATTGGCCGGCCGCCTCCTAAAACCGGCGACGTTGTGTTGGTGGCGGATGGATCGGAGAAGCCTATCGGATGGGGTTTATACAATTCAGCATCCATGTTCTGCATTCGCCTTATGCAGCTAGAAGACGAGGCATTGAGGTAACAAAAAAAAGCACTTGACTTGAAAGATAATGCCTATTTATTTCTCAGTGATAACTTTCCTCGATAAAATTTGGCAATTGTTAACCCCAATTTGATTTTGATTATTCGCACCCCATTTTTAACCGCAACACGAAAATATAGCCGCACCCCATTTTTTTCTTGCCACACCCCGATATTTTTCTTGGCGAACCCAAAATATCCTCTAGTGGTGTGCGTGAGACGGCTAATAGAGTAGTGTTGAGCGATGATTTCTCTCAGGTATTATACTTTGAGTACTCGAAAATATCCGCGTAGGGCTGATATATTTTCTCCATTTTTAGAAAATCTGAAACGAAAAACCCATTTGATATTTTTTCTCCATTTTTTAGGTTTGGGTACTTGAAGGAATCACCGTTAACCGGAGAGGAAGGTGGCGCGAGAAAGATGCAATAGGTGGGAGCGTCGGTGCTAGTAGGGGAGATGGGAGCGGCTCGGCGAATAGGGGGACACGGGGCCGCCGACGGAAGGAACACGCTGGAAGGAGCGCCGACTTGTTAACCGGAGAGGAAGATGGCGCGAGGAAGATGCCGGAGATGGGAGCAGCTCGGCGAAGAGGAAGACGGGGTGCGGCTTCCGCTAAATGGGGGAGATGGGGTGCGAGTAAAGTTTTAGAAAAAAGTTTTTAAAACAAAATGAGGTGCGGATAGCCATATGAGGGGTGCGGTTAACAATCGCCTAAAATTTCTAATTATTTGAATGAATTTAGCTAGATTGTGTTAACTCTGGATCCATGCCTTGCTATCTTCCTGCTTGGTTAAACCCCAGGATTCTAAAAAAATAAATAAATCATATTTTCAATCCATAATTCAATCATCTTGGCATTAATGCAGCTTTGCAATTAACATGGTTTCTAACAGGCAACAATTTCATTTAACATGGATCTTGTTGGTGGTGGAAGGAGGACGCTGCCGGGTAGGTGAAGTGGGTTAACTCTCATTCGAGCCACCGTGGATATCTTGCATATTTTCGGTCCCTCCCGTCGTAGTCTCGCTGAAATCCGCATAATAATAGACAAGCTTTATTGGTTGTTTAGACTTGTGTTTGCTATTTTGGCATCATTGACATTCATTTCTTGTTTTTTTGTCTTTCTCAGGGATGCATCGTGTGCATTAGATATGGAAAAGCTGCTAGAAAGAAGGTTGGATGCTGCAATTAACTTAAGAAGGAGTTTGGGGCTTCCCTCAGCTGATACAAATGCTTATCGTCTTGTCAATAGCGAGGGAGACAGGTCTAAATTCTATTTCTACAAAATCATCTTCGTCCAACATTCCTCAACTTGTAATTAGCTGTGGTGTTATCATCCAATCTTCGCCGCTCCATGCCTATATGTTTTCCATTTGATTATTATGCATTACTTTCGGTAGTTTGTAGCCTCGAACTTTTTTGCGCGGGGATCCTTTTTCTCTTTAGGGAGCTCAAAAACATTCCTAGCATTATCGAGCCCAGGGGATTTTACTGTAGCTGTAATATTGAATTTAATAATAGTTGCTTTGTTGGCGTGCAGATTGTCTGGCTTAATTGTTGATGTTTTTGGTGATGTTGCTGTTGTGGCTTCATCTGCTGCTTGGGTTGAGAAATACAGATTTGAAATAGAGTCATTCATTGGTAGGATTAGTGGAGTAAACCATGTCAACTGGAGGCCATCTGTTGACATATTAAAAGAAGAAGGATTGGATGTGACTGGTCTCGAGAATTTCAAGTCATGTTCTAATGTGGACAAAGTTCAGGTGAGAATTGGAAATTGGCAAGACATTTGTGAATTTATTCTTTACTTCATCTTCATCATCTGCTTTATGTCCTTTACCAGATTGAAATAACACTTTTCTGCATATGTATATTCAACTGTGTGCCTGTTTTCCTATATTTCAGTCCCACAATGCTATACTGGAGTGAACTTAGGCTTGGGGTTGGTTGATCCATTCTACTATCTCGAGGCGGTCCGCGTCGATGCCCCTTGCAGTAGCTCTGGATCTATTAATCATCACTTTCCAACACCTCCCCATTCCTAAGAAACTTTAGGAAATTTTCTTTAAAAAGTTTTATGAAACCACCACCAATAAATGTCACTCGTCTTAGGTGCAATCACCTCCCGCTGTATACTTCTGTTTGACACATGGTTGGAAGCATGCCCAACAGCATATTGTCGTAACTCTAGTTCCGTTAACGCTCTTAGACTCGCGGTTAATGCTATGCACAGTTTTTTCTATAAATTCTCATGACTTTTTCATCAAGTCAGCAAAAATGTCTCGCAACATTGCTTGCAATATACATTGTTGATCTACCACTTGATGGCGTGCGAAGCCCAAAACAGGTATATTCCCGCAGGAGGCGGTGATCTGTTACCCAGTTGGACGATCCGAGTTCGTGGTTGCGTCCGGGCGGTCGATCCGAGTCAAGTTCTCATATATTACTTTTTTTGTTTTGAGTTGTATTTGATGCCCGATCGGCCCAGACAGTTTGAGCCGTCCGATTTGGGTGGTTTTGTGGATTGTACGGTTATGCAGTGTTTACATTTTAGGGTTATATATATGCAGCGGTTCAAGGGGGGAGGCATCGAAGGTTGAGTTGCTCTTTGGCAACTGTCGGTCTCCATGCCTCTTCCAGTGCGACTATGGAAGAACCTCCATGCTTCCCTCCTTGGCGTGACTCCAAGGTGTCTTTCCCCTCCTCCACCGGACCATCGTAAGACTTCCTCCTCCCTTCCCGAGCTCTCCCCTAGCCACTACGCCACCCACCCACACCGCTTCTCCTTCCCCTCCTGTCATTCCGCCGCCTTTCCCCAATACAAGTACCCCACAAATCCTTCCCCTCCCCTGCCTACAACCTCGTCGACGCAAAGCCCTGCCATACTAGAACCTTCCTCTAATTCCCTCCCCGACCTCCTCCTCTCATTCTTTCGCCTTCCCCCTGTTTCTCTTCCGCTGGCCCGTCCCTAACCAGGGATCATTTCCCCAACTTTGCCCCTTACAGCCAACTTCCCCAACCCTTCTCCTATCACTCAAACACTCCCCCCAAGCCCCTTCCTCTACCAAAACCTTCAATACTCCCTCACAGGGACTCCCAACGATAGCCAACTACCTCTACTCAACCCTACTCACTCAACTCGAGCCTCCACCCATCAAAAATCCCGTATTAGCATTCTTCCCCATCCAGTAGCAACCTTGGAAGCCTGTAATCAACTTGTGCCTTTGCAGCATGCACGTGTAAGTTGTAATTGGAGTTTTAATTTTCTATTGTTTTTTTTGCACTCAATCTGTATTAGTTGTTTGTTTTATATGTTATTAGTACTCGCGACTGGTTGATTTGCAGGGTTTATTCCGCGCGTGTTTAAAAGTAATTGTGTCTCTGTCATTTGAAGAATTAATACCTGTTTTTCCTTTATTAAATTTTGTGACTGATCGTGTCCCCGTTATTTTTTATAAAAATTAATTACAGTTGTAAATTTTAAGCGGACCGCTTTCTGCATTGGCATTACACTTCATCGCATATAAGATTGCATTTAGTGAGTCCACCCCGAGTTGACCTATCACTGCATCAAGATGGTATCAGAGCACTATGTTAGGGCCACTTGCATGTTACTTAGTGGTAGGGATTATCGTCAGTCCATGTCGAATCACAATCACACCGACGATCAGACCTCCAGTTCATAGTCGGACATGATGTCCGCTGAGTTTCAAAGACTTGTTCTCGATCGATTTGATCGGATGGGAACCCAGTTCGAAATTCTTAGGGGCGATATCGCTAGGGTTAACATTAGAGTTGATTAGTTAGAGATCCCTAGAGGTTGAGCGACTCCTCCCCCAGACGAGGAGCCTCTTGAGGATCCCCGAGGTGCTACACCTCCTGCGAGACATGGTAGAGACATCCCTTTCCGAGACTCCCCCCCTCTTGAGAGAGGGAATTTTCATCGTGGTTACGACTATCGGCAGGATTCAGGGAGGAATCACCATTCTCCTGATGTACCACGTCCACTACCCCCACCCGGTCGTAGAGATCGAGCCCCACCTGCATGGTACGACTATGACTATGATGATGAGTTCGGTGACTGCCGTGAGCCACACTATGAGATGACTCCAGAGGAGGATGACATCACCCGACGAATCCGCATTGACGCACCCTCCTTCGATGGTCACCTGGACCTGAAGACATTTAGTGATTGGCTCATGGACATGGATCACTATTTTGACTGGTTTGAGATGAGTGACAAGAGGTGCGTACGCTTCGCCAAAATGAAATTGATCGGCCAAACAAAAGTTTATTGGTCGAGTTTGGAGAGGTCACTTGAGCGGGACGACTATTACCCCATCACCAGATGGGACGAGATGAAGCTGGGCTTGAGAGATAAATACCTTCCCATTTCATATCGTGAACAACTTTTAGATCAGCTATACACACTACGTCAGGGGACCCTTTCTGTTGCTGATTACATGTCACGACTTGACGATTTAGTAGTTGCAGTGATATTCATGAGGAGCCCATCGCCACTGCATCAATCCAGGCGGAGTTGATGGTGCGCAACGCCCGACACAGGTGTATTCCTGCAGGAGGTGGTGATCTGCTGTCCAGTCGAACGATCTGAGTCCGTGGTTGCGTCTGGACGGTCGATCCTAGTCAAGTTCATATATTACTTATTTTTTTGAGTTGTATTTGACGCCCGATTAGGCCCAGAAAGTTTGAGCCGTCCGATTCGTGTGGTTTTGTGGATTGTACGGTTATGCAACGGTTACATTTTAGGGTTATATACATATACATATATATATAGGCAGCGGTTCAAGGGGGAGGCATCGAAGGTTGAGTTGCTCTTTGGCAACCGTTGGTCTCCATGCCTCTTCTAGTGCGACTCTGGTAGAACCCTGTGCTTCCCTCCTTGGTGTGACTACAAGGTGGCTTTACCCTCCTTCGCCGGACCACCGTAAGACTTCCTCCTCCCTTCCCGTGCCCTCCCCTAGCTGCTACAACAGCCCACACCACTTCTCCTTCCCCTTCCGTCGTTTCGCCGCCTTTCCCCCATACAAGTACCCCGCGACTCCTACCCTTGCCCTGCCTATAGCCTCGTCGACGCAAGCCCCGCCGTACTAGAACCTTCCACTAATTCCCTCCCCGACCTCCTCACCCCCCTGTTTCTCTCCCGCTGGCCCATCCCTAACTAGGGATCATTTCCTCTACTTAGCCCCTTGCATCCGACTTCCTCAACCCATCTCCTAACCTACAACCACTCTCCCCAAGCCCCTTCCTCTACCTCAACCTTCAATACTCCCTCACAGTGACTGCCAACCATAGTCTACTACCTCTATTCATTCGTCCTACTTACTCTACCCGAGCCTCAACCCATCCAAAATCCCGTATCATCATTCTTCCCCATCCAACAACATCCTTGGAAGCCTGCAATCAACCATGTTTTTGTCGCATGCACGTGTAAGGTGTATTTGGAGTTTTAATTTTTTATTGTTGTTTATTTTG
This sequence comes from Platanthera zijinensis, assembly GCA_039513925.1. Classification (NCBI taxonomy): domain Eukaryota; kingdom Viridiplantae; phylum Streptophyta; class Magnoliopsida; order Asparagales; family Orchidaceae; genus Platanthera; species Platanthera zijinensis. Next base: position 149,035,395 of record CM077095.1, on the reverse strand, counting down.
GTACCCAATCTGTAGTAGATGTTTGTTTTATATGTTATTAGTACCCGTGACCGCATGATTTGCAGGGTTTATTCCGTGCGTGTTTAAAAGTGATCGCATTTTGTGAGTCCACCCCAAGTCAACCTACTACTGCATCACCCCCCATCCTTATTACATAAATAAAATAGCTTGTTTTATCCGATATCTTTATGGGGAATGTGAACATTAAGGGAAAATGGATGTATATGCCCAAAATGCAGAATTTCTATATGAAACTTGATCTTACGCCCTATGAACATTGAGACTTACTGTCTCCCATCCTATTAAGCCCAGTGGATGAGTGAAGAAGAAATGTTGTTTTAGAGACGATAAGATGCAACCAGGACCAGGAGGGTGAAATGTTTCCATGTCGATGCCCCTTGTAGTATCTATGGATCTATTAATCATCACTTTCCAACTGCTTGCTCCCCATTCCATAAGAATCTTTAATAAATTTCCTTCAAGTTTTATAAAAATACTACCAATAAATATGTTACACGCCTTAGGTGCACCCACGGCCCATTGTCTACCGTGGTTCGACACATGGTAGGAAGCACGTCCAACCACATATTGTCACAACCCTAGTTCAGTTAATCCTCTTATAAATAGAGTTTTGTTTTAAAAACATTTTTAACAGTCTTGCTGACAGTGTTTTTTTTTGGGTTGCACTTATACCCCATTTTATGAGGAGAATACCCAACAAACACACTTGCTCATTTTTATTGTTTAATTTGTACCAAAATATCTCAGAAATATAGACAAATTTAAAGAGGAAAGTTCTAATGAATTGGAGAGTTGGGAAAGAAATTCTTGAGTGATTTAAAAGAGTTTTGAAGTATAGAACACTAGACATCCTATCGATCAAGGAAGACCGTCAACGTGCATCTGCTCAAAAATATTTGGGGATATTCTTAGGCTTCGTTTGGTTTGACGTTTTGCTCAGGCGGCGGGAGGAGGAGCGCTTTTTGAACCGGAGGGGGAAGGCCGCGGTTGGAATCCCTCCGTTTTCCTCCATTTCCCATGACGCGGCGGGTGCAAACGGAGCAAACGCCACCGGCGGCCATTTGGTTACCCGCCGTGCGGCGGCGTTTGCCCCAAACGGAGAGCTCCAAACGAAGCCTTAAGAGTCCATATAAAAGCCTTATAAGTCACTTTAAGTAAATGCCTACTCTCTCTCATCAATACCATTTAATAATACTATTCTTCGTAAAAGGGCCTAAACGTTAATTATAATATTCTTTTTCATTATCAAAATGGAGGCCGCAAATTTTAGAATTAAACCGAGATCATGCAATAAAAATCTTTGAATTTTTTTTCCTACATTAGATTTTTTTGTGGAGTAAATAAATCCAGCATAATGATAACCAATAAATGTAATAAATGTATCTTTCCACGAAATTTTAGACTGTCCCCAAACATCACTATAAATTAAGTAAAAAGATTTGGATGGATGACAAGGTTTTGGAACAAATTTAACGCAAATCTTGGGGAAGATGACAAACTTCCTATTGAAGCATAAATATTTCAAACCGTGAAGAATGCCTTTCTTCACGGTGACCTTCAACCGGAGGTGTACATGCTTCCCCCTCCCGGTCTTTCCTCTCCTCCAGACCTTGTATGCTACTTACGACGAGCTCTTTACAGGCTCAAGCAGGCGCCCCGTACATGGTTTGCACGTTTCAGCTCAGCCATTAAAGCCGCCGGTTTTCTCCCGAGTTCACATGATTCATCCCTGTTTATGAATTTGTTACCCGCGCACAATTGCCGGAGGAGCCACCCATCGCCTGGACGACCAGAGCGCGCTTATGGCAACCGCCTTAATTAATTGGTGTGATTAATTGGTATTAATTAATGAATGATTATTAATATTAATTTGTATTAATTAAGGCATATTAATTAATCTTATTTCCTTGTAATGTTTTCCCTCCCTCTTCTATATAAGGGGGAGGGGTTTTGATGTTGGGTCATCTTTGGTTATTAGGGTTTTGGGCTCTCATTCTTGTGAGAGAGATCTTTGGAGGACCCATCCTCCTTGATCTTGGCCGAAATTCGCTCTGGATTGTATTTGTGTTCTCGTTCAATGCAATCATGTCTCTCTTTTCTTTCCAAGACGTATCGATGGTTTGACCTGCCGCCCTCGTCTACTCATTTCAAGTCGCCGGGGATCGAGCAACGGTGAACACCCGCCTCACCGCCATCTCCATCTGCGCGCATTTCGATCAGCAATCCGTTATGCTCACCGACATCCTAGCCATGACGCATCACCTCCATTCCAAGCTCGATAGACTCGACGGGCTGGATCAGCTTCCTCCAGCAGCCCGCACTTCTCCACCACCACCAGCTGGCGCCCTTTCCGTGCCGCTTTCGGCGGCCATAGAGGAAGACCGCCCCTCCAACGTCACTGTCGCACCGCTTTCGGCAGCCACAGAGGAAGCCCGCCCCTCCAACGTCGTTGTCGTACCGCTTCCAACAGCAACAGAGGAAGCCCGCCCCTCCAACGCCACTGTCGCACCGCTTACGGCTGCGACAACACAAGCCCGCACTTCCAGCGCCGTTGTTTGCCAGCGCCAATCTGCGCCACTTCGGGCAGCGGAAATGCGCGACCTCTACGAGCCCAACACAGTGCTACCTCTCGACCACCGCTTCCGCCAGGATACTTCCCCGCGACTTTAATCAACGCCCGCGCAGACGATTTTCCCTATCGCTTGTGCCGCCCCCATCTCTTTTCCCTCTTGAGCCCCCCGCCTTCCTACTTTCCCCTTTTCAGACCTGGCGTGCACCTCACTCAAGTCCCCACTCTCCCATACCGCCAGCTACCCCCCTCCACTCCAAGACAAAACCTTAGCCGCCCTTTTTTTCTCTCTCAACCTTTTATCATTCCGACAATTTTATTCAAATTCTCGCTACCCCACGACGACAAGTTGTATGTCATTTTCATTCTTAAAGACTCGACAAAGAATTACGACTCGACCTTGAGGATAAGGCCAATTTTCAAGACCGGCGTAATGTTACCCACACACAATTGCCGGAGGAGCCACCCATCGTCGAGACGACCGGAGCGCGCTTATGGCAACCGCCTTAATTAATTGGTGTGATTAATTAGTATTAATTAATGGTTATTAATTAATTAATATTATTTTCTATTAATTAAGACATATTAATTACTCTTATTTCCTTGTAATGTTCTCTCTCCCTCATCTATATAAGGTGGAGGGGTTTTGATGTTGGGTCATCTTTGGTTATTAGGGTTTTGGGCTCTCATTCTTGAGAGAGGGATCTTTGGAGGACCCATTCTCTTTGGTCTTGGCTGGAGTTCGCTCCGGATTGTATCTGTGTTCTCGTTTAATGCAATCATGTCTCGCTCTTCTTTCCAAGACGTATCATCATTCCTCCTCTCGTGACCGGACTCTTCTGTTGCTTTATGTGGATGATATGATTATTACTGGTGATGATCCTTCTCACGTGGCCTTCGTCAAGCATCACCTTCAGCAGCAGTTTCAGATGACTGACCTTGGACAGTTGAGCTACTTCTTGGGCCTTGAGGTCATCTCTGCAGACCGTGGTTTTCAGTTCTCTCAGTGGCGTTACACATCAGATTTCTTAGCTCGGGCCGCTCTTTTTGACTCTCGCACCGTGGACACCCTTATGGAGCTTCACCTTCAGCTACGTCCGGATGATGGGGTTTCACTTTCTGATCCTACTCGCTATCGTCACCTCATTGGGAGTCTCGTCTACCTCACTATTACTCGGCCCGACATTACCCATGTTGTTCATGTGTTGAGCCAGTTTGTTGGTGCGTCTACCTCTGTGAATTATGGTCATCTACTACGACTCTTGCGCTATCTCAGGGCAATGACTTCACGCGGCCTCTTTTTCTCCAGCTATAGTTCTCTGTAGCTCCGTGCTTACTCGGATGCTACTTGGGCCAGTGATCCTGTTGATCGTCGATCTGTCACGAGTTTCTGCCTGTTCTTGGGTTCTTCACTTATTGCATGGAAGTTCAAGAAACAGTCTTGTGTCTCTCGTTCCAGTACTGAGGCTGAGCTTCGGGCCATGACTACCACCATTGAGGATATTATTTAGCTCTGATGGCTTCTTGAGGACCTTGGTGCCGCATCTCTAGATCCTACTCCACTCCACTGTGTTAACACTGGTGCCATTCAGATTACACTGAACCCATTGAAGCAATCTCTTGCCAAGCATATTGAGGTGGATGCTTTCTTCCTACGAGAGCAATATGGTCGTGGTATTCTTGCTCCTCATTTTATTCCTTCTGATCAGCATCTTGCAGATTTGATGACTAAGCCACAGACGCGGAACCAGCGCACATATTTATTGTCCAAACTCTCGGTGTATGATCCCCCTTGAGTTTGAGGGGTGTTAGAGATAGACATAACTTAGAGTGTATAGCGCGTGTATATATATATATGTACACCTATTGTTGAGTAATGATTGATTGAATCTCATTTTCCTATCAAAGCAAATATATGTTTTAAATAAGGAAACAAGGAGGGCTCGCCATAACATAATATTTTCACATGATCTGAAGTCCATGATCAATGATCCAAGGGGAGGTGGTGGATGTGCCACAGAGCTAACGAACTTACGCCTGAATGATCGTATGCACAGTTAAGGATAAAGGAGACTTATCGAATCTTATATGTTTTAAGGTTGATTAATCTTCTCCTCATTGAAGGGAACTGATGGAAGTGAGTTGCATGCATTTGTTTATTTATTTTCCAGTTAGTTCGTTTCCCGTCAAATGCCAATTTTGCCAACTATGATGGGATTTAATGCAGTGCGCCTGTGATCACCACACAAATGTTTTTTTTTATTCGTACGTTGATCATAATAACTACGACCAATGAATAGACCAAGATTGACCTCAAATGGCTACATAGCGAACTTTTGGGAGCATAAATATTCCGTCTCTTCTTCTGCAACATGACGGATTTGTAACTTTCTTCACGAGAAACTTTTGAATAGATTTCATTTAGTGAGGTCATGAAATTCCGTCCAATAACCACGAACCCTTTATATTCAGCAAACAAGGATCTTGAACACTTTATTGGATTCCATTATCTTTTTATTATGCTTTACGTTTACACTCACAATCGTTATAAAGGGCAAGACCTTGCCATATTTGCTTCAGGGTGTTGAAGTACTTGGTGACATTGTCATTCTCTTTTCTAACTTCTTCTAACTGGATAATAATCTCATAATTTGTGATCGACTTCCCTCGTTAAAGTACATATGGGCAACACTATCTAGTATTTCCTCTGTGGGGGAATACCACATGTAATTTGCTAATTTCTTCTTCCATTCAATTGACTAGCCAAGTCCTGACCATGGAGTATTTCAATATCCCAAACGACAGAGGCCGTATCAATAACATTAAGTTTTTGAATTGTACAACCCATATTCTCCGATGGGAGACCAAGCCTAATTATAAGCCCATGCCAGCAGAAAGTTGACTATTGACCAAGAAGAATAATGTTGAAGATATGTAGAGAGCAACCAAGGTCTATCAACACAGGTCAACCCTCTCACGAGCGAGCCCCTCCCAATGTATCTTAGGCGAGATCCGTAGGCGAGATCCCTTGAAGCTCTCCAATGAGCTCACATACACATGGCTGAGTTCGCGAGATCATCCTTGGCGACCTCAATCACCTCGCCCAAAGTCTTACAACATAACGGAGCCAGTATTTTGCCTATAAATAGGACCCCAGAGCACACATGAAAGACATGCTGGACCCCCACCCCAAGGTTCCTCGTATCGCCGAGTTCGTGCTTTCTTTGTGCCTAGCGCAGTCTTGGTTTAGAAGGGGGAGTTCTTATATATATTTGGGTGTGTGGCTGGACCTCATCGTTGCAATTCGTGGGTCTTGTTTATAGGCAGTTAAGTCTTCAGCTCTCTTAACTCGTCTCTCTTGTCGTCGGGTTCGTGGTGTTAGATCGCATGATCAATAATCTAGGGCACCCCTTTGGTCCGAAATTTGCGAACCAGTTTCCTGGTTCCAACATTTTTGATGCCGTGAGCGTGAACTGTCGCCGAAGGAAGAAATTCTTGTTAGAAGACACTATGACTCACGATGGCGAGTCGGAAGACACTATTGTGAAAATAATTCACAATACATGTTAAATCATGTTCCAAAAATATCTCATAACGAATATTTCTACAGAAACTCCAACATTTAAAATAGTATAGTGAATCTATCTAAGATTTTCATTTTTTGTAAATCTGCGAGCTTTCTTTTTAGAAAAAATGATAACCCCTAAATCCACGTGATAAGATTATGAAAATTTACAGAGAATTTCACGAGACATGTTTAATCATACTCTCAAAATATCTCACAAAGATTCATCTACAGAAATTCCTACAAGTAAAATAGTACTTTGAATCTATCTAGGATTTACTTGTGCATGCCTAAAATATTATGCATGAGATCGCCTCCATGCTAACCTAAAAAAGAAATTTGGAGTATCCTCCCTCTTCATTATATATTTATATTAGACATGCATGCATTTGTTCATGAAAGGGTGTAATAAAAATCATGTGAGAAATACATCAATGATTCATCAGTGTCATCAACTGATGATAAACGGCCATGTCTTCATTATTCTACCAAGAAAATTTCTAATCATGCACCATCCTCCCTTCTAAGCATGACAAAACAAATATAGGTTTAAGAAGGATTTCCTAACTTCAGAAGAATGGAGTAATATGTCATTATTTTTCCTTGAAGGCATAAGTTAGGATGAAGATCCAAACATTTGGTCAATATCCCACTTGCTCTTACTTCTTACCTTGGAAGAAATCTACCTTCCCTCTTGAACCTTCTTTCAAATTTTGTTTAGGGTAAGGGTGTAGGAGGTGTATATATAAGCTGACGGGGATCCATCAGAGTTAGCCCGCCTCAAAGCGGGACCCACGTTCGTATACTCGCGTAGGTGGACTTGATTGGATCGGCGATCCGACTCTACGGATGCGTCCCACTCGTTGCTTTCATACTTTTTCATATATTGTACTATTATGTTTTAGTTTAATTTGTTGTAATCAGGCCCGCCGCATTCCGAGCCAATCATAGCCGTTGTAGGCGGAGTGTCTTAGTTTTGTTTTATTATAAATAAAGTGTATGAGGGGACTGCCATGAGGTATTTCAAATTTTGGAGAAAGCATTCTCGGAATTCGGCGATCCCCTCACGATGACGATTTCGTGAGGCCCTGGGTGATGACTCTTAGGTGATTTCCTTCATTCCCAAGGTATTCCTTACCCCCAACCCCACTCGCCCTTTTCCCCTCCTGTTCTCACGCCCAGTTGATACCTCTGCCCTTTCCTCCCTGTTCTCACGCCCAGGAAGCCAGGACTGGCCTTTCTCCTCCTGTTCTCACGCCTAGGAGGCAGTTCTGCCCCCATTCCTCTCTGTTGTCACGCCCAGGAAGGAAGATCCGACCTACCCCCTAGGCCCCTATTCTCACGTCCATGAAGCAGATCCTGCTCTTTCCTTCCTATTCTTACCTTCAGGATGGCAGATTCGACCCCTCAGTCCCTCAAGAACTCCCCAACCTCCCACTCCCTCCCCGTTTCTCACACTCAATAGGCCTACCCGACTCCTCAACCCCTTCCAAAACCCTTGCCGCCCAACCCCCTCCCTATCTCCCATCCAGGAAACCCATTCCCAACCATCCTTTCCTCAACCCTGAATCGAAACCTCCTCCGAACAAAAACTACAACGCCTTGCGCCACCAGATCTCTCCTTCCACGACAGCCCCCATACTCTGCGAGTTATTATTTGTGGTATGGATCTTGTTTTCTGAATTAAAATATGGTGTTGCAAACTCTCTTTTGCTTGAATATTTAACATTGTGAGATTTTGCTCTAAATGTGCTTGTGATTTGCAGGAAAGAAATATTAGCCGCGCACTTAGCTTTGATCCTCCTCGTGGAGGAAAATCTTTGCTTGCTAACACTAAAAATATTGTTTTTTCGCTAGTTTATTTATAATTATATGGGTTTAATGCTTATTGACCAGTTTTGATTATTGTTGTCGTTCCTTGCATGGTTTCATTGCGCAAGGGTAGAAGATCCCAAACCCCACCTATTGGGTCCATTGATCCCAATGTCCTGAATTTGAAGAAGGACCAACAAAATAATGTATACACATGTTGTAATCTAACTTGTGTTCAAGGTAAATGATTGCAGTTTGTCCTGATAAGCTATGATGGGACATGTAGCCTAAGTGGCTAAGACAAGTAAGTTCTTACCTAAGGTGAGGGATGACAGAAATCTGTCTAAGTTGGAATGAGCTGAAATGTGGCTAAGTCCACAGGCGTTGAGTGATGAATACACACTAAACGCCATGCAACAAAAAGTCTGTAAGTTGAACTAGTTGAACCATGTTCAAATTCGTCGAACTGAGTTCAGAGTTCGTCGAGCTCAGCTCACCATTCGTCGAGCTAAGTTCAGAGCTTGAGATTCTGAGTTCGTCAAGCTCAGTTGAGAATTCGTCGAACTGAGTTCAAAGTTCGTCGAGCTCAGTTCACCATTCGTCGAACTCAGAAAGTCAGTCTTAGCCCAGTGATTTTAAAACAAAAAATTGGTTAAGTCAAAAAGCGTTGAGTGAGGCTTGCTCACTCAACGCTCTCAACGCTTATGTTGCTGAAGAAACATAAAATTGGCTAAGGCAAAAAGCGTTGAGTGATGAAGACACACTCAACGCTCTCAACGCCTAAGATGCTGCAAAGGCAGAAAAAATTGATTAAAGAAAAAAAACGTTGAGTGTAGGTTGCTTACTCAACGCTATCAACGCCTAGTGAAGACAAAATTTTGTCAAAGGAGTTTGACGTTGAGTGATGCTCATTCACTCAACGCCAAGCGGCAGAAAGCTGATAAAGCAAGTTTGGCGTTGAGTGAAGCTGAATCACTCAATGCCTAGTAACAGATTAAAATTCTAAGTAGTTTGACATTGAGTGAAGGTTACTCACTCAACGCCAAGAGACAGTAAATCTGCTTAAGTGTTTTGGCATTGAATGAAGCTTACTCACTCAACGCTTATGCTAATGTTGCTTGATTTTTGGCTAAGTCCACAGCTGGTGACGTCAGCAAGTCAACATATTTCAAATAAGTGGCGGGATGACTACAGTACGTGACAAAGGTTGTCGCAGACCTACTGTACGACAGTTGACGTTAAAGCAAATTTGCAGTTAACATTAAAAGTGTGGGACTCATTGCTAAAAGAGCCGTTGGATCTCAATAAATAAAAGAAGTAACAGTTGTTTTTCTTTTTTGCTATTGTTGTGGAGCTATAGAACAGGAAGTTCAAGCTGAGAAAGAAAAAGAGCAAGTCAGTTGTTGAGATCAACATCTTTAACGACAAGTTTGTTGGTGCCATCTTCATTTGCACCAGCAAGGAAGCTCAGGGTGATTCCCTGAGAAAGAGATAGCTGCAAGAGCCAACCCTTGCTGCAGGAGCTTCACAGATCCATCCAATACTTTCTAAAAAGAACATACACTTGAGGAGCTGTGAAGAAGAAGTTGAAGCTGAGCAGTCTGCTCAGTTCAGAAAGGAGCAGAGAAACAGATCTGCTAGTTGCTTCCAGCATAAGCCAAAACTTCTACATCTTTGTTGCTGTGAAGAAGAGAGGGCTGAGCTTCTGTCTCAGTTCAGGGAGAGGCAGAACATTGCTTTGCAAGTAACTTCTAGCACAAGTAATTACTTGTTGTTGTGGAAGTAGTTAGGACTAAGTATCTCTTAGTTCAGTAAAGGTAGACTCAGGAAATAAACTCCTGTAGTCATTGTTGGGCTGAGTCTATCTCAGTCAAGAAGCTTGACACAAAGAAATATCTCTTGTGTCAAGAATATCCATCAACCCACTTTCATCCTGTAGGATTTAGTTTACCTGGATCTGAGCTGTAGGTACCTGAAATGGTACTGAGTTGTAGGAGTGCTGCATCACTCTGAGAGTAGGAATGTGTGCCTGAAGCTGTATGGCTGAAGAGCCTGAGTTGTAGGCCTTAGAAATAAGGCTGAGGTAGATGATCAGTGGATCACTGAGCTGTAGGAGCTCTGCAGGGCTCTGAGGTAGGAACCCTTGTGGTTCTGAGCTTGGATTCTGTGAAGAATCTGTGTGTAAGGCTGAGGGCCTGAGGTGTAAGCTCCTTGAAGCATTTTGGAGAAATGCCTAGTTTAACAAGACGATTGGATAGGTGGGGGGGGGAGTTGATGTACCAAGTTGGAGAACCACTATAAATATCTGTGTGCTTTGCTGTGTTATTTTCTTTGTGCAGGGTAAATCATTTTGAAAGCAGAAATTAATCAATCACTCAAGCAGCAAACTAAAAGAAAAGAAAAGAATTAATAAAGAGACCAATAATCTATTCACCCCCTCTAGGTGATTTAACTATCCTTGAAATTAAAGACTTTCAAGTGGTATCAGAGGGAGGTTGCTCAAAAAGGATCTAACAATCTGAGTTGACCTCCAAAGATAGCTAAAGGGTTAAACTTATGTGTTTAAGGATGAACCATAAGATGTGGAAATTTATGGAGCAGCAAATCTGCAAAGAGGACAAGATCAACATTGGGCTATTGGCTGCTCTTAGTGATGACAAAGTCTTTCCAGATGCAAGAACAAGAATCAGGGGCCCTCTGACACATTCAGAGAGTGACACAGAGGTGGATGAAGCTGAAGAAGGGGAATGCAAATGCCATGGACAAATAGCTACCCCAGAGGTAGAATCTTCCCAGGACCAGCCTGGTCAAAATAAGGTAATTCTCCATCTAGCTCATCCTCTGGGTCTGGATATGAATCCTATACAGACTCTGATGTCTCCTCATCTAGTAATGATGAGGGTCCTTTGACAGATGATGATATCAATCAATTGATTGACAATCATGCTACCCTTCTGAAAGCTTTCAAGGAAAGCAAGCTGCTTGTTAAGAAACAAGCAGAGGAAATAGCCTCCCTACAGAAGACTGCTTCCCAGCTGGATGAAGCTTCATCCTTCCTATGTTTAAAAGAGAGGGAAACAGCTCATCCGAAAATTATGGTAGATATCCATGTTGAGTCCTTAAAATACAAGTACTATATTATCAAGAATCTTGAGGAGAAACTTGATAGGGAGAGGAGAATTGTAGCCAACTTCTCTTTGATAGATTCTATCAAAAGAAGATATGAATCTGAGTTGATTTCTAAAGTAATTCAATCTCAGAAAAGAGACAAAGTTTCCGTCAGGCCTCAGCCTACCTTTCACAAGGCAATTCTCCCTTCCAATTGGTATGACCAAGACCCCAGGGATGGTCACTGGAGAAATGAGAATCTTCCTTGTAAGACTACAAATGTCTCTTACAATGGAAGAAGAAAGGACATGGGTCTTAGTGCTCAGAAGACTCCCTATGAAGAAGTGCAAAATGCCCATTCTGGACCTTTTGTATTTAATTCACCAGCTCCATCTCTCTTGAGCAAGACAGTGACCTTTTCTCAAAATATCCCTGCTCACACTCTGACCAAGGGTAAATCTGCCAGGATGCAGGACTTGGAATCTTCCAAGGGCACCAACAGCATGTCCTCTGCAAGGAGAACTGCTGTTGATAGACCTTGTGAAAAACCAAGCTCTTATCATGTCAGACCCACTCTCAGTCAGACTGTGTCTAGGAGAATTTGGAATAAGGAAGCTGCTCTTCCTTCTGTTCAGTCTGCAATCAACCATGCTGCCAGACCTGCTCAGAAAAGAAGATACAATATTCATGAGTGTTGGTGCTGTGGCAAAGTGGGCCACTTTGCCATAGATTATTGACACAACCCTAGTGTGTCAAGGGTAAGAGAAAGTCTTCCTGATAGGGCTCCTATAGGTAGACATTTGCTTTTCAAAGCTAAGAACCTAGGACCCAAGTCAGCTTGAGTTCCTAAGAAAAGGTAATTCTATCTTGCAGGATAGTCCAAGCGGCCATAACCATTTATGGTCTTTGGATAGTGTTGTACCAGACCCAAGTCTGGATACAAGAAATGACTCAACTTATCATCATGCACTAAATATCAATGACAAGTGCAATTATTGAGGGGGAGCTTACAAAAGAAAGCCAGATGAACATCAAAGGCTAAAACTCAGAAGCAAGATTGCTGGTATGCTCAAAAACTGTGAATCCAGTATGAACTTCAAGTCTACAGAGCAGAGATAAGTAGAATTCACCTTTCTTAATTTTACTACTTAATTTCAAAATTGATTACTCATGTATGAGAAGGGTAACTGAAACAAATGACTAAGAAGATGTGAAAAACAACTCTTCATAATACATGTGTTAGTGACTTACATGTTCACCATACCACAAAATGTAACTTGTCTCAACATACCCAAAGACATATTGCATTTGGAATACTAAGCTAGATTAGTATCAAAATTTGGTTGAGCCAATTGAGGTTGGGGGCTAATACACTCTCAGTTGAAATTAATGTAAGGTTATTGAAATTATGTCTAATTGCACCCCAATAGAACACATTTTAGAATGTGTACTGCAGGCCTATATTACCCCTGCAAGTTAGGACAACACAGTTAGGGTCTAATTGAAAATTTAATTACTAAAGAAAACTGATGTTAAGCTAAATAAGCTCACTTAACAAATACTGGAGAAAATGACGGACTGCGGATATGTGCCGGAATTCAATCCTGACCATTGATCAAGATTAAACAACAAATATGGATTAGTGACTTTTCGCCTTCTTCTTAGCTATATCTATAAATAGAAGGGCTTGTGAAATAAGCTATGTCATTATTCCTTACCCTCTCCCACCCGCATTCGCTCAATCGACGGGAAGCCGCTTTTGCTAGCTTTTCTCAAATTCTCCAGAGAGATGGCGCCCAAGGGACCAGATTTCCTCTTCGAAGGAGCAGAACTGGTACGAAATGGATTCGTTGATGCTCCGGAAGAAGTTCAGCAGGTGCTTAATCTTCTACAGAAATCTGACCTAGCCTTCGTCCTGACGGAACCCTGTCTTCTGTAGAAGAGGGAAGTACTGGAGTTGTTTGCCAACGCCAAAGCAGATGCTTCGGCTGGTAAAATTAAGACCATAGTAAGCGGAAAGAAGATCAAGATAACCCCCAGAAGGCTAAGCAAGGCTCTGCAGCTGCCAAAGCTCTCTGCAACTGAGAACGAAGAAGAGCTATTACTGGACAATGCAAAATCGGCAATGAAATGGTGTGGACTTTCCAAGCACACAACCAGATCAATTCAAAGGAAAGAACTTAACCTGAGAGGTAAGTTTCTAGCCGATGTCATTGGGAAAGCTCTGATATGCAAAACAGGCTCTCATGACAAAATCTCAAAAAAGATGTTCGAACTAATGGCCAGAGTCATACTGACCAAGGGAACTGATTGGGGAAGAGTGGTGTTTGAAAGAGTAGTGGACTGCATGACTGAACCCAATTTGGGGAGAATCCTTTCATTATTTCTGCCAGAAACTGCTCCAGAAATTCTGAATCTGAAACTTGGTGCAAGAATACACCACATGAGAAGGATGAACATCAGGATGCTTGAGAGATGGGACATGGTCCTTCAGCCCCATGGTCCAGAAGCTGTGGAGAGAAAAGGAAAGAGAATTGCTGCTACTGAGCTCAGCTCCTTTAGCAGCTCATCTGAGGACGAAGAGCCTCATGATCCTGATCTATCTTCATCTGCTGGAGTGTCCAGGAGGGACATGAATATCCAGGTATCTGCCTCGTCTGATCTTACCCCTCTTAGTCGTGTGAGCAGACTAGAGTCAGATTCTGTTCCTGAAGTGGATGAGATTGCTGCCGTGTTAGCTGGATCTGCTGGAGAGGAAGGAGATGATTTGCCTCTAGCCAAGGATGCTGGCCAAATAGCAGAGGAAATTGTTAACAAAATATCTGCAGAAATGAAGGATGATGCCTCCAAGATGAAGATATGCATATACCTATGTCTGAAGATGAGGAACTACAAGATAAAGTCTTGGAAATTCCTAGTGCTGAGGGAAGGATTGCTCAAATTGAGGGAGAGCAACTGATGCAAGAGATAATACATGATGTATTATTTGTTGGGGAGCAACTGAAGGTTCCTCCAATAGAGGATGCTGCTGCTGCTGACCTGCATGCAAACAAAAGCATGACAGTGGATGAGGGGGAGAAACCTTCTGATCTCCCTGGTCATGAGATACATGATCTAGTGTCATTAGAATCTGAGGAAGAGGAAGACAGTCATGAGAAAGCACACCCCTCACCACATTCAGAAACTGAATAACACAAAAGTGGCACAGCTCAAGGAACAGGGAGCAAGACGGTACAAAGAGAAACTGAAGCCCTGGATGAGGGCACATCTGCCAGATTTGATCAGCTGCCACCTAGCTTCATGGCCCAGCTAAAGAGCTTGCTAGATGAGCAGAGAAGGACATTGAAAAACTATGTGGATGAAGCCATCAAAAAAATTAGAAATGATCTTGCAACTGAGATCAAATGTATAAAGTTTGAACTGAATCTGTTGAAAGGAGAAACAGTAAAATTCTTTACAAGAGCTGCTCCTGCTGTAGATTATACCATGGAGAAACTGGATGTGTCAAACTAGAATATTGTTATTATCGTTGAAAATCAAAATATTCAGATTAAGAACTCTGTGATCATTCATGATAATGATAAAATTCTGAGAAAAGAACAGAATACTGAAATTTTCACAAAGATGGATGCCTGCACCAAGATGCTTGATGATCACATGTTAGAAGTTAAAAATCAAGTAACTGCTTGAGTAAACTACCTGGAAGGGGAAAGAAGCAAGACAAGCAGCTCCCAGACCACTAAGCTAATTGAAGAAGCCAAAAAGGGGGAGAGAGAAGCCATAAGGGCCAATACTGAAAACATGGTTTGGGCAACAAATGTTGTGAGAGAGTCATTGGGATTAGAGCCAGTGCAATATGACAATATCCCAATGATGCCTACTCAAGTACTAGAAATCTTAAACAGAGAGCCTGCCCAAGATCAGCAAGAGTATGTGATGTATATGGAAGATCATGATAGTGCTGAAAATCAGTGGGAAGTGCGGCCCACTGATGCTGAAATTTCTTCTTTCAGCCCCACTGTTGACTAGGTACTTTAGAAAAAGGAAATGACTGCTGACACTGCTGAAACAGAAGAAGTTGTCAAGATGAGAAAGAGAAATTACAGAGAAGAAATGGAAAAATGACTTGATTTCGAGCTATGGAGCCCAGAGTCCAGGTCCATCATCTTGCTTGCTTGGGACTAGGTCAAGAATAAGAAATCAGACAGAGGTAAATGGTATAGCAAGACTGAATGTGATAAAATGGAAAAGAGAGACACAGAAAAAAAGACTTTCTGGAGGAACAAAAAGGCAAATCTTCTCACTCTTGATGCTGTGGAATCATCCAAATACTTTCCCAAGCCTTTCAGCTATTTTGAGAGACAAAAGGGTAAAGCTGGAGCTACTAAGGCTAAGGCTGCTGATGGAGCTGGTAAGAAAGGAAAGAAGATAGCTGGAGATGAAGACAAGCCGACAAAGAAATCCAGAGGCAGCGAAATTATGATAAGGGAACCTGAAACTTAAAATGTTTCAGGTTCTGCTTTCAGGGCTAGGGATGAAACACTGTGCTTATATTTTTTAAACATCTATTCCCTATATGATTAAACAGAACAATCATTTGTTATTATCTGTCAAACTCATCATTTGCTATGATTTTGATTTATCTGCTACATTATTTGATATGTCTATAATTTTTCTGAATTCTGTTGTGATGATGTGTTTTAAATATTTATAATATGAGTATGTTAGTGTATACATTGGCTTAGGTTTTGACTTCTTCAAATAGGGGGAAATTGTTGGGTCCATTGATCCCAATGTCCTGAATTTGAAGGACCAGCAAAACAATGTATATACATGTTGTAATCTAACTTGTGTTACAGGTAAATGATTGCAGTTTGTCCTGATAAGCTATGATGGGACAGATAACCTAAGTGGCTAAGACAGGTAAGTTCTTACCTAAGGTGAGGGATGACAGAAATCTGTCTAAGTTGGAATGAGCTGAAATGTGGCTAAGTCCACAGGCGTTGAGTGATGAATACACATTAAACGTCATACAACAAAAAGATTGTAAGTTGAACTAGTTGAACCATATTCAAATTCGTCGAACTGAGTTCAGAGTTCGTCGAGCTCAACTCACCATTCGTCGAGCTAAGTTCAGAGCTTGAGATTCTGAGTTCGTCAAGCTCAGTTGAGAATTCGTCGAACTGAGTTCAAAGTTCGTCGAGCTCACTTCACCATTCGTCGAACTCAGAATGTCAGTCTTAGCCCAGTGATTTTAAACACAGAAAATTGGCTAAGACAAAAAGCGTTGAGTGAGGCTTGCAAACTCAACGCTCTCAATGCTTATGTTGCTGAAGAAGCAGAAAATTGACTAAGGCAAAAAGCGTTGAGTGATGAAGACATACTTAACGCTCTCAACGCCTAAGATGCTGCAGAGGCAGAAAAAATTGATTAAAGAAAAAAAGCGTTGAGTGTAGGTTGCTCACTCAACGCTGTTAACGCCTAATGGAGACAGAATTTTGTCAAAGGAGTTTGGCATTGAGTGATGCTCATTCACTTAACGCCAATCAACAAAAAGATGATAAAGCAAGTTTGGCGTTGAGTGAAGCTGAATCACTCAATGCCTAGTAACAGATTGATATTCTAAGTAATTTGGCGTTGAGTGAATGTTATTCTCTCAACGCCAAGAGATAGTAAATCTGCCTAAGTGTTTTGGCGTTGAATGAAGCTTACTCACTCAACGCCTATGCTAATGTTGCTTGATTTTTGGCTAAGTCCATAGCTGGTGACGTCAGCAAGTCAACATATTTCAAATAAATGGCTGGATGACTACAGTACGTGACAAAGGTTGCCGCAAACCTACTATACGACAGTTGACATTAAAGCAAATTTGCAGTCAACATTAAAAGTGTGGGACCCATTGCTAAAAGAGTCGTTGGGTCTCAATAAATAAAAGAAGTTACAGTTGTTCTTCTTCTCTGCCATTGTTGTGGAGCTATAGAACAGGAAGCTCAAGCTGAGAAAGAAAAAGAACAAGTCAGCTGTTGAGATCAACATCTTCAACGACAAGTTTGTTGGTGTCATCTTCATCTGCACCAGCAAGGAAGCTCAGGGTGATTCCCTGAGAAAGAGATAGCTGCAAGAGCCAACCCTTGCTGCAGGAGCTTCACAGATCCATCCAATACTTTCTAAAAAGAACATACACTTGAGGAGCTGTGAAGAAGAAGTTGAAGCTGAGCAGTCTGCTCAGTTCAGAAAGGAGCAGAGAAACAGATCTGCTAGTTGCTTCCAGCATAAGCCAAAGCTTCTACATCATTGTTGCTGTGAAGAAGAGATGGCTGAGCTTCTGTCTCAGTTCAGGGAGAGGCAGAACATTGCTCTGCAACTAACTTCCAGCACAAGTAATTACTTGTTGCTGCGGAAGTAGTTAAGACTAAGTATATCTTAGTTCAGTAAAGGTAGACTCAGGAAATAAACTCATGTAGTCATTGTTGGGCTGAGTCTATCTCAGTCAAGAAGCTTGACACAGAGAAATATCTCTTGTGTCAAGAATATCCATCAACCCACTTTCATCCTGTAGGATTCAGTTTACCTGAATCTGAGCTGTAGGTACCTAAAAGGGTACTGAGTTGTAGGAGTGCTGCAATACTCTGAGAGTAGGGCTGTGTGCCTGAAGCTGTAGGGCTGAAGAGCCTGAGTTGTAGGCCTTAGAAATAAGGCTGAGGTAGGTGATCAGTGGATCACTGAGCTGTAGGAACTCTGCAGGGCTCTGAGGTAGGAACCCTTGTGGTTCTGAGCTTGGATTCTGTGAAGAATCTGTGTGTAAGCTCCTTGGAGCATTTTGGAGAAGTGCTTAGTCTAACAAGACTGTTGGATAGGTGGGAGGGAAAGTGGATGTACCCAGTTGGGGAACCACTATAAATATCTGTGTGCTTTGCTGTGTTGTTTTCTTTGTGCAGGGTAAATCATCTTGAAAGCAGAAATTAATCAACCACTCAAGCAGCAAACTAAAAGAAAAGAAAAGAATTAATAAAGAGACCAATAACCTATTCACCCCCCTGTAGGTGATTAAGCTATCGTTGAAATTAAAGACTTTCACCACCATCCACTAGAATTGTATTGTAATCTTACACCTCATACCCTACTCTAAATCAATTGGTATCGTAGCTAGGTTTGGGCCACATCTATGCTCCATAGTGGTAAGGTTTATAGATCCCCAATGTCTTAACCACACATCACCGTTGACCAAACAAATAGTTTGAATTCATGCACATCTCTAGCCGAATTTCAACGACTTGTCTTGGACCATTTAGACACCATGGTTATTGAGTTTCAAGACTTTCGTCATAACCTTACAAAAGAGAATAACGGCTAGAAAATCTGACAGACACCGACCCGACAGGAGGACCCACTTGAGGATGATCCCGATTTTCCTCCTCGTCCTGAACAACGCCCGATGGGTGTTTAGCCTCCACTTGAGCGACACCATCGTGATATTCTCTGTTGGGGTCCTGATTTACCTTTGAGGCAGAACCCGGAGCACACCCTAGAGTGCCGACAAGGACCTACTTATGTCCGGCATCCACCCCACCGTGACGGGCCCCGTGTGTTTCCACATGATCATAGAGATCGTGCGCCTCCGAACGGTCGCCATGATCATGATTGTGATGACTATTATGATCCCAGTCGTAGAGAGCGTTGTCCCCCACCCGCTCAACACGATTATGCCCACGATTAGTATTATGAGGATTATCCAGAGCCGCGTTGAGGTGGTTATCCATAGGAGGATGGCATCATCAGGCACATTTAGCATCGATGCTTCTTCTGTTGATGGTCACATGGGCCCGAAGAATTTTATTTATTGGCTCCTCGACATGGACCAATATTTCAAGTGGTATGAAATGAGCGACGAGTGACGTGTCCGATTTGCCAAAATGAAGTTAGACGGACAATCTAAAATTTTTTGGACTAGCATAGAGAGGTCAACTGATAGGGAAGACTATTATTCCATCACTCGATGGAATGATATAAAGCAGATGCTAAAAAACAAGTATCTTCCTGCGTCCTATAGAGATCAATTGATCAGTTATTCAGTTGTATGGCTTGCGTTAGGACACGCTTACTATCACTGAGTATATAGCTTGCTTTAAAGAGCTTGTTATTATGAGTGATATTTTGGAGAAGCTCATTGTCACTGCCTCTTGTTTTAGGGTCTACCTTCGATCTAATATTCACAGAGTGTTAATCTTACATTGCCTCGAGAGCGTTGAGCAGATCTATTAGCTCGCGTTAGAGTATGAGCAGTTCCTTCGCTCTTCGGGGCCAAGGCAAGGTCCTTCTAAGCGCGATGACTCGACATTTAGGAGGCCTCCCCACCATAGGCTGCAACTACATCCCCCCCTCATGGACGCGAAGGGCAAGGCTGCCATCACCGAGCATCCTAAGTTGAGAGGCATTCGGTGTTATAGTTGTTCAAGAAGGGGACACATAATGACTCAGTGCCCTACGCAAAACCTGCTTATTGAGGAGGGAGAGCCTAGTCTTGAGGTTGAAGCGGAGATTGTTGAGGAAATTGCGGCCACTGTTGAGGAGGGTTAGGAGAGTGACGCTGAGAGGTCTTTGAAAATGGGAGTAGTTAGACGTCTCTTGCACACCCCTCGTGCGGATGAGGACTAGCGCCACACCACTATCTTTTACATGTATTTCCCTAGTGTAAGTGGACCCTGCAAGCTAACTATAGATAGTGGGAGCTATGTGATTATCGCAGTCCAAAAGGGTGTAGAGCAGATGTAGGTGAAGACAGAGCCTCACTCCTACCCCTATTGTGTCATCTGGGTAGACAAGACCGCAATTCAAGTCACAAAGCAGTGTCTTGTTCTGATTAGCCTTTCCACTTTTGAGGATTTGGTGTGGTTTGATGTCATCCCTATGGACATCACACATGTATTGCTTGTCTGATCTTGGATGTACGATCGTGACGCTACGTGTTTCGGTCGATCGAACACGTGCGTCTTTTATGATAAGGGTCGGAAGATCACGTTGCCCCCTACCCAACCTAAGGAGAAATCCAAGGATTTGATTGAGCCATTCGTTAGTACGAGATCCTCGAGACCCCTACAAATCTCGAGACGTAGCGAGTTTTTGAGGGACAATGCCGATGCTTGTATTGTTTATGTAGTGTCAGCCACCATGTACTCTTATTGCCCTACTGATGCACTGACCCCCACCCAAATGTGCGTTCTCTTTTGGATGAGTTTGCTGATGTTATGCCTGACGAGCTCCTCGACAAGTTATGGCCCTTGCGGTGTATTCAACACATTGACCTAGTCCTGGGTGCCTCGCTCCCAAACCTGCCCCATTATCGTATGAACCATGACTAACACGTTAGGCTTAAAAAACAGTTTGATGAGCTTCTTCGTAAGCATTTCATTCGTGAGAGCTTGAGCCCTTGTACAGTCCCCGCCCTTCTTACCCCTTAGAAGCACGACAATTGACGCATGCGTATTGATAGTCAGACTATCAATAAGATTACCGTAAAAAATCGCTTCCCTATTTCCCAACTAGATTGTTTGCTAGACACAATGGCAGGTGCCTAGATCTTCTTTAAGATCGATCTCTGTAGTTGGTACCACCATATCCGAGTTCGAGAAGGAGATGGGTGGAAGACTGCATTCAAGACCAAGGTCTGTCTATATGAGTTGTTGGTCATGCCATTCGGGTTATCGAATGCCTCAAGTACCTTCATGCGAGTTATGACACAAGTGTTGCGGCCTAATATGGGCAAGTTCCTTGTTGTGTATTTTGACGACATCCTGATTTATAGTTAGACTCAGACTGACCATCTCATGAACTTAAGCCTCCTATTTGGTATCCTCCGCAAGGAGAAGTTATTTGTGAACCTGAAGAAGCGTTCATTTCTGTCTGAGTCGGTCCATTTCCTGGGACTTATCATCTCCTTCATTGGTGTATCCGTTGACCCTAAAAAGGTCAAGTCAATCCCCGATTGGCCCATACCCTCTACCATTCATGACGCCTGCAGTTTTTATGGATTTGCTACCTTTTATAGGAGGTTTGTTCAGGGGTTTAACACGATTATGACCCCTTTCACAAGTTGCCTCCGCAAAGACGACTTTAAGTGGACCGCTGCTACCACTTGAGCATTCCAATAGATTAAAGACAAGTTGACTGCCGCTCCTGTTCTGAGACGCCCTGATCTCAGAAGAGCATTTGACGTCGCTTGTGATGCGTCGGGTGTTGGTATTGGAGGTGTATTCAAGGTTGTCAGGATCGAGATCCTAGGTGAGATCGTTTCGAGGTTGGATCAGATTAGATCGTAGGATCGGATCGAGGATCGCAAGATACTACAACTTTCATAAATTAAGACTAAAAATATAAAGTTAAATTTTGCATTATCCAATTACATGCACAATTAACAAAAATTCAATAAATTGAGCAGTATGTGAATAATTATATTAAATTTTTTTGAATAACTAAATCAAAAAGATAATATCATATTAAGTTCACTTTCAGTTTCAGGTTGGACACCCAATGTCTATTAACAAGAAAAACAAATCTGGACTGATTGATTGGTGGAAGCCTAGAAGCAGGAAGTCGAACCCAGACTACTAGATTGCTCGTATGCTAGAAGCAGGAAGCTTGAATTTATCGTATACTGAATTTCTAACTGCTAGATTGCTCATACGCTATAAAGGAAGAGAAGACGTCTACCTGAAAGTTGGAAGCAGGAAGCTACTGTATTACCAACCACTGGATTGCTCATACGAAAAAATATATGGTAATACACCGACACCGCTTGAAATGGAACCTAGTACGGAAGGAAAGGAAGACATTGTCTTGACTGGAAGCGGACAAAGACGTCGCTCTTGGATTCCATTTGCAGTCGACAATCGTCACTTGGGCTATGATAAAACAACATGATATGGGCTACAGTAAAGTAGTAAGGTATGAGGGTGGGATTGGGATAAGGTTAAGCAATGAGTTATGGGCGTTGGACCGGTTGAATAAGGTCGGGATAGGGTTGGACATGTTTTTAGTTACCTTTGGCTGGACCGGTAGAATCAGGTCAGGATCGCGATCCTAACAATCTTAAGATCTGGATCGCGATCCCAGCCGTAGATGTGCCGATTTAGATCCTAGCTAAGATCCAAATCGATTTACAAAATATGGATCATAGGATCGTGAGATTCTACGATCCAGATCGCGATCCTGACAACCATGAGTGTATTGAGATTTGAGTCAAGAGGGGCACCCAGGTTCTTACTTTTGTGAGAAAATAAACGATGCAAAACAAAAATACTCGAATTATGATTGAGAGTTTTATGTTATTGCCCATTATCTATGCTATTGGAGACACTACCTCTTGTTACGGGAGTTTGCATTTTATTTTTATCACCAGACATTGCGTTATTTAGACTCGCAAAGGAAGTTATGTCATCAACATGTGAAGTGGGTTGAGTGCCTACAAAATTTCTGTTATGTTCTTAAACACCGTGTCGGTATTGAGAACAAACTCGCAGATGCGTTGAGTCGTCGAGTTTCGATATTACAGATGATGGGAGGCCGAGTGGATGGATTCAAGAGAGTCATTATGAATTATCCGACTTGTCTTAATTTTTTTAATCAAGTCTTAAACTCTCAGATGATTTATCTTACTCTATTCTGATCACCAGGAATTTCGTTATTTAGACTCGCAAAGAAAGTTAAGTCATCGACATGCGAAGTGGGTTGAGTGTCTACAAGATTTCCATTATGTTCTTAAATATTGTGTCGGTGTTGAAAACAAACCAGCAGATGCGCTGAACCACTGAGTTTTGATATTACAAACGCTGGGAGCCCGAGTGGATGGATTCGAGAGAGTGATTACGGACTATCTGACTTGTCTTGATTTTGGAGAGTTGTACGCTACTTTATCAAAGGACCCTCCGAACCCATCGAGGGGTTCTCGATTATTGACAACTACTTATATCAGGGCTCCCGCCTATGTAAACCCAGGACCACTTATCGTGATTACTTAGTTTGGTAGTTGCATGCGGGAGGCGCTGCTGGACATTTTTGGTATGGTCAAGTCGATAGCTATTGTGGAGGAACATTTCTATTGGCCGAGCTTGAAGAAGGATGCGGCTCGTGTCGTCCGACATTGTCATACCTGTCAAACAACCAAGAGCGCAAAGAAAAACACTGATATGTATACCCCATTACTTGTTCTACGGCGCCCCTAGGCAATGTTTTAAATATCGGATGTCGGCGACATATCGGATGTCGAAAGTCGGAGACATGTCGGGAATATTTTAAAATATCAGATTTTTCATGTTTTATAACTCAAATTTTTATTTTTATGCATACAAACTATAAATATATGTTATAGAAATAGAAAACGAATGTAACAAATAGATAAAAAATGAGTCATTTATATTACAAAATAAAATTTAATAGTATCTAATATAAAATATTACTAACAAATACAAAATGATACATTATAAAATATATTTAATAGTATACAATAATTTTATTTTGATAACAATAAGTTTATTGTAAATAAAAAGATTTAAAAGTTAAAAATTCTTGATTAATTATAAGTCTTTCCAAACTTATAAATTTATATTTAAAATATGCAAACAATCAACTATTAAATGTATTAAATATTTTCATATTTTTTGAAATATCAAATTAAAAATTTGTGAAAAAATTATACAAAATTAGTTGTAAGAATAAAACATTTAAAAACTGAAACTTTAAGTCTAATCGATTTAAACATACATAATATAATATATATAAGAGATTTAAACATATGTTGCTAGTCTGCTAATAACATAAAATAAAATAGCGGACGATATATTTAAAAGTCGTGTCGGCCGATATATCAGATAAAATCGATTATGCCGACCTATATTTTACAAAAGGACATAATCTATTTTTTTAAGAAAAACATATCGTTTTGCCCTAAAAAATGACATGTCAGGAGACATGTCGGAGGACATTTAAAACAATGTCCCTAGAAAAATATTAGTATGGACTTCGTGCTCGGGTTGTCTTGCACTATGAGGAAGCATGATTCCATCTTTGTTGTCGTCGATCGGTTGTATAAGATGACCCATTTTATTGTGTGCAGTAAGACCGCTGACGCATCCTATGTCGCAACGTTATTTGTGTGTGACGTATTTTGATTATATGGTCTACCGAAGTTTATAGTGTCTCATAGGTACATGAGATTCATGAGTTATTTCTAGAAGGCGTTATGGCGGAAGACTGACACCACCCTGAAGTTTTCATCTGCCAACCACCCTTAGACTGTTAGGCAGACTCTATGTTGTTAAAGGTGTGCCTCATGCGCGTCTAAGGCTCAAGGCTCACCAGGCTCAAAAGGTTTGCGCATTCATGAGCCTTATTTGCGCCTTTGGAACATAAAAGGCGCGCCTAAGTGAGATTTTTGTTGTAAATTTTTTTTTTTCAAAAATAAAGAAAAAATGTATGAACTCAATAATTTTTTATTGATTTAGTGTTTAAGATAACCGTGCGTTAGGACTTTAATATGATGTAAATGATCACATTGATTCTATTTTTTAAGAGATATAAACGATAATAATGAATGATTAATTAGTACATTAGATGAAGAATTTGATCGAGAAGTTGAAATACGTCAGGTGCTTGCGCCTTGCCTTCGTCAGGTGCGCGCCTGCGCCTTGCCTTCGTCAGGTGCGCGTCTGCGCCTTGAGCCTTGTACCTAGGCTCCAAGATTTCTTTGCACCTTGGTGCGCCTTTAATAACTAAGAGCAGACTCAGGTGGTAAATAGGAGTTTAGGGAATCTACTTAGGTGTCTAGTAGGTGAACACGCATTTAGTTGTGATTCAGTACCCCTCTCGGCTATCGCGGAGTTTGTATGCAATTTTTCAATCAATAGGTCTACTGGGTTGAGTTCGTTCCATATAGTGTCAGGTTACGAACCTAGGAAGCCTATTTATCTTATCCCCATCCCATTAGAGTCCCGCTCTAGTGAGTCAACTTAGTCTTTTGCACGCCATTTACCTGAGTTGTATGAGTCGGTCCGACGACAAATCATTACGAGCAATGAATGTTATAAAACACATGTAGGTGAACACGGGCGAGAGCGTATATTTTTGGAGGGTGAATAGGTGATGGTGTGAATCACGCCGAGAGGCTTCCTTGGGGGCCTGCCAAAAGGTTAAGCACTAAGTGAATAAGTCCTTACACAGTCATGAGATGCATCAGGGTAAATGCCTACGAACAGGATATCCCTGCAAGTATGAGTATTCATCTTGTATTGAATGTGGAAGACCTGACACCATATTATGAGTCTCACAAGTCACAAATATATGGATCCGTACTGGGGAGACCCCCCTTATCCTCCACCCTAGCATTCCCTACCCCAAACCTAGTCCACTACTGAGTCCTGCCCACCTGTGAGTTCGTCTACTATAGCTTCGTTGTTGTCACCACCGATCACCCCAGATTTATCTACACGTGAGTTGAGCACTGAGAGCATACTAAGATTGTATCACATGAGTACATCCCCTCTCTCGTGGGTCTGCCAAAAAGTTAAGCGCTAAGTGAATAGGTCTCAACATGGTCATGGGACACATTGGGGCAAATGCCTATGGACTGGATATCCTTGCAAGTATGGGTATTCATCCTGTACTTAATGTGGAAGATCTGACACCATTTTACGAGCCTTACGAATATGTGGATCTGTACTGGGGAGATCCCCCCGAGCCTCCACCCCAACATTCCCCATCCCAAACCCAGTCCATTTGTGATCTTCGTCTACCTGTGTATTCATCTACTATAGCTTCGCCGTTGTCACCACTGGTTGCTCCAGATTTATTTACAGGTGGGTTGAGCACTGAGAGCATTACTGAGATAGTATCACGTGAGTACGTTCCCTCTTCGGGCAGTCCTGTGTGCTGATACTTAGTACACTAGCCCCATTACTGACGACATTTGGATTGTTTCTGCCAAGCTTGATCTACTCGCCCCTGGACTTCGACTTCAATACGATCGTCTCCATTCATCGGAGATGAAGACCTTTCAGTCTGGGGGAGTTGATGAGGATCCATCAAAGTTATCCTGCTGCAAAGCGGGACCCACATTCGTATGCTTGCGCAGAATGATTTGATTGAATCGGCGATCTGACTTCACGATTGCATCAAGCTCGCCGTTTTCATACTTTTCATATATTGTACAATTATGTTTTAATTTTATTTTTATAATCGGGTCCGCCGCATTCCCGGCCAATCATTGTTGTCGAAGGTAGGGTGTCCTACTTTTATTTTATTATAAATAGAGTGTATGTGGGGTGGCGGGGCATGGGGTATTGCAGATTTTGAAGAAAGCATTCCCGGAGTCCGGCGATCTCACGGTGTCGACTCCGTGAGACCCTAGGTGATTTCCTTCATCCCCAAGATATTCCCTACCTCTAACCTTCATTCCTCCCCTCCCAAAACCCCAGTCGGCCTTTTCCCCCTCCCGTTCTCACGCCCAGTTAATACCTCCGCCCTTTCCTCCCTGTTTTCATGCTTAGGAAGGCAGAACCGGTCTTCCCCTCCTATTCTCATGCCCAAGAGGCAGTTCCGTCGCCCTTTTGTCCTGTACTCACGCCCATGAAGGCAGATCCAGCCTTTCCCCTTGTTCTACACGTCCAATAAGCAGATCCTCCCCTTTCTTTTCTGTTCTTACGCCCAAAAATGCAGATCCGACCCCTCAGACCCTCCAGAACCCCTAGCCGCCCACTCCCTTGTTGAAATTGGTGAAGTGAAAGTGGGTGGTCGGGCAGTCCGGGCGGATTAGGCGGACTGACCGCGCGGACTGATTCTTAGTCCGGCGGGTTGGTGGTTGGCGACCTGCGTTGCTGCTGCGGGCTGTGTTGCGGACTGCGCGGACTGGATTGTGTCCGGCAGTGTTCTGTGTTCTGCAGGTGATGCGCGCGGCCTGTGCGGACTGGACTTGGAGTCCGCTCTTCTTCTTTGAAGTTGCGGTAAGCGCGGTCTGGGCTTGGAGCTGGCGGACTGGTTTGGTATCCGCCGAGCTCGTTATCCTTTCTGGACTTGCTCTTGTGGAGTTCAGGGTTTCCGCAGTGTCCGCTGTGACCGGGCCTTTGTGCCAGTGGTCGCGGACTGCGCGAGATGAAGTTGGTTTCCGCAGTGTCCGCAGTGACCGGGCGGTGTGCCTGTGGTCTGGACATTGCGAGCTGGGCTGTTGTCCGCAGTGTCCGCTGTGACCAGGCGGGTTGCCTGTGGATGCGGATTGGTGCTTGCGGACAGGCGTGTTGTCTTGCCTTCGGCGGACTGGCTTTGTTCTCAGCTAGTGGCTCTTGCGTCCCGGCTAGTCCTGTAGTTTTCTGCGGACTGAGCGGACTGCCCTGAGCTTCTCGCCATCTCGCCCGGACTTGGCTGTTTTGTTTCGTCCCATGCGGGCGGACTCGGCGGGATAACATTGCTAGCTGCGACCTTGGGGAGGTGACTCTATCTTATAGGGTGGTGACTACACTCCTCACTCGACCTATAAATAAGACCCCCCCGACACGTTATTTGATATCAGAGTGAACAGTAAGTGAGCTTGTGCATAGGCCGCGGACTGTGTTTGCTTATCCGCGCGGGCTGTTTGCTTAACCGGTTTCTGTGTGCAGGTGGCGCGGCTAGCAGTGTTGAACCAGGAGTTTGGTTCTGACCTCTGTGGAGTTTGCGGGCTGCATTCGACGGTTTCCAACATCAGCTTTATCTCAAGTTCTTTCTGTCCGCGCGACCTCGCGGTATCTGCGAGTATGCGGCGGGTTCCTCTGTTCAGCAGCAGTTCGGCGAATAACGGCGAGTCCGCGTGACCTGCGGTCTCAAGCGGACTCAGTGTTCAGATTGGTTCCAGCTTAGTTCGGGCGGTCTCAGCGACCTGTGCGGCTTCGGCAGTCTCGGCGGTTTTTGGAGTCTGTCCGCCCGAGTTGTTTTGTTGTTTCTTTTTTTTCTTGTACTGGCGAAATCATGTCTCGTCATGTATGCCTCGCCCTGTAAAGAAGATTAATAAGAATTTGATCTGCTTGCTTCTGTCTATGCCTTTTGTTATTTGAGTTGCTTCCTGCTTTCCGCGGTTCAAGTTGTGATCTGGGTAGTGCCAAAAATATTGATTTGGTGTTTGGGCTACCTTGCTGATCAACTTGAGAAAATTCAACATGGTATCCGAGAAAGGTTCAGTTGCTTGAGCGGTGATCAACAAGCTTTGTTTTTGCTCTGTGTGCTTCTGAAGGATAACCAAGTTTGTACCATGGACGGTGGTTTTGCAAGAGGTCTTGGTATTGAGCTTCTGACGCCGACTAACTTCAAGAAGTGGAAGTCGTGCATGAAGAGCTATCTTCTGGGCGAGGAGTTATGGGAGGTCGTCGGTGGGGATGATCAAGTAGAAATCACTGCTGAGTTTGGAACAGCCGAGCAGGTGAGAGTGTGGAGGAAGACAAATGCCAAGGCTGAGTTTGCTCTCAAGCGGGCGGTGTCACCTGAACTCTTTGATCACATTTTAGGATGTGAGTCTGCTGCTGAGATATGGACTTCCCTTGATGGGTTGTTCAATAGGAAGAATGTAGCAAGGCTACAGTTCTTGGAGAATGAGTTGGCTAAGGCAACTCAGGGAGATCTTTCTATCTCCAAATTCTTCCTGAAGATGAAGAGCTTGTGTGCTGAGCTCTCTGCTCTTGATCCTGATGAGCCGATCTCCGAGGCTAAGCTGAAGAGGCACATAATCCGCGGTTTGCGGAAGGAGTATGTGGCCTTCGTTACTTCTGTTCAAGGCTGGGCTACTCAGCCCTCTCTTCTGGAGCTGGAAAATCTGCTTGCCTCACAGGAGAGCTTGACAAGGCAGATGGCCGGGGTGACGGTCTCTGAAGGAGCTAGTGATGCTCTCTTCACTGAGAAGAAGAAGAAGAAGAGATGGGAAGGGAAGAAGAAGCAGACTGCGGCTGGAGATGAATCTTCATCTTCTAAACAGCAGGAGGGGAGCTTTGCTCCTAAGAAGGACTGGAAGAAGAATCTGAAGTGCTACAGATGTCATCAACCAGGTCACTTCAAGCGAGACTGCAAGGTCAAGCTGCAGCCTGGGCATGCTGCAGGCAAGGAGGAAGCCTCCTCTAGCAAGGAGGAAGCTGGCTGGGGTGGAGCATTCATGACGGGCACTTGTGTCCGTGCTTTGTCCACCGTTGACATGGAGGACGACTGGATCGTTGACTCCGGGTGTGGTCATCACCTCACCGGAGATATGTCAAAGTTTTCTTCGCTGCAGGCCTACTCAGGTAACGAAGCTATTATAACTGCTGATAATACTATTCATGCAGTAGAGAAGGAGGGTATAGTAACAGTGGGTAGTGATAAGGGGCCGCTCACGTTAAGGAGTGTTTATCACGTATCGGGGATGAAGAAGAACCTCTTCTCTGTGACCAATGCGGTTGATGCTGGCTATCACGTTCTGTTTGGGCCAACAGAAGTGAAGTTCCTTCGCAACGTATCAGCGGTTAAGGCTGATGTTGCTCATATTGGAAGGAGAGTGAAGGACTTGTTTGTTTTATCAACAAGCTCCTATGCTGATCGCATGAGGGCCAATGATAGCGCTGCTATGTGGCATGAGAGGTTGGGGCATGTAGGGATGGATAAGCTGAAGGCTATGTCAAATAGAAGCCTGGTGAGAGGCTTGCCTAAGCTATCATCCTTCGGTGATGGTCATGTTTGTGCTAGATGTCAGTATGAGAAGTCTCATCGTCTTCCATTTGATAAGTCACAAACAAGAAGCAAAGCACCACTGGAGGTTATCCATGATGATCTGATGGGACCAACCGCGACTGCTAGCCTCGGTGGGAGCAGGTACATGCTAGTCTTGATTGATGACTATTCAAGATACACTTGGGTGTATTTCTTGAAGGAGAAGTCTGAAGCCTTCCGGTTGTTTGTGGAGTTCAAGGAGCTGGTGGAGGGTCGGCTTAACCTGAGGATTAAAAAGCTTAGAACTGACAACGGCGGAGAATTTGTCTCCTCCGAGTTTTCTAACTTTTGTAGGAAGCATGGAATCCAGAGGGAGCTCACTTGTGCTCATACTCCACAACAAAACGGAGTAGCGGAGCGGAAGATCCGTTATCTGACGGAGACTTGCAAATGTTGGCTTCATGCCAAGAGTATCTCAAGGTCCTTCTGGGCGGAGGGAATGTCTTGTGCTGCCTATGTCATCAATCAGATGCCTCTATGTCCGATCAACATGAAGTCTCCCTTCGAGATATTGCTGAAGGAGAAGCCAAGTGTTGAACACCTTCGGGTGTTTGGATCAACTTGCTATGTGCATATTCCTGATGCTCTAAGGACTAAGCTTGATGCAAAGGCAAGGAAGCTTGTCTTTGTTGGCTATGATGAGCGGAAGAAGGGATGGAGATGCATGGATCCGGTGACGAAGAAGTTTGTGGTGTCAAGAGACGTTGTCTTTGACGAACTGACGTCATATGGAGGAAGCTCGGTTGAGCTACCAGAGAGCAAGGTTGATGAAGGTCAGGAGGTGGCTGAGGTTGCTGATGAAGTGGAGCTGGCTGTGTCACCAGCAGCTCCAGTTGCTTCAAGTTCTGGAGGAGAAGCTTCTGGGTCAGGAAGCAGGGGGAGCATTGCTCCAAGCTTGCCGGAGAGCAGAGGTGAACCAGAAGAAGCAGCGGAGGTGGTGAGCAAGGAGCAGCCTCTTCGGAGATCAAAGAGGGTGATCAAGCCTCCAGCTCGCTACTGTGAAGGAAACACCGTGAGCTATGTCTCATGTTTCTTTGCAGGTCCTCTTGATGAGCGAGAGCCTGCTAGCTTCAATGAGGCCACTGGAGTCAAGAAGTGGGAAGATGCCATGAGAGAGGAGATGGATCTCTCAAGAAGAATGAAACTTGGGATCTTGTGCCCAGAGTTGATGGCATTACTCCGGTGACTTGCAAGTGAGTGTTTAAGTTGAAGAAGAAGACGGATGGGAGCATTGAGAGATACAAGGCTCGCCTGGTGGCTCGGGGATTCTCTCAACAGTATGGAGAAGACTATGAGGAGACGTTCAGTCCTGTTGCAATGATGACTTCAGTTCGGATGGTGATTGCATTGGCTGCTTGCCAAGGATGGAGGATGTGGCAGCTTGATGTAAAGAATGCCTTTCCTTACGGAGAGATTGACAAGGACATCTTCATGGATCAGCCTCTTGGATTCGTTTCTGAAGTTTATCCGAATTACGTCTGCAAGCTCAGGAAGGCTCTCTACGGGTTGAAGCAAGCTCCTAGAGTTTGGTATGGGAAGATAGCAGAGTATCTGCAATTCTGCGGATACCTGGCTTCAAACTCGGACTCTAGCTTGTTTATCAAGAAGAAGGGGGAGCTTCGAGTCTTGGTCCTGCTGTACGTTGATGATATGATCATCACGGGGAATTCTGAGGAAGAGGTAGCTAGGCTCAGAGCTGAGCTAGCTATTCGCTTCGAGATGAAAGACCTGGGAGAGCTTCATCACTTTCTTGGTCTCGAAGTGGAGAGGAAGGAGAGTGGGTTACTCATCTGTCAGAAGGGATATGCTGAACGCATAGTGAACCGGTTTGGTTTGACTGAAGGGAAGACTTGCTCTACTCCTCTGGATCAAGGCCTAAAGCTTCGTCGAGATGAAGGAAGGATTCTTCCTGATCCTTTGGTGTTTAGAGCTCTTGTTGGGAGCTTGATCTACCTGACGATTACGAGACCTGATATAGCTTATGCTGTTGGTCGTGTAAGTCGGTTCATGGCAGAGCCAAGGAAGTCTCATCTTGTAGCGGCAAAGAACATTCTGAAGTATGTCAAGGCAACTTCTGATATGAGACTTCTTTACAGAAGGGATGCGAGGTTCTCTTTGCTTGGGTACACGGATGCTGATTATGGTGGTGACTCGGATGACCGAAGGTCAACTTCTGGTTATGTGTTCACTTGTGGATCAGCGGGCATTTCGTGGTGCAGCAAGAAGCAGGACTCGGTATCCGTTTCTACTACAGAAGCAGAGTACAAGGCTTCGGTCTTGGCAGCTCGGGAAGCCATTTGGCTAAGGAGGCTAGTAGAGGACGTCCATGAGGAAGTGCAAGGTCCTACCTTGCTCCGAGGGGATAATGAAAGTGCTCTCAAGCTGGTAACCAATCCAGTTTGTCATGCCAGGACCAAGCATATTGAGATCGATCACCACTTCATAAGGGAGAAGGTGCTGGAAGGATCTCTTGTGGTCGGTCATGTTCGGAGTGAAGATAACTTTGCTGACATCTTCACCAAGTCGCTAGCGAAGGGGCCTTTTCAGCGGCTTCGTGGTCTACTCGGCCTGATCACCACTTCTCACTTCAAGGGGGAGTGTTGAAATTGGTGAAGTGAAAGTGGGTGGTCGGGCAGTCCGGGCGGATTAGGCGGACTGACCGCGCGGACTGGTTCTTAGTCCGGCGGGTTGGTGGTTAGCGACCTGCGTTGCTGTTGCGGGCTGTGTTGCGGACTGAGCGGACTGGATTGTGTCCGGCAGTGTTCTGTGTTCTGCAGGTGATGCGCGCGGCCTGTGCGGACTGGGCTTGGAGTCCGCTCTTCTTCTTTGAAGTTGCGGTAAGCGCGGTCTAGGCTTGGAGCTGGCGGACTGGTTTGGTATCCGCCGAGCTCGTTATCCTTTCTGGACTTGCTCTTGTGGAGTTCAGGGTTTCCGCAGTGTCCGCTGTGACCGGGCCTTTGTGCCAGTGGTCGCGGACTGCGCGAGATGAAGTTTGTTTCCGCAGTGTCCGCAGTGACCGGGCGGTGTGCCTGTGGTCTGGACATTGCGAGCTGGGCTGTTGTCCGCAGTGTCCGCTGTGACCAGGCGGGTTGCCTGTGGATGCGGATTGGTGCTTGCGGACAGGCGTGTTGTCTTGCCTTCGGCGGACTGGCTTTGTTCTCAGCTAGTGGCTCTTGCGTCCCGACTAGTCCTGCAGTTTTCTGCGGACTGAGCGGACTGCCCTGAGCTTCTCGCCATCTCGCCCGGACTTGGCTGTTTTGTTTTGTCCCATGCGGGCGGACTCGGCGGGATAGCATTGCTAGCTGCGACCTTGGGGAGGTGACTCTATCTCATAGGGTGGTGACTACACTCCTCACTCGGCCTATAAATAGGACCCCCCCGACACGTTATTTGATATCAGAGTGAACAGTAAGTGAGCTTGTGCATAGGCTGCGGACTGTGTTTGCTTATCCGCGCGGGCTGTTTGCTTAACCGGTTTCTGTGTGCAGGTGGAGCGGCTAGCAGTGTTGAACCAGGAGTTTGGTTCTGACCTCTGTGGAGTTTGCGGGCTGCATTCGGCGGTTTCCAGCATCAGCTTTATCTCAAGTTCTTTCTGTCCGCGCGACCTCGCGGTCTCTGCGAGTAGGCGGCGGGTTCCTCTGTTCAGCAGCAGTTCGGCGAATAACGGCGAGTCCGCGTGACCTGCGGTCTCAAGCGGACTCAGTGTTCAGATTGGTTCCAGCTCAGTTCGGGCGGTCTCAGCGACCTGTGCGGCTTCAGCGGTCTCGGCGGTTTTTGGAGTCTGTCCGCCCGAGTTGTTTTGTTGTTTCTATTTTTTCTTGTACTGGCGAAATCATGTCTCGCCATGTATGCCTCGCCCTGTAAAGAAGATTAATAAGAATTTGATCTGCTTGCTTCTGTCTATGCCTTTGGTTATTTGAATTGCTTCCTGCTTTCCGCGGTTCAAGTTGTGATCTGGGTAGTGCCGAAAATATTGATTTGGTGTTTGGGCTACCTTGCTGATCAACTTGAGAAAATTCAACATCCCTCCCTGTTTCTCACACCCAGCAAGCCTACCAGATCCCTCAGCCCTTTCCAAAACCCCAGCCGCTCATCCCCCTCCCTGTTTCCTGTCAAGGAAACCCATTCCCAGCCATTCTTGCCTCAACCCCGAATTGAAATCTCCTCCGGACAGCCACTACAACGCCTTGCACCAAAGGATCTCTCCTTCCACGACTGCCCTCATATTTTTGAGTTATTATATGTGGTATGGATCTTATTTTCTGAATTAAAATACGGTGTTATGAATTCTCTTTTGCTTGAATATTTAGCATTGTCGAATTCGGCTCTAGATGTGCTTGTGATTTGCAGGAAGGAAACATTCGCCGCACACTTCGTTTTGGCCCACCACGCGAAAAAAAGCCTTTGCCTGCTAGCCCTAAAAAATTCTTGTTTTTTCGCTTGTTTATTTATAATTGTGCGGGTTTAATGCTTATTGCTCAGTTTTGATTATTGTCGTCGTTCCTTGCATGGTTGCAGCACATTTAGCGTAAGGGTAGAAGAGCCCAAACCCCTCCATCCACTAATGTTGCACTGTAACCTCGCACCTCACACCGTCCTACCCTATATCATAAGCTAAGGAGAAAGATGACAGCCCTTTGATGAGAGTGAGTAGCTAGGATGGGTAAATAATTTCTAGGAAATTTATCATTGAGCATTCACTCCTCCCTCATTAGTTGGCCGACCGCTAAGTGGGAGATCATGTGAATTAAGGGAGTTATCATTTTTTTAAAAGAAAGCTCACTGATTTTTGTAGAAAGAATGTTTAAGAGGTATTCTGAGAGTATGATTTAACATGTCTTGTGAAGTTCTCTGTGAATTTTCATGATATTTTCTTTTGGGCTTTAAGGAGATATTTAAATCGTAAAAGAGCATTCTCACTGTTTTCCTGTACTACCACAAGTCAGGAGAAACACAAACGTTGTAAATGATTGGATAAATAGTCATAATTTTTTGGGTGAGCTATAGGCTTCGTTTGGGAGGACTTATTTTCACTGGTCAAGCGGTTACGGCCGCATGAATCGGACCTTAATTATGGTCCGATTCATGCGGCCGTAACCGCTTGACCGGTGAAAATAAGTCCTTCCAAACGGAGCCATAATAACACCTATGTTTACAAAGCTCATGTTTATAGGAAGATCTAGTTATGAACTTACACTTGGGAAATAGGTTAAGGAAGTTGACTGTTCCTGTTATACATCTTCCCTTGCATAGATTTGGATGTACTTAAAAAAGCATGAATAAGGGAAGTACACAAATTCTATTTAAATAAACTAAATATTAATTCCACTTTTTTCTTGTGACTTATTGAAAGGTACTATAACATCGATGTGTGCGTTTGTTTTCCAACCCAGAGGTGACAATACTGTTGTCGGGGGTGTCTGAGTGGAGCTATGACTCTGCCAGGCTATAGATGATATATCCTAGGGCATATAATCCAGGAGTTTCAGATTGTCATTGCTAGACGTAGCCATTAGAGCCTCCATTGGATTTCTATATCCTATAACCCTTTGGGATGGGTATATGGCTTAGGGCTTGTTTGGTGCGGAGGTGGGGTGGCGCGAATTTCATTCGCGGCACAACTGCGACAGCGGTTCCCACGGCGCGGATGGAATCCGCTCGGATCCACTCTTTTTTAGCGGGGGGAGGGGGGATCCCGACCACGAGCCCGCCAAACGCATTTTATGTGACACTAAAGTGTGGGACTTGTGATTCACATAAAATGTGATAAGATATGAAAATCTTAATACGTGGGTATTGTGATACATGATTTTCTTTGCAAAATTAACCATAAATATGCGAAATTAGATTCAAGCTTTACTTCATTCATTCATCACATCAATATTAATAGTCTAGGTTATTTGCGAATAACCCCTCCCTACTAAATTAAGCATACACTTCATTAAAACATAACACAAAACAAAAGCAAATTAAAATAAAATGCTTGAACACTTGCAGTCTTCTCCCGCCATAAGTGATTCCGCGCGTCTCGGATCATTGTTGATATTAAGGCGCTTGTCAGTGCACCCCTAAATTGCATCCACAACATCTGCCTATGTACTGCTACTATCTTTTTTTTTGCTTAATTACCATGCAATTCACTTTGCAGTTCCCATTTTCAGGTAATTGAGAATGGCATATCCTACTCAGTCTCACTAGAGGGCCAAAAAACTGGATTTTATGCAGATCAACGAGAGAATCGCCGCCTCATATATTCTATCTCAAGTAGCCAGAGAGTACTTGATGTTTGTTGCTATAGTGGTGGTTTTGCTCTTAATGCAGCAGCAGGGGGTGCTGATGATGTCATTGGTAGAGTGCTATAAGCTCATAAACTATTTTATGCTAGTTCTCATCTAACATCGTCTAATTTTAATAGCTTTCATGGTGATAACATTTTATTTGAAATTAATGACTAGCACATATGATGGAAACTTTTTTTTTTTAACTATTGGAAACATAATAGGCAATATTACCATTGAAGTATTGAACTGAACCTTAATGTATGTTGAGTGCTTATTTGTTACTTTTTCATGCAATACATTATTTACACTAATTAATATTATCTTGAATAAAGATTAAATTATATTGGAGACCATAATTTAATGCCAATGGAACATCCTCATCATTAACACCGTCATCATTAACACCTTTATCATTATTTTTTCGACATATAATCCTCTTTTTACTTATGTTTATAACTTTTTTGACCTGCTAGAATGAGTGGATTAGAAAGTATTTAGAAATTTTGATGCGGTGCGGCACAGGCGTCACACCTACTCGTTACCCTGGAGTCCCACCAGGGGCCCACCTTGGCATATCATCAAGGTGACTTTCATCAGGGTTGCAACCCATGCACCCTAACCAGTTCTCTGCCTCCCATCACCAAGGAATGATAGGTTGTTGAGGCCCGAGATCCGACACTCAACCTCCTAGATAAAAGTATTTCACCAGAGCTCTCATTACCAACTGATCTGCGACGCAGTTGGTGATGAGAGCTCTGGTGAAAAAATCTTATCTAGAAGAACGGGTGTTCGATCTTAGGTCTCAATTGATAGGAATAAAAGATTGAATGATCTATTCACATGAATGATGGTTATATATATATACATGTACAAGAAAGGGTGCCTACAACACCCAATGTGAGGCTAAGCTATCCTTTGCAAGAGTGCCACGACCATAGTGCTCACATAGGAAGAAAACATCCACCCCGATATGCTTGGAGAGTGAGTGTTTCACCGAGTTTAGAGTAATCTGAATGACACCGGTGTTATCACAGTAGAGTAGAGTGGGATCTGAAGAAGAGACACCAAGGTCCTCAAGAAGCCAACGAAGCCAAATAATATCCTCAGTTGTAATAGTCATGGCCCGACGCTCAGCCTCAGTGCTGGAACGAAAAACACCAGTCTATTTCTTGGACCATACAATAAGTGAAGAACTCATGAACAGACAGAAACCAGTGATAAAGTGACGGTCAATATGATCACTAGCCCAGGTAGGCATCTGAGTAAGCACAGAGATGTAGAGAACTATTGCTGGAGAAGAAGAGACAACGAGAAGTCGTCGTCCGGAGATAGCGCAGGAGCCGCAATAGGTGACCGTAATGCATAGATGTGGGTGTACTAACAAACTGGCTCAGCACATGAACAATATGGGCAATGTGGAGCCGAGTAATGGTGAGGCAGATGAGACTCCCAACGAGGTGGCGGCAGCGAGTAAGATCAGAGAGTGCAACCCCATTATCCAAACGTAGCTGAAGGTGAAGCTCCATAGGGGTGTCCACTATGCGAGAGTCAGAGAGAACAACCCGAGCTAGGAGATTTTATGTGTAATTCCGCTGAGAGAGCTGAAAACTACGATTTGTAGAGCTGACCTCAAGGCCCAAGAAGTAGCTCAGCTGACCAAGGTCAGTTATCTGAAACGGCTGCTAATGGTGATGTTTGACGAAGTCCACATGAGAAGGATCATCACCAGTAATAATCACATCGTCCACAAAGTAATAAAAGAGTCCGACCACGAGAAGAGTGTACGAACAGAGCTGGATCATGTGAACTTGACTAGAAACCGGTAGCTATAATGGCTGAGCTGAAACGTACAAAAAGAGTCCAGTGGCTGGACCAGGCGGAGGAAGCATGTATACCTCATGCTGAAGATCACCGTTAAGAAAGACATTCTTCACGTCGAGCTGAGACAGTGACCAGTGGCGAACAGTTGCTACTGCAATAAGTCTCTGAATCGTAGTCATGTGAGCGACTGGAGCAAAAGTCTCATCATAGTCTCTCCCCCGCTCCTGCTGAAAACCACGAGCAACTAGTCGAGCCTTGTATATCTCCACAGAATTTTCAAAGCAAGTCTTAACCTTGAAGACTCACTCTCAAGCAATAGGAATAGAACCAGGTGGAAGAGGAACAAGGTCCCATGTACGAGTGTGTTCAAGCGCCTCCAACTCAGCAGACATAGCAACCTGCCACGCAGGTATCTGGGAAGCCTCACGGTAGGAAGTTGGCTCTGGAGTATTGCAACAGTAGCAGGAAGGGCAGGTAGGTCCGGCGGTAGTGTAGCAAGTCTAAGACGATCCGGTGGGTTGCGACACACAGAAGGATCATCCGCAGGACACTCGCTGGAGGAGGCATACACTAAGTCTGGGGAACTGGAGACTAGAGAACAAGAGGAGGACAACAAGTGTAGTGATATGGAAGGGAAAAGACGAGCGCGTCAGAGGGAGAAGTGGGAGGCAGAAGGGAGGAGTGAGAAGGTGAGACTGGAGAGGTCGGAAATGGTGTATGCGATGACAAAGGGAGAGGGGGTGAACATACCAGTGCAGAGGAGGAGACATGAGGCGGTGGGATGGGAAGATTGAGAAACTGCACATTAGAGGGAGTCACGAATAAGTGCGAGGTCGAGGGGAAGGAGGACATAATGAAAGGGTGAGACTCGTCAAAGGTGACATCACGTGAGATGCGAAGTCGGCGTGCAACATGATCAAAACATCGATAGCCCTTGTGCTCAATACTGTATCCAAGAAAGACATAAGATACAGATTGAGCAGAGAGCTTGGTAAGCTCACATGGAGGAAGTAGAACATAACACCGATAGACAAAAACACGAAGATGAGTATAATGTGGGGGTCGAGAGTACAAACACTCACCAGGACACTGTGTAACACCCCAAATCGTGTCACGAATTTAAATGAGTTTGGTGTGCAATTAAAGAGCGTAGAGTGTGGATAGCAGCTTGGGCTGGGGTTTTATATAAAACCTAAACCTAATTCCTGCCCCTCTCCAAGTCGCCATTTCCTCCCGCTCTTCCCGATTTCTCTCTCCCTCTCTCAGTTTTTCTCTCACGCACAGCAGCCT
Source organism: Platanthera zijinensis (assembly GCA_039513925.1). Classification (NCBI taxonomy): domain Eukaryota; kingdom Viridiplantae; phylum Streptophyta; class Magnoliopsida; order Asparagales; family Orchidaceae; genus Platanthera; species Platanthera zijinensis. The sequence goes on along the minus strand of CM077095.1, from coordinate 148,996,181 downwards.
AGCTCGACAACCCCTCTCTCGACCTCTCTTCCGTCGCCGCTGAAAGGAGGAGAAGAGCCGAGCCCGGCCTCCCGCTTCTCTCCCGATCTCCCTCTCTCTTTCCCGTGCGCCGCTTGGGAGGAAGAATCAGAGCCCTGTCCCGATCTCGCTCTCGGTCGGGAAAGTCGGCCGCAAACAGTCTTCTTCTCTCCCGATCTCTCTCCCTCTCTTCGATTTCTGGGAGTATAGGAGCAGCCCAACCTTCTTCTCTCCTCTCTTTGTCCCGGCCGCCGCCAACTAGGGTTGAGGCCGTGAACGCAGCCGGAAGAACGACCCTCTTGTCGACCTCCCTCTCCTCTTGGCCGACCAAGAGGGATTAGGGTTGGGTTTACACTTGCGGGAGGAAGCCGTCCGGAGGTGTTGGTGGAGAGCAACTTGGGTTTGGCTAGGGATCGCGACAAAGTGTTCGATTTGGAGCTCGGTCTGGTGCGTGAAAACCAAATCCGTGATGATTGAACTATGGCTCCGAAACTCGCATCAAGGGTAACGACTTTTCTTCTTGGGCAGGTGAAGCCTGTAATTTTAGCATGTTTGCATGGAAGCCCCTCCCCACCGACGGGTGGGGGAAGGGTGTTCTCCGACGGGTCGATGTGTACATCCACGTTATTTAATTGCATTTAGTACCCGGAAGCGCGAGTACGGTTTTAGGCATGCTGTGTGAAGCCCATCTGGACGTGTGGTCTGGATTGGTGATGTTCTGTGAGCTCCCGGAGAAGACTCCGTGAAATTTTAATGTTTCGGAATGGGGGTTTGCCCGGGGCGGCAGTTAATACTGGAGGTGTGCTCCAAGAAACACTCTAATGTTTGTTTAGGATCGATGTATCGTTAGCATTAGCTCCCGGGGAGCTTTTGTTATGCTGTGTGCCTAACCGGTCTCTCGAAGACCGTGTGCTAGCGTGTTGAGTTGCGCGCCTGGGTGCCCAACTTTGGTGGCCACGAGTGCCAACCTTGAAACATAACATGCGTTATGTCATGTACGGGAAAGGGGATGCTGACCCGCGTCGTTGTCGTTAATTGGCACGACGATTTGAGCAACGAGAAAGAGCTGAACTGCACCCGCTCTATGTCGTTCGGCTAAATAGACCTAAATTATGTGGCAATTGCCGTTGGCGTAGGGGTGAGTCGAGGCTATAAGCCTGGCTAGTAATGCTCAAGTGGAACCATCCAGTCCGGGACTGAGAATGGTGGTGGACTAGCGGAGTTCACCATTGGGGTGCTTTAAGCACCATCGTATGCCTATGATTGCAAAAGGTGGGACTCGGGGAAACCCGGTACACCATTAAGGTGCCCTGAGTGCACGGGACGTTTGGCTGGGTTGCGCCAACGTATGCTTGTATGGTGCTTAAGTTGCACATTTATATTAATTATGTGAACATGTTAATTGCTTGCAGGGATTAAGCACCACCACCCCGAGAAAAAGGTGAGGTCGTTATAATTTGGTCAGCTGACCGTTGCCTTGTTTTCCACCGCTTGGTGAAATGTTTTGCGTGCAAGTGCTGCAGAGCCAAACAGGAAGTAGCGGGCTGGAGCCCAAAGCTGAGCCGGTCCTCAAAGGCCCAAATTTTGCTATTGTTTTCCTATTTTGCTGTCCTGCGTGTCGATGTTTGGAAACCACTTTTAATTTGGTAAAACTTTGTTGATGTAAGACCTTAAGGCCAAAACGTTTTGGTGTATGTCTTTTCATTCCTGGTGTAGTGGGCATTCCTTTTTGGGTGATTGGTTTTATAACTTTTAAATGTTTCCGTTAGAATGCAACTCTGTGTTAGGGTGTGTTTTCAAAATAAATAACAAAACATTATGGTTTCATTTCGTAACCTTTTAGTCTGTTCGTGTAATATGACGTGGGGCCCTGACCGGACCTTCTGTTATATTATTCGTGATGGAATGAGGGTGTTACACACTGACCCTGAAGAAAGGTAGAGGGCTTCAGGTTAATAAGGTGGACATCAGTGAAGACAGTCTCCGCCCAAAAGTGAGGAGGAATGTGGGAGGAGATGAGAAGAGTGCGGGTTGTCTCAATGATGTGACGATGCTTCCTTTTAGCGGTGTCATTCTGAGCTTGGGCACCGGGACAGACAAGCTGAGGGAGAGTGTTATGAGTAGCTAGCAGATCGCGAAATACATAAGAGAGGTACTACTCCCCTAGTCTGAACAGAAAATTCGTATGGAACCAGAAAACTGGGTGTGCACCATAACGAAAAAAGTAACATAAATCTTGAAGAATTCGGAACAAGAGTGCATAAAATAAATCCAACAATAATGAGAATAATCATCAACAATGATAACATAGTACCGATGTCCGCCTGTTGATACAAAAGGTGTGAGACCCCATACATCCGAATTAACTAAATCAAAAGAACGCTGAGACCTAAACTCACTAGGCTGATAGGGGAGTTGTAGCTGTTTACCAAGCTTGCATCCCGTACAAGTGTGAGACCGATCAACAGAAATACGACCAAGAAGACTAGTATTGATGAGAGGCGAAAGACGCGAACCACTGGGATGACCAAAACGGTGATGCCACTGAGAGAAGCTCATCGAAGGAAGACAAAAGATGAGGCCGCTGGTGACGATGGTGTGGATGAAAGATGGAGACGATTAAGGACGTATACCCCGCCACAATGACGATCAGCTCCATGGAGTATCCCTGTCAGACGATCTTGCACACGACAAATAAACTCATAAAAAATAACAAGACAACCGTGAGACGTGAGTTGGCTGGTGGATATAAGATTCATGGATAACTTGGGTATGTAAGACACATTAGGAATATGGAAATGAGTGGTATGCAGGTCATGACTGGTGATATGAAGAATAGTGTCATCTGCTACCATGACACTAATGTCAGACGAGACGAGCTGACAGGAGAAGAGGGGAGTGGAATCATAGGTCATATGAAAAGAGGCTCCAGAGTCAAGCAACTAGTCGGAGCCTCGGAGGAAGAGATACCTGCAGAGGCATAGGCGACCTGCTGAGAGGCAGATGCATCAAAAACTTCCGGTGAGAGCACGAAGGTAGAGGAGCGATACAGCGAGCCATGAGATAGCTGCTGGGCAATCTGCTGGGCGAGCTCAAAAACAGAGAGTGACTGCGCCATAGTAGAGAAGTGAGCTGAAGGAGCACCAGAAGCACGCTGCTAACCCTACTGTTGAGCCCTCTGAAGCTTGCAACACTCAGATTTGACGTGTCCAGGACACTGACAATAGTGATAGCGGTCAAGCTGGCGACGAGGAGCACTAGACTGAGCAGTAGAGGGCGTTAAAGGACGAGGAACAGGCCGCACCGACGCACTATAACCCGACGAAGGCAGTTGAGGAGTACTCATAAGAGAGGACTGCGGTGGGAGCTCGGGAGCAATAAGAACATCATGGGACATTACTCCAGAAGGAGTAACAGTGTCCAAGGAGTGGAGATGAGTCTCTTCAGCAATCACCAAGGCCGAGGTATCACTGAGAGAAGACGGAGGGTCCCGATGCAGAAGCTGGGCACGAACAGGCTCGAACTCGGGGCGTAAGCGCATAAGAAACTCATACATGCGCTGGAAGTTGCGATCCCAAGATGCAACATAATGAGGGAAAGTAGTGCAGGGGAAGAAACCATCTCATCGTACTGACGCTAGAGGTCCAGGAGCTTAGTAAAGAAGACTTGTATAGAACAATCACGCTAGTAGCAGACGTGAAGGGTCTGGAACAGAGAGTAGCGCAGGGCCTGACTAAATGGCAGGTAGAGACGACGCACGTGATCCCACTTCTCCTTGGCTGTAGGTAGCTCATAGTCAGACATGTGAATGTGGAGCTCGCAGGACTGACAGATGGCGGCTATCGCGTGAGAGTCGTCCGAGTGCCATTTCGCCCTGTCGGAATGCTGGACGATAGTGGTTGGGCTGACAGTGGAAGAGTCATCCACAGGACTGGCAGCCGGTGGAGGTGGAGCAGACTCAGAGCCGTCAATGTGAACCCATAAATCTAGGCCATGGAGGATCACACTGACGGTGACGGACCATGCCTTGTAGTTTCGTCCATCGAGGATGTCATCCTCCTTCTGGAGAAAGGTGGAGGAGTAAGATGAGGCCATCAGGATTACATGATCAGCCAAAAAAGGATCGAGAAGACGGACGGGAGAGACGAGAGCGGTAGGAGATCAGCCGGTGGTATAGGGAGCAGCGAGAGCTCAGCTGGGAGAAGAATATAACAGAACCCTAGCTGCTGTGTGTAACATCCGTAAATTCTGACACGAAAATTTTATTGTAAATTTTAGGGTCGAGTCGCGACGGATTTTGACCGAGACAGCGCGTCGTCGAGGTACGTTATTTTATGATTATAAATCGCGACCGTTTAGTTGAGAATGTGTGTGCCAATAGTGATTTTTCCTCCTCTATTATTACGGTTAATAAAAAATAAACCGCACACCCCTCTATTAGAAATCCCGCACTCCCTCTATTTCACGGGAGAGAAGCCGCACAGTAGCCCGACGGTTTCGTTCTTTCCGCAAGAGGCGAGCCCGACGCCCGACGATTTCCGCCAGAGCCGACGACTCCCGCGCCTAGCCGGCGGCCGATCCCCCTCCAGAAGCCATTTCCGACTTCTCCTCCCTCCTCTGCAGGCACCGAGGAGTATTCCTTTTCATTCCTTGGCCTTGGAAGTACCGGATTTCAACCCTAGCCGGAGGTGTGAGTTTCGTTTTGGTTCCGGTGAGTCGATTCCCCTCTCGTCTCGTTTCCTTTGTGGATATTCTTGGATTTGGAAGTAAAGTAACTTAGATTTTTCATTTCCTTTTGTCCTATTTTAGGTTTTGGAGTTCTAATTCCACCGCGGAGTTAGTGTAGGGCATTTCGTGAGCCTAAATTACTCTCCGTTAAGGTAATATCCGAAGTTTAGTTTCTAATTTTGTAGCCCTAGTTGTTTTGGAATTTTTTCCACTGGAAACCCTTAAGGGAAAATGATGAAATTAGGGTTGCCCTGTCTTGCAGGACTTCGGTGGGGTCGGGGCAGCACTTTGAAGATCCCCAGCAGTAGATTTACCTTCGAAATAGAAGATGTCGCCGCGCCGAGTGTACGAGCGCCGCACCACCGCTGTAAGGAAATCTAAATTCCTTTTAGTTAGATATATCAAGTATTGTAATTTTACACACACAAATAGATTTATTTCAAGTACCATGATCATGCATAGAAAGGTGTGGTGATAGGAAAAACGGCTACGAAAAATGTGTAGGGTGACACGATTTCCCTAAGACCCAAGTAGTCGGATCATGAACAGAAACATAGAGTACGAAAGCGTTAGCCGTGTTCGTAGGTTTGAAATTTGTTCCGATCAAGGGCGTAATTGCCCCTTCAAGTCGACCGCCAGGAAGTCAAGGGTCGCTTAGTAGTACACCAGAAAAGATATCCCTTGCAGAGTAGCGTCAGACCAAAAAGGTCAGCCAGCACACAGAGTTTCTTCCGTGCTAGGTAGAGGCGCACTACCTTTCTCATAAGGCACATGGAACCTTATGAGTAATACAGACTTGGGAAGTGTCTTCCCTTGAGCCAGCTAGTAGATTCGAGACCGTGTCCGCGTGACACTAGAACAATTGGGTTCGTAAGATGGTCTCGGGCCGTCAGTTTCAGTTGCGCGTTAGGAGCTACTCTGCCTAGAGCCTTCCTAGTAGATGAGCAGGTTAGAAGCCACCTAGAACTCAAGTATAGACCTGACATGAGAAAGTACGCTAGTTAGTGAACGCCAGGACTTGAGTTAGTAAAATAAAAGTCCCGTGCTTAGTACGAGTAGATGCGTGACCAGAGAATGGTGCGAAGACATGCATAGCACATAACATAAAAGTTTTAAATGCATAAAATTATTTTTCAAAGACATACATGCATTCATATGTAAAATTGGGTTTTAGTGTCACTAGGAGGGGTTATTTTTTTTCCTTACTCTGACCCTTCGTGGGCACTGTTTTTCAGGTGACCCAGGTGGGAAGTTACGTCTAGGATGAGCATGTGGTGGCGTCAGTTTGTATTATTTATCTTATTCAGTTTACTCTATTTCAGCATGTACCTGTAGATGAGAACATTGTAACAGATTAATGTTTTATCTAATTTGTATCAGACTATTTATGGTTAACCAGATTTTCAGTTAATTCAGTTCTATTTCCTGTTTAGTGGCTCTGTGAATCCAGATATCAGGTATGTGGTTACCCTTAGTTTACTTTTTAAACTTCCGCTGTAAGTCTTATATTGCTTAGTATAAAGTTTATTACCTGCTGCTACTAGTTTTAATACTGTTTCCTAGTTTTCTTTATATCGCTGACCCGGCCGGACGGCTGATTTCTGAAATACTGGGAAGGGGTGTTACAAATTGGTATCAGAGCAGGTTTAGGATCCCTGGACCCTAGAAAGAATTCACAGAGCCATAGGAGCGTTTAAGAGTAAACTCTTGTTAGTAAAGTACTTTAAGTTGCGATTAAGCCTTAGTGTTCGCTAGAGTACAAATAAGTTGCTAGACCAGATTTCTTAGATGTTTGATAAATAATCAGATTTCCTTTATATATTCTATCAGGCACCACGAGTTAGTGAACCAGGTGAATCTTCACGCCAGAACCCGATTCCTAATGCGACCATGGGAGACGCTGCCGTGCCACAGGTACCACCAGTTTCAGCAGCTCCAGAGGGCACTGACATAACGTCTCAGATTGCCAAGGCGGTTACTGTTGCCTTGATGGAGTTTCAGAGAGAACTGGCTGCAGGGTTTCCAGCTCCAGTTCAAGTACCAGTCCCTGCGCCAGCTCCTGCAGCAGCACCTGTGGAGATGACCCTGGAGCGCTATTTGAGAAATTTCAGAGAACTTCAGCCTTCGAACTACAATGGGGATGAGACCCCGATGGATACAGATGATTGGATAGCTAACACCAGAGACCTGCTGAATGTTTTAGAGTGCCCGGAGAATAAGAAAGTTCTCTGGCAGCTTTCCTCCTCCGAGGAGAGGCAAAAGTCTGGTGGGACAAATACCGGGCAGATGATCCTGCAGGTAAAGTGTTATGATCAATTCCTTTATTTTGGGAAGTAGTGTGTTAATTTTAAAATGGTATGATCATATTTTTTTTGGCCAGGCCGTACCCCAGACATGTTTACTTGGGGCGAGTTCTCTAGAGCTCTTGCTAGTTGGTTCGTGCCTCCTTCCGCACGACGAGGTCTCCAGGAGAAGTATCTGAGGCTTTTCCAGGGGGACAGGACAGTTACTGAGTACGAGCGAGAGCTGACTCATCTTGCTCGATATGCGGGCGTGATGCAAGGAGATCAGACTGAGAAGTGCAGTCGCTTTGTGGATGGTTTGCGTGACTCGTTGAGACAGCCGCTGATGACTATGGTCAACGCTGATTACAGGAGCTTAGTGGATACAGCTCGCAGACTGGAGGCCGACCAGCAGAAAGTCCAGAAGCGAAGTAGTTTCCGTGTGAAGCGATCTCAGGATTCGCATCAGCAGCAGCAGAGCAGAAATGACCAAGGAAAGAACTGGAACAAGAAGCCGAAGCCTGATGCTAAGAAGAATGGTCAATCTGGTGACCGGAGCAAGGACTATCCCACGTGTCCCAAGTATCAGCGTCGTCATTCAGGAGAGTGTTTGGCCAGTGCAGGCGTATGTTACAAGTGCCGACAACCTGGACACATAGCTCGCTTCTGTCAGGAAGCTGGGACAAATCAGGTAATCAAGGTCCTTTTGTTTTGGTTACATTTGTGTAATTACGATAGATTTTTAATGTAATTTATTCCTGCAGTCGAAGTTCGAGGTTGGTGGCTCTAGCAGGGTAGATAAGGGCAAAGCCTTGATGATTACTGATGGGAGACCACAGCAGGGACGAGACTTAGTGCAGCCCAGAGCTTATGGGCTGGGTCAGCAGGAGGCGAAGGATCAGGAGGATGTTGTGACAGGTAAGTGTTGTTTGCTTAACAAGTTGGTTTTAAATCCTCCGTAGTGGCACATTAAATTTTTCATCCTTCATAAATCATTCATGTAGGCATCCTTATGATTCGTAACTTACCCTCTAAGATTCTGTTTGATACGGGTGCCTCACACTCGTTTATCGTGGAATCTCTAGTGCGTAAGTTGGATTTAGAAGTCTTCCCGGAGTCAGTACCGCTGGAAGTCATGATGCCGAATGGATCCCTTCTGCAGACCAGAGACAAGTGCAGGGTACCAGTGCAGTTTAGTGATGTTGAGATTATCGTGGAAGCTTTGCTGCTACCTATAGCAGGATTTGACTTGATTTTTGGAATGGACTGGCTTTCAGCAGTCAACGCCAGGATTGACTGTAGGGCGAAGCAGATTCAGTTCGATGGCCCCAACCAGACATCTTTTTCTTTTCAGGGCTTGAAGGGAGTAGTGAAGATGATCATATCTGCAGTCCAAGCGAGAAAGTGCATTAGTCAGGGTTGTGAAACCTTCGTAGTACTGATGAGCGCGGAGTCTAAGGCTGATTTGTTAGAGGTACCAGTGGTGCAGGAGTTTCCAGATGTTTTCCCGGAAGAGCTCCTTGGTGCCCCTCCAGATAGAGAGATTGAGTTCCCGATAGACTTGCAGCCTGGGGCTACACCGGTAGCCAAATCTCCCTATCGGATGGCTCCAAGGGAACTAGCAAAGTTGAAGAGCCAGTTGCAGGAGCTGCTTGATTTGGGTTTTATACGCCCTAGTACTTCGCCTTGGAGTGCTCCAGTGCTTTTTGTGAAGAAGAAGGATGGTAGTCTGAGATTGTGCATAGACTACCGCGAATTGAATAAGCTGACCGTAAAGAACAAGTACCCGATTCCTAGGATTGATGATTTGTTCGACCAGTTGGTGGGAGCGAGCACTTTTTCCAAGTTAGATCTGAGATCAGGCTATCACCAATTAAAGATTCGTGACGCGGATATACAGAAGACTGCTTTCAGTACCAGATATGGACACTTCGAGTTCGTGGTCATGCCGTTCGGGCTGACCAATGCCCCTTCAGTATTCATGGACCTGATGAACAGGGTATTTCGGGAGTATTTGGATCGTTTTGTCATCGTCTTTATAGATGATATTTTGGTGTTCTCTAAGAGTGCAGAAGATCACGCAGCACACCTCAGGATTGTTTTGAGCACACTTAGGAAGAACCAGTTGTTTGCCAAGTTTTCAAAGTGCGAATTTTGGCTTTCAGAGATTGCATTCTTAGGCCACATCATCAGTCAAAAAGGGGTTAGTGTTGATCCAAAGAAGATAGAGGTCATTAAGAGTTGGCCAAGACCAACGACAGTTTCAGAGGTTCGCAGCTTTTTGGGTCTTGCTGGATACTACAGGAGATTCATTAGAGATTTCTCGAAGATAGCCTTACCACTGACTTCCCTCACTAGGAAGGGAAAGAGCTTGGATTGGACAGTTGAGTGTGAGTTGGCCTTTGAGGACTTGAAGGACAGATTGATGATCGCACCGATTTTGAGTTTACCTTCAGGACCAGACGGATTTCAGATCTATAGCGATGCTTCAGGTCAGGGTTTGGGTTGTGTCCTCATGCAACATGGAAAGGTCGTAGCATATGCCTCGAGACAGTTAAAGGTTCATGAGAGAAATTACCCCGTGCATGACTTGGAGCTTGCAGCAGTTATTCATGCCCTGAAGATTTGGAGACACTACCTTTATGGAGTGCGTTGTGAGATCTTCACTGATCATAAGAGCCTCAAGTATATCTTTGATCAGCGAGAGCTCAATTTGAGGCAGCGTAGATGGTTAGAGTTTCTTTCAGACTACGATGTAGACATTCAGTACCACCCAAGAAAGGCGAATGTGGTAGCTGATGCCCTTAGCCGTAGAGGCTCGTGTTTTTATCTTCTCACTCAGCAGGAGGAGTTAGTACGAGAGCTGGAGAGACTGGACATTGTCGTTGTGCCCCGTTGCAGTTTTGGTTCAGCTTGGTTGAGTTGGATGGAGATTTCGTGCGATATTAGAGATAGGATCAGGACAGCTATACCGTTGGATCCAAAGATGGCAGAGATTTGGATCTCAGTGCAGTCAGGTCAGAAAGAGAGGTTCTCTATTCAGGATGAGTTATTATTGTATGATGACAGAGTGTGCCTCCCAGATGTTAGTCACCTTCGTGAGGACATTCTTTTCGAGGCACACAATTCCAAGTATTCTATACATCCTGGTAGCACGAAGATGTATGCAGATCTTAAGAAGACAGTCTGGTGGCCAGGTTTGAAGGGCGATGTTGCAGATTATGTAGGGAAGTGCGAGACATGCAAGTTGGTTAAGGCCGAGTGTCAGAGGCCTGGAGGCAAGTTGCAGCCACTTCCCATTCCCGAGTGGACTTTTGAGGATATATCCATGGATTTCATTCATGGTTTGCCGAGATCGCAGAGTGGGAATGATTCCTTGTGGGTTATAGTAGATAGACTTTCTAAGGTTGCCCATTTCATTCCTCTTAGGAAGACGGATCAAGGTCCGAAGCTGGCCCAGTTGTATATAGATGAGATAGTTCGACTTCACGGTGTACCCAAGACTATAGTTTCAGACCGAGATGACAGATTTACCTCCAGGGAGTGGCGATTTATTCAGGAGCGTTTGGGTACCAGGTTACATTTCAGCACCGCATTCCATCCCCAGACAGATGGACAGACCGAGCGCACAAATAGGACTTTGGAGGATCTGCTTCGGATGTGCATACTAGATTTTGGAGGAAAGTGGGAGAAGTATGTTACTCTTGTGGAGTTCTCCTACAACAACAGTTTTCAGGCGAGTATTGGGATGGCACCGTTCGAGGCCCTCTATGGTAGACGTTGTCGGACACCGTTATGTTGGGCCGAGAGTGAGGAAAAATCTTCTATCAGAGAGTCATGGATTGATAAGACCACTGACAGGATTAAGCTCATTCAGGAGCGTATGAGGACAGCTCAGGATCGCCAGGCCAAGTATCATGATCAGAAGCACAGATCAGTAGAGTTCAGTGTTGGAGACTACGTTTATTTGAAGGTCAGACCAGTCAGAGGAGTCTCTAGAATAAAGCGGATGAAGAAACTGAGCCCCAGATTCGTTGGTCCTTTTGAGGTGCTGGAAAGAGTGGGTGAGGTTGCATATAGGTTGGCCTTACCTGCAGAAATGAGTGGTGTACATGATGTATTCCACGTCTCCTATCTGAGGAGAGCAGTCAGAGATTCCAGTCAGATCATCAGTACCGAAGAAGCACCAATCGAGACAGATCTTAGTATTGGAGTTAGACCAGTCAAGATAGTGGACTCAAGGATTCAGAAGCTCAGAAATAGAGAGATTCGCATGGTCAAAGTCCTTTGGATGAACTGTGGCCGTCCAGAGTATACTTGGGAGCGAGAGGATGAGCTTAAGAGCAATGCAGACTATTCTTTTCTCTTCGATTCAGGTATGATTACAATTTTCGAGGACGAAAATTTTTATTAGGAGGGGAGATTTGTAACATCCGTAAATTCTGACACGAAAATTTTATTGTAAATTTTAGGGTCGAGTCGCGACGGATTTTGACCGAGACAGCGCGTCATCGAGGTACGTTATTTTATGATTATAAATCGCGACCGTTTAGTTGAGAATGTGTGTGCCAATAGTGATTTTTCCCCCTCTATTATTACGGTTAATAAAAAATAAACCGCACACCCCTCTATTAGAAATCCCGCACTCCCTCTATTTCACGGGAGAGAAGCCGCACAGTAGCCCGAGGGTTTCGTTCTTTCCGCAAGAGGCGAGCCCGACGCCCGACGATTTCCGCCAGAGCCGACGACTCCCGCGCCTAGCCGGCGGCCGATCCTCCTCCAGAAGCCATTTCCGACTTCTCCTCCCTCCTCTGCAGGCACCGGGGAGTATTCCTTTTCATTCCTTGGCCTTGGAAGTACCGAATTTCAACCCTAGCCGGAGGTGTGAGTTTCGTTTTGGTTCCGGTGAGTCGATTCCCCTCTCGTCTCGTTTCCTTTGTGGATATTCTTGGATTTGGAAGTAAAGTAACTTAGATTTTTCATTTCCTTTTGTCCTATTTTAGGTTTTGGAGTTCTAATTCCACCGCGGAGTTAGTGTAGGGCATTTCGTGAGCCTAAATTACTCTCCGTTAAGGTAATATCCGAAGTTTAGTTTCTAATTTTGTAGCCCTAGTTGTTTTGGAATTTTTTCCACTGGAAACCCTTAAGGGAAAATGATGAAATTACGGTTGCCCTGTCTTGCAGGACTTCGGTGGGGTCGGGGCAGCACTTTGAAGGTCCCCAGCAGTAGATTTACCTTCGAAATAGAAGATGTCGCCGCGCCGAGTGTACGAGCGCCGCACCACCACTGTAAGGAAATCTAAATTCCTTTTAGTTAGATATATCAAGTATTGTAATTTTACACACACAAATAGATTTATTTCAAGTACCATGATCATGCATAGAAAGGTGTGGTGATAGGAAAAACGGCTACGAAAAATGTGTAGGGTGACACGATTTTCCTAAGACCCAAGTAGTCGGATCATGAACAGAAACATAGAGTACGAAAGCGTTAGCCGTGTTCGTAGGTTTGAAATTTGTTCCGATCAAGGGCGTAATTGCCCCTTCAAGTCGACCGCCAGGAAGTCAAGGGTCGCTTAGTAGTACACCAGAAAAGATATCCCTTGCAGAGTAGCGTCAGACCAAAAAGGTCAGCCAGCACACAGAGTTTCTTCCGTGCTAGGTAGAGGCGCACTACCTTTCTCATAAGGCACATGGAACCTTATGAGTAGTACATACTTGGGAAGTGTCTTCCCTTGAGCCAGCTAGTAGATTCGAGACCGTGTCCGCGTGACACTAGAACAATTGGGTTCGTAAGATGGTCTCGGGTCGTCAGTTTCAGTTGCGCGTTAGGAGCTACTCTGCCTAGAGCCTTCCTAGTAGATGAGCAGGTTAGAAGCCACCTAGAACTCAAGTATAGACCTGACATGAGACAGTACGCTAGTTAGTGAACGCCAGGACTTGAGTTAGTAAAATAAAAGTCCCGTGCTTAGTACGAGTAGATGCGTGACCAGAGAATGGTGCGAAGACATGCATAGCACATAACATAAAAGTTTTAAATGCATAAAATTATTTTTCAAAGACATACATGCATTCATATGTAAAACTGGGTTTTAGTGTCACTAGGAGGGGTTATTTTTTTTCCTTACTCTGACCCTTCGTGGGCACTGTTTTTCAGATGACCCAGGTGGGAAGTTACGTCTAGGATGAGCATGTGGTGGCGTCAGTTTGTATTATTTATCTTATTCAGTTTACTCTATTTCAGCATGTACCTGTAGATGAGAACATTGTAATAGATTAATGTTTTATCTAATTTGTATCAGACTATTTATGGTTAACCAGATTTTCAGTTAATTCAGTTCTATTCCCTGTTTAGTGGCTCTGTGAATCCAGATATCAGGTATGTGGTTACCCTTAGTTTACTTTTTAAACTTCCGCTGTAAGTCTTATATTGCTTAGTATAAAGTTTATTACCTGCTGCTAATAGTTTTAATACTGTTTCCTAGTTTTCTTTATATCGCTGACCCGGCCGGACGGTTGATTTCTGAAATACTGAGAAGGGGTGTTACACTGTGGCACCCGGTTTGGAAAAGAATAGAAGGCCCGCAGTACCATTGCTGCAGAATGAGCGAACGGGCGTCTGGAGACGCGTAGCATGACACTGTTGAATGATCGAAGAAGACGCGTAGCTGCAACGACACTGTTGAACGATCAACAGGAGACGAGATCGAGCGCTCTTCACCGGATCTGGGAGTTGGGAGAGTGCAGGGTTGTCGATCGATCAAACGGGAGACGAGATCGAGCGTGTTTCACCGGGATGGAAACGGGATCGAGCGTTCGCACGATTAAATGGGAGACGGAGGAAGAGCGACTAGGGTAGGGTTTTCCTTGCCTTTGATACCATGATAGGAATAAAGGATTGAATGATCTATTCACATGAACAATAGTAATACACACACACACACACACACACACACACACACACACACACACACGTACAAGAGAGGGTGCCCACTACACCCAAGGTGAGCCTAAGTTATCTCTACCACACAGAGTGTACATAATATCTAACATCAACAACCTACCGTTTCCTGGTGATGGGAGGCAGAGAGCTGGTTGAGGCATATGGGCTGCAACCCTGATGAAAGCTATTGATGAGATGTCAAGATGGGCCCCTGGTGGGACTCCAGGGTGGCGGGTAGGTGCGACGCCTGTGTCACATCAAATTTTTTTTCCAGTTCCACTTTTGCCCATGAATTCAGTCAGATGTATTCAGGACCCTACTTGACGTAGGACCCAAAAGCGGCCCGAATCGCTGTTCACTTTTTTTCCTTCTTCTTCTTTCATTTACCTCTCTTCCTTTTCCTTTTATCTTTCTTCCTTATCTCCGTTTGGCAGCTGGACACTAAGGCCTTGTTTAGCTGCTGGCTCTCACTGACGGCGGAATGGAGGATGCCCTCTGGGGCCTGGGCGTCCAATCAGAGACGGAGCACGGAATGCAGCAAATTGACTTTGGGCGTTCCATGCATTACAATGTTCCTCCTTCCTTTGTTTGAATGCTCCCTCATTTTGCCTCCGTCGGTACTGCATCGTAGCATTGCCTTCCCGTTGATCAGGGCTAAGGCTATATTTGGTATCTATTTTTTTTTACTTTGGTGGCAGCTTTGATTCACCTTACTGAAGAAATTGAGTTGTTTGGATAACCTCCTTTTTGGAGTTCCGGTGTGGAGGGAAAAGGACAAAAACACTGTTTTGAGCCCATTTTCTGTCTAAGAGTGCTAATTTCATTTCTCAATGGAGCTCGATTTTTCATCGGAGCCGTTGGCACCGCTCTCCCAAACAAAGCATTATTAATTTGATAGCCTTCATGGGTCCCCTATTAATTTGATAGCCTTCATGGGTCCCCTAAGTTATTCTTATCGTATGTACACTACGCCCTTTTTGTTGGAAAATGATTGCTAACAGCCATTATGATCCAGATAATTTTCTAATTTGTTTTCAAGGTTGGGATACCTTCGCTCTCTTTTTAGGCGTATTAAATATTATATTCTATCCCTATTTTCAACAGGTGTTGATTCTTCAGCGCCTGCCTTGGAACTTGCGAAAGAAAATGTTCAACTAAATAATCTGGATCCAGGAAGAATCTCATTTTCTAAAGAAGATGCTTCGGAGTTTATGAAGAGAGCTGCCTCCAAAAATGATGCGTGGGATTTGGTTATTTTGGATCCTCCAAAACTAGCACCTCGAAGAAAGGTACTCTTCAATGATAACTTGTAGGGTAATTCTGAACTTATTGTAACTAAACACTAAAGAGAGAGATTTCTTATAAGGCTTTTATTTTCTTCTTTACTTGTTTTAGATTGAGCTTTAACAATGTTGAATAACTTGTGAAAAAAGGCCACGTAAATCCCTCTTAGGGATTAGCCCCTCATCCTAGGATGGTGTTTAGGCTCTCCTCCTATATATATATGTACAAATACTTATGTTGTATTCATGAGAAATTAATAAAATATTAATTGTCTCTCTCCTCTATATTTCTCTGCATGGTATCAGTGCCAACCAATTCTCAAATTTCTCGTCAGCCTTGAGTTCCTGGTGAGTTCTCCCCTCTCTGCAGTCAGTTTTTTTATAACCGCAGATCTGCTCTGTGAGTAGGCTTGTAATGGTTCAACTGGTTCGGTTTTTGATCAAAATTGCTAACCGAACCACCCTCATATGGTTCCAAAAATTTGGAACCAAACCACTTACATCATTGGAATCGAACCGAACTGTATGGTTCGATTTGAATGATTTAAAAATATAAAAATAGAAATTAGGGATAAAAAGGAAAACAAACTACCATTGTATAGGTTATAGCGAAATAAAAGTGAAAACTGTGATATTTAAAGGTGATTGTTATGGGCAAATCAATTTTGGATAAGTGTAAATCAATTTTACGGGCAAACCAAAGATTTATATGTGGAAACCAAATTGTTACGTGCAAACCAATATAATTTTTTTAAAAAAAATTCTTTAACAAATATGAACAAATAGTCTAGCAATAATATTATAAAATTTAACGTATTATAAAAGTTTCAAATTCATCATAAAAAATTTATTTTAATGATGAGTGCAACTTTTTTCGTTCTTTTTCTTCGTTGGAGAAATACGAAAACAAATGATGAAGATGAGAATACGAAAAAAAAGTTTAAATCTACGGCTTGCTTCAGATCAAAGGAGCTGAAAATGAGCGAGAATGTCCGACACAAATAAATCTGGAGCTCCCGCAGTGGTCAGAAACGAGGATGTGTGGAAGGTGTCATCGTGTATGGCTTGCGGTAGGCGTTGGCGGCAGTGTCGGCGGCAGCGGTGGCAACGGCGAAGAGAGAGGCGTCAACGGTGGTGGTGGTGTCGTCGCGTATGGCTCGCTTCTGTCGACGTGATGGGTAAATAGTTTGCCCCTATCAATTTACCGTAACATTTAAAATAATTATTTAAGAGTTTTTATTTTAAAAGTTTGTTTGCATCTATCCAAAATAGGTTTGCCCATAACAATTACCTATTTAAATGAGAAAGATGAAAGATGAAAAGTAAAAAATTGTGATATTTAAAAGTAATAATAAATATTTTATTTTTTTATAGGTTTGTCCAAAACAGTAACTTTTATGTAACTTATAACAGATTGAAGACCTAATTATATTGATAATAGATTAAAATTTTATTAAAACTAATACGATTTAAATAATATTCCCATAGCAATTGGAATTATGGATTTTCAGCTTATGGGAAGTAGTATGGGATCCATAGTAGGTGAGAAAATCACTCGTTTGATCGAGTATGCTACTAATCGATTTCTTCCTGTCATTATTGTGTCTGCTTCTGGTGGAGCACACATGCAAGAAGGAAGTTTGAGCTTGATGCAAATGACTAAAATATCTTTTGCTTCATATGATGATCAATCAAATAAAAAGTTATTCTATGTATCAATCCTTACATCTCCTACAACTGGCGGAGTTACAACAAGTTTTGGTATGTTGGGAGATATCATTATTGTTGAACCTAATGCCCACATTGCATTTGCGGGAAAAAGAGTAATTGAACAAACATTGAAAAATACGATACCCGACGGCTCACAAGCGGCTGAATATTCATTCCATCAAGGCTTAATTGACCTAATCGTACCACGTAATCCCTTTAAAGGTGTTCTGAATGAGTTATTTTAGCTACATGGTTTCCTTCCCTTGAACCAAGGTTAAAAAAGATTTCGGTTGGTTTGACTCGGTTCAGTGTGACATTTTGAACCGTGAACCGAATTGAACCACATGTTTTTTTTTAAAATGGAACCTTGACCGAACCGTAGACAACTAAAACCGAACCGAATCGTGCAGTTTGTTTTGGTTCGGTTTGGTTATGCGGTTCAGTTGGTTTCGACTTACAACCCTATCTGTGAGGAATACCCTCCCTGCTCTCTTAGTTGCTCTTCCCCACGTTTTATAGGCTTTCCCAATTGAATATGAGAAGAATTCTTCTTATTATTCATCCACTATGGAGGAATATATATAGGAGATACACATACACCAAAAAACTAACCCGCAATGTGGGACTAAACCCACTCATACAGAAATACCAATATACAGGACGTAAACAAGTCAATACTCCCCCTCAAGCTGGCGCAAAGAGATCAAGCAAGCCCAACTTGCTACAAGTAGAGAGGAGTCTGGAAGGCCCAACTGCCTTGGTGAAGGCATTTGCAATCTGATTTGTGGAGGGGACATAGGATGATGTAAGTGTCCCTGAACGGATGTACTCCCTGAGAAAGTGAATATCAACCTCAATATGCTTAGTCCGCTCGTGCAGAACAGAGTCAGAGGCTAGCATGAGAGCGGACTGGTTGTCGCAAACAAGTGTCGAGGAACCAGAAGGAGGAAAGCCAAGCTCGGTCAAGAGAGTATGCAGCCAAAGGAGCTCAGTAGCGCCATGGGCCATAGCCCGGTACTCGGCCTCAGCTGATGAGCGGGAGACAACACTCTGCTTCTTGCTTTTCCAGAAAATCAGATTGCCACCATAAAAAGTGCACATCCCCAAAGTAGAACGTCGGTCAGTGAGGGAACCAACATAGTCAGTTAGTGAGGGAACCAACATAGTCAGAATCGTGTAATAGGTGAGACTGGGGGACGGAGATGAACAGTAGAAAAGCTCGAGGCCAGGGGATCCCTTCAGGTAGTGGAGGATTCGAAATGCTGCATCAAGGTGAGAAGTCTGTGGAGCATGCATGAACTGACTGATCACACTCACAACAAAGCTAATGTCAGGGCGAGTGTTGGTCAAGTAGACAAGTCTGCCAACAAGACGTTGGTATCTGGCCGGTTCAGGGAGAGGATCGCCAGACTCAACGTGTAAGTGGTGGTTCAGATCCATGGGTGTAGACACAGGAGATCACCCAAGAAGGCCAGTATCACTTAAGAGGTCGAGTGTATACTTGCACTGAGATAAAAAGATCCCCTGTTGAGATCTAGCAACCTCAATCCCGAGAAAGTACTTTAGAGGCCTCATATCTTTCACTTCAAATGCCTTCTGAAGCACCCCCTTGATCTGAAGAATCCTCGAGCTATTGTCACCTGTAAGAATGATATCATTCACATAGACAAGAATAATGACCCTACGACCATCCACAGTTGTCCGAACAAAGCACGTGTGGTCGGCATGACACCTGGTGAACCCACTCTGAAGCACAACGGTACCGAACCGCTCAAACCACGCTCGAGGGGACTGCTTCAGCCCATACAAGGACTTCTGCAAAAGACAAACACGTCCCAAATACTCCCCCCGAAGCTTGTAATCGGGGGGCGGATCCATATAAATTTCCTCAGCAAGATCGCCACTGAGGAAGACATTTTTCACGTCCAACTGATTAAGAGGCCACCCATGGAAGGCGGCGAGAGAAACAAGTAGACGGACAGTAAAGAGCTTGGCCTCAGGGGCAAAAGTCACGCCGTAATCCCCAGGAGTCTGAGTGAAGCCCTTTGCGGCAAGGCAGGCCTTGTAGCGGTCAACAGAACCGTCAGCATTATACTTGACGGTGTAAATCCAACGACAGCCAACAGTTTTCCGTCCTGCGGGAAGAGAAACCAAACGCCAGGTGCCAACCTTCTGTAATGCGAACATCTAATCCTCCATAGCCGCTACCCACTCGGGATGCCGGAACACCTCAGTCATCGAACTC
The DNA here is from genome assembly GCA_039513925.1 of Platanthera zijinensis. Taxonomy (NCBI): domain Eukaryota; kingdom Viridiplantae; phylum Streptophyta; class Magnoliopsida; order Asparagales; family Orchidaceae; genus Platanthera; species Platanthera zijinensis. The sequence continues at coordinate 148,976,972 of CM077095.1, read as the reverse complement.
GGAGCTCTTATCTAGTCGATAGCAGTCAAGAAAGCCCGGTAATCCAGGAAAAGACGCAGATAAGACACATAGTTTGCCACAGGATGGTCAGTAACACAAGAATGCTTACCCTTGCGAAGTGCAATGGGTAAGTCAGAGGAGGGAAGAACATCACCTGCCAAAGGATGTGGCACAAGGTCCTGTGAGCTGGGCGTAACCAAGGAATCCCGAAGTATGGGGTGGACATGTGAGGGCCCGCGTGGGCTGCGGGTGTACGTTTGCAACGGAAGTGAGTCATGCAACGAAGCTAGGGAAACCAGAGCCGGCAGTGGCGGAGCAGGTGCAACAGGGACTGGAGAGGCACCATAGAAGGGGACATCCTCAAAGAACGTAACATCCAGGGAGTGAAAAGTCCTGCGAGAAGAGGGGTCAAAACATCGATATTCCTTGGAAGAGGAGGAATATCCCCAAAATAGGCAGCAGATAGCTTTGTCATCAAGTTTTGTCCGAGTCGGACTACGGTCCTAGACAAAGCACACACATCCGAACACCCGGAGGGGAACGGGAAACAGAGAGCGGCGGGGAGATAAGAGACTAAGGGGGACCCGACCCGCTAAAGGCCGACAAGACAGACGATTGACCAAAAAGGTCCCCGTAAGAAGGGCAACACTCCAAAAATACTTAGGGACGTGAGACCCATGAAGAAGACAACGTGTCACATTCTAGAGATGACGATTCTTGCGTTTCGTCAGTCCGTCTTGTTCTACGGTATAGGGACAGGAGAATTGGTGAAGGGTTCCTTGGCGAGCAAGGAAAGCTGTGAAAGAGGAAGAGCTATACTCCCCCCTCCACCGTTATCGGAGCCAGGGACCCGAATACGAGAGGAAAACTGAGTCTTAACTATATGAGTAAACTGGGTATATAAATCAAAGACGTTAGATTTGACACGCATAAGATATACCAAACAACAATGAGTAAAATCGTCTATAAAAGTAACAAAGTACCGAAATCCATCATAAGAAACAACTGGGGCAGGCCCCCAAACATCTGAGTGAATAATATCAAACGGTGCAGAACTACGAGAAATAGATACATGATTGGAAGTGCGTGTGTGTTTGCTAAGCCGACACACATCACATTTAAAGGAGTGCTCAAACAATACACTCAGAAAAAGAGACGACACAATTTGAGAACTTGCATGCCCCAGTCTGGCATGCCAAAGAGCAGGTGAAGTAGCAGCGACAGTGATGGACAGTGGGGAGAGACGTGGCAAATGAGGTGGGAGTTCCAGCTGGTAAAGCCCGTCGCGTTCACAACCGTAGCCAAAAGTCCTCCTCGTGGTCAGGTCCTTAAAAACATAGTTAGAAGGAAAAAATGTCACCGAACAGTGCATCGAACGAGTCAATTGACTCACAAAAAGAAGATTTAATGCAAGTTTGGGAACATGAAAAACTGAACCCAAGGAGAAAGAGGGGGACAGAGGAACCGTGTCCCGGTGAAGGATGGGGGTCACGGAGCCATCGGCAAGAAGAACCTGTCGATGGACGCTCGGAGACTCAAGAAAAGAGAACAAGCGTGTCTCACCAGTCATGTGATCAGTGGCCCCAGAGTCGATCACCCAGGGAGAGGAAGACCCCTTTTGAGTGACGTGAAAGGCCGTCGGGGTACCTGACGCAAGGCAACGGGTGAGCAGGAAGAGACTGGTGCTGAGGCTGAAACGGGGACTGCTGCTGAAGCTGCGGTACTTGAGCCACAAGCTGACTCCAGTCGGCGGAAGGGACCCCAGAAGAGGCCCTGTAAGCAGGCTGGCTCCCAAAGTCCGAAGAAGTAGCAGCAGCGGTACGTGTGGCGGAGGATTGCTGGCATAGGTGAGGAAAGAGCAGCCAATATCTGGCCTTCTCATTACCAATCCGGAGGCAGTGCTGACACTGAACAGAGGCAAATGGACTCCCGCGACCACCCCTCGACCTTTAGGGGTAGAAGAACCCCCCTCCCCCCCCCCCCCCCCCCCGCCGCACAGAAGAAGGATGACCCGAAGCAAGGGTCATTTGGTCTGGAAGAGGAACAGAAACTAGAACAACGACGGTCAGGCGGGCACGACGCTCATGCTCCTCCACCATGGAATAGGCATACAAGATATCAGGAAGAGGATTCATGCTGACAATCTGAACCGGAATCTGCTCAAACTCAGGCCGCAACCCCATCAGGGATTGTAGGTCTCCCGCTTCTCCTGCCTCCGCTTGGCAACAAGCAGATCCTCTGGATGTGGAAAAGCACTAAGCGGCTCGAGATCAGAAATCTCCTGGAATCTCCCAGAAAGGTAAAGTACTCGTGCACAGAACGATCCCCCTGACAAGCAGTAGAAATCTCCTGGAAGACCGAATAAATCCGCGTATCAATGCGTGTGTGACCGTCGGTACGGGTAAAGGCAGCCCAAAGAGATGACACTGAATCGAAACACATAAACTGCTCGTAAATGCGGGGCTCCATGGAGCAGTGAGGCCACCCGAGAATCTTGAAATTTTCCGTGCGCCATAAACGGAGATCCTTTTCATCAGTAGGCTTGGGAACGCACGGAGTTTGATCAAGAGACCAAGTTCTTCTCAGTGAGAAGGGCGGTAGTGATGCGCTGAGCAAAACCATCATTTGAACCAAGAAGGGAGGAATCCATGGGATGAGAACAAGAGAACGCCCAAAAAATTGCGAAAAACTCCAAGGGAGGATAGCAAAGAAACCCTTAAACGCAAGAAGGGAATCCCATCCCCCAAAAAAGAAAGGTCGTAGATCAAAGATCTAGGTCATGAGATGAAAAGAAATGGGGGAAAGAGTGTTAAATACCAAACAAATCAGGCTGGAAGAGCCTGCGGGAAAAGAAAGGCAGCCCGAGGGGCGCAAGATGCTGGCAGGGGAGCAGGGGATGATGGCGCGGGATCGGCGCGGCGGAGCGGACTGGCGTAAGAAGCCACGGAGCTGACTGTCGCGAGATCGGCGTTGCGGTGGCGGACTGGCGGAAGAGGGAGAGCCCTCACATCGACGCGGCAGAGTCGATGTCCAGGGGGAGGAGGGGCGGCGAGGCGATGCGGGACGCGATGCGGGAGTGAGCGGTCGAGATGCGGGAGAGGCAAGGGATTAGGGCTCGGATCGGAGATTAGGAAAAAATCGTGAATCCCTCTGATACCAAATTGAATATGAGAGGAATTCTTCATATTATTCATCCACAATGGGGGAATATATATATATAAAAGATACGCATACACCAAAAAAACTAAACCGCAATGTGGGATTAAACCCACTCATATAGAAATACCAATATACAGGACGTAAACAAGTCAATATTCCCTGCTGCCAACCGGGCCCCACATGACTGGTGATTGTCGCGATCTCCTTGTTTTAACCGATTTGCTCGCGCCTCTGATTGCTCCGATCCCATGCTCCCCTGATGGCCCTGTTCTTCTCGTTCTTGTGGTCGATGACCTCTGCTCGCCTCCAATTCTTGCTTGAGTCATATAAATTGCACCGCCAGATCCCTGAAAGCCGCCAGCTCTTGCCTCTGCTCGATCCTCTATGCTACCTCTGGACGCTGCCGACCCCCTCTCTTATCTAACTGATGCTTCTAGGCGTTGCCGAGCTTTCCTCATTTCCTTATTGCATGTCCACTCAAGTCGCAACTCCCTTTCCCGCTAGTTCTCGTTTGCGCTTGCCACGATCGCAAGCTAGTCTGCAAACTAGCTCTTGATCGCCTGTCCGTCAATCTCCTCCGCTCGAAAGTTCCTGCTTGCAAGTTTCTGCTCGCAAGTTCCTGCTCGCAAGTTCCTGCTTGCAAGTTCCTGACCTCAAGCTCCTAACCGTTTCTGTCCGTCGTTCTCCTGCCTGCAAGTTCCTGACCGCACCTTGCCGCGCTTCTCCATATTTGTTTCTCTTCTTCGGCGGTCAAGGCCTTGAATGATGCCTCGTTTCTTTCGGCTCGTGCTGCAACTCCTTCTGAAGTTCGGAATGAGCTCCGGATAATCACTATCTCTCTTAGTGGTTGGAAAAAGTTTGTGTCGTGGGTCCACTTAGTGTGTCGTGTCCTCCAAACCAAAGGATTCTTTCATCACCTTACCAAGGCACAACCTACTACCCACATCGAGGAATGGCTCTGCGATGATGGGCGCAGTCCAAACTTGGATTCTAAACTCTATGGACAGTGAACCATAACGTATGACCATGTATCATTAAACGACCAAAGCAATGTGGGATGAACTTCACTCCTTATACTATGGCAAGGACTATTTGCAACACCTATTTGACATCTTTACCGACCTCCAGTCTCTTGATCCAGGGGTGGATGACGACCTGACTTTCTTTGTTGTGCAGTCCAAGACTCTCATTGAATCCTGGATTCAACATTAGCCTCTCACGCCGGATCTCGATGCCCAACAAGCCCATAAAGATGTTGTCGGTGTAGCTATGATGATGACCCGTGCCCCCCTACATCTCCACAATGTCTATGTCAATATCCTCTCATCCTCAACCTGCCCTCTCTCTCCGATGTGTGCTCCATACTCTTAAAAGTGACACCGCCTCCTGGTACTTTCGGCACTGTCTCTCCATCTCTTCTCCAACAATCTTCTGCTACTTACCTCACTCCTCCGCCATCTCGTGGAGATCACATCGGCTCTCGGGGGAGAAGTCGATTTGGTAGGCCGTGTCCCAAGTGCTCCTACTGTGGTTGAGAAGGTCATCTCGAAGCTACGTGCTATCGTAAGCATGACGCCCCTTCTACACACTAAACACACCTTGCGTCTATGACAACAACTGCTCCCACCGCTACTTCCCCTGATGTTGCTGCATTACGTGCTCAGCTCTAGAATCTTAGGGCCTGCTTAGTTGGTCTTCAGGCTATGTTGCAACAATCTCCATTGAAGGTACCTCCTATTTATCCCATAGTCCAACTTGGATTATGGACTCTGGGGACACCAATCATATTACTTCGCAGAAGCCTCCTTAGTATCTGGTCATTGCTTGTCCTAAGTTCATCAGTGCGGCCAATGGTGACACCACTCCCGTTCATGGTTCTAGCGGCATGGACATAACTTCATCTCTCTTTCTTCGCTCGATTGTTCATGTTCCGAGCTCTCATTTTAATTTTCTTTCTGTTAGTTGTCTTACTCAAGACCTCGACTGCTCTGTAACATTTTCTTCTTCCTCCTTTGTTGCGCAGAATCGACAAACGTGAAATATCATCGGTGGAGGGCGATTGTCTAATGGTCTATACACCTTTGATACTTCCTCCACCGCTCTCTTCTGTTATCTCTGTTGACTGGTATCGACGTCTTGAGCACGCTCCTCTCCCAATTCTGAAGAAAGCTCTTCCAGATATGTCCCTTCCTAACATCAACTGCGAATCATGTATTTTCGACAAGCAGCATCACACTTCTTTTTCTTCTCATTGTACTCGGAGCAATGCTCCTTTTGTTTTAGTTCATTCGAACATTTGAGGTTCTTATAAACTGGTTAGTGTTTCTGGTTATTGCTATTGTCTTAACTTTATTAATGATTACTCTCGCATGACCGGGTTGCATTTACTTCGCGATCGCTCTGAATTACTTCATGCCTTTCTAGCTTTTAATGCTGAGATATGCACTCAGTTCTCAACCACTATTAAAACTCTTTGGAACGATAATTCCCGCGAGTATGCAAGTCATGCATTTCAAAACATTTGTACTGAGTTTGGTAACATTCACCAAATTTTTGTGCTTACACAACACACAGAATGACGTTGTTGAGCGCAAGAACCGTCACCTCCTGGTCGTTGCTCATTCACGTATGTTTCAAATGCAGGTGCCCAAGGTCTATTGGCATTTTGCGGTATCCATCACTTGCTATCTCATCAATCACATCTCATCCTCCATTCTCAATTTTGCCACCTTCAGTCTTCTCTTCCCCTCCACCACTCCCTTTCTCGTAATGCTTCGTGTTTTGGTTGCACCTGCTAAGTTCACTCCCTTCGCCCTGCAACTGACAAACTTAATCCTCGAGCTACTAAATATATGTTTGTTAGTTACTCTCGCATCCAAAAAAGTTATGTCTGTTATTCTCCTTCCACTCGCAAATTAGTAACGACTGTGGGTGTAACTTTCCTTTAAGATCAACCCTTTCACTCCTCGCATCTAGCTTCTCCTGCACTTACGCTCTTACCACGTCCTTCCATCCCTGTCACCTCTTCTGCACCGCCTCTCCTTCACACGCCATCCACCAGACCCACCAACCCTCCTCTTTTCCATGTATACACTCGTCGTGCTCCTTGCTCCGATGCACCGATGTTGTTACCCCCTACTGATGAAGCTTTTCACTCTGCTGATCCGGCTACGACTTCTACAGCTCACCCCATAAATAATTTTGTTTCTTTGCATCGATTATTTCTGGTGCTCCGCACATTTGCGACCTCGTTGTCGTCTGTTTCCACCCCAACTTATTTACAGGAGGTTCTTCAACATCCGGGGTGGCGGGCGACTAAGAAAGAGGAAATGACCACTCTCTAGGCTAATCACACATGAGATCTTGTCCCTCTCCCTTCTGGCCAGACATTGTGAGTTGCAAATGGGTCCTTACTATCAAACATACTCCAAATTGGACAATTGAACGTCTAAAGGCTCACCTTGTTGCTCTTGGTTTTACTCAACAACACTGTCTTGACTACGAACTACGAAAAGACCTTCTCACCTGTTGCAAAGTTAAATATTGTTCTTGTTTTGATCTCTCTGGTTGTTCATTGTCACTAGCCGTTGCATCAGTTGGATCTCAAGAATGCCTTTCTAAATTGTGATCTTGCCGAGATTGTCTGCATACATCAACCTCTCGACTTTGAGACCACGGGGGAGTCCCATATATGTCACCTCAAAAAATCTCTCTATGATCTCAAATAATCTCCTCGAGCATGGTTTGATAAGTCCAGTTGGGATGTTAGTGATGTTTATTGGGTTTATTCGAAGCTTGACTGCCTTCTCTCTATTTACCCCACATTGCCCGACAGGCATTGGGATACTCTTGGTTTATGTTGATGATATTTTAATTACCTATCTCAGTCATCAATCTCAGGCCACGTTTTAGTCATCAATTATGCACTACAACCACCAATCTCCAATCTGTCGCATCCCTTTCTGCACAATTGACAAGCTCTCGGAATCCTCCCCTTTCACTCCGTCAGGGAGAAATGATTGCGCTTATTAGGTGACTGCACCATGGCTTTAGGTATTCCTTTCAAGGAATTTTCCTCTCTATAAAAAAACCATATCATCCAACGACTAGATTTTCCCTCCCGATTTGAAAACATACTTGCCGGGGCTCCTCCTAAAGATTCCCAAGCCAAATCGTAGGACTTCAACCGAAACACTCGAGCAATACAACCCAATCGAGCGAGTCGCACGCGCAAGCCACACCCGCTCAAAGGGTCAAATGTCACCCTGTAAGGGGGGACGAAACCAAGCGCAGAAGAACACCGCACACCACCTGTGTACGCGCACTGGCGCACCCGTGCGGCCAGCCAGCGCGTGCACGGGGCCAGCGCGTGCGTACGTCAGCCAGCTCGCGCGTGGCCAGCCTATGCGTGCGTGCCCCGTGTGCGCGCACTCCCCCTGCATGCGCTCTCCCCCTGCGTGCGCTCCCCGTGCTGACGCACACATGTCCCATGCGCGCTTGCGTGCCGACTGCCGTTGCCGCCTCCGGATGACGCCTCCTCCTCCGGCCGCCACCGCAGGGCAACCTGCCCTGACCGCCCGTGGAGCATGTTCGTTATTTCGAGAAATTTGGTGATCCAAGTGATCAGAATGGAGCAACGTCATTCGTCAACGCAAAATTCAGCCGGACGCAATTACCAACGTGATCTTTCAAGAAAGATATAAAAAGGCCCCCAGGCCTTCATTTGAAAACAAGCAACTCCAGAGACTATAGAGAGTTCTGTGGTTTTACAGCGAGAACGTGAGACTTAGATTGTTCATTCGCTCAACGCTCACCTGGACGCTTCAGTGAGCTCGGGAGAAAGCATAGTTGAACACTCTCGTGGACACTTCGTTGAAGCTTCGTGGAAGCTTCGTGGACTTGGCTTCTTTCCTTCTTTCCTTGTACTCAAAGATTGTAATGGAGAGGTGACATGTCACCCTCCGAGGAACATAAACACCTGTAAACAAAGGTAAATAGTGGATTTTGGCCCAAGCACACAGATCCGACCACGTGGTTTTTCACCATTTTCGGGTTTTCCAGACTAAAAACGCCTCTTGTCATTGCTGTTTGGTTTTAACTTGATTGTTTGCGCGTCCGGTCCGACTCGGAGCTAAGACGGTCCGATCTCCGGACCGAAGGAAAATCGGGCGACCCGCAATAATACTCATATTTTCCTAAATAATTGGTTTATGTAACCACCCATTATGGGGAGTGCATATAACTGAATCCCAGTAATGTGTGTGCGCATTACCGATTACATAAATATGCGTATAATAAAACATAAGATAGTGGGGTGCGGATAGTAGAAATTCGCATTACGGTGTGCGTATAAAAAAGGCGCATAACGGTTATTCATCATGAGTGTGCATATAGTCATAAAACTACCTATAATTGGTGTACACACAGTACATAAATTGGTTATGGTGTACGGATAGCCGAACACCCTACCCACTTAATTACGGAAATGTCACCCCCCAAAACCTATAAAAGCGGTCATAGTCCCTCCTTTCATGAGACCTTGCTTCCTACGCACGAGAGAGTTCACGAAGAATCCTTCGAAGATCTCGCCATGCGCTCCAAGGAATTCTTGAAAATCTTCGAAGACCTCTTAAAGATCTCCCAGTGGCAGTCGAAGATCCCTTAGAGATCGCACCGTGCGCATGCACCGCACTCATTGCAACACGTGCATTGCAACGTACACTTTGAGCCCAACACATTGCAACAAGCACATCGTTGTAGAGTCCAGACTCCTTCGCTTGCAACCAGAGACTAGCCGCAGACACCAAATCATGTCGAGCGCACTGCTCCTGCTCCGAGCATCAGCCGAAGGCTCCAGAGTGCAACAAGCACATTGCTCCCCACTGTAACAACATAAAAAAATACTTAGTTTCACGAGCGGTGGTCTGTCACTCTCGAAGCTTCTTCTCCTTCTCTCTCTACTACTGTAACGAGGGGCGGCCCGTCGCCCTCGAGTTCTCTACAATCCCTATGTAACACGCAAAAAGATAGTGGAATTTGTCCGACACAAACCCGGACACGTGATTTTTTCCCCTTTCCGGGGTTTTTCACGTAAAAAATCTTCTTGCCAGCTGTCAGCACTTTCTTTGACTATTTGCGCGCTCGTCCGCTCCTGAGCTAGGACGATTCATTTTTGACCTGTTAAAGAGCGCATCGAGTTGACGCGCGGCAAGAAATTTTAATAATGCAAGTTTTTTCCCATTTGATTATCTGTTAGAATTCTTTAGAAGTCATTTTTTACCAAAATTCTACCGCATGTACTGAATTGCGTTTTTCTGAAAAATAATAAATTATACAAATATGAGAAAAAAATGTCTCTCGTATATGTATCCTAAAGACAGAGGTATTGATAAAGATGTGACACATAGAATTCAAGCGAGTTGGTTGAAGTGGAGAGGCACGCCAGGGATCTTATGTGATCGTAAAGTACCTTTAAAACTTAAGGGCAAGTTTTACTGTCCTGCAATTAGACCAGCGATGCTCTATGGTTCTAAGTGTTGGGCAGTGAATTGTGTACATGAGCAAAAAATGGGAGTTGCGGAGATGAGAATGCTTAGGTGGATGCGTGGACACGCGAGACTGGATTAAATTAGGAATGAATGTATCTGAGATAAGACAGGAGTAGCACCAATTGCAGAGAAGATGTGAGAAACTCGACTAAGATGGTTTGGACACATACAAAGGAGGAGGCACCTGTTAGGCGTTGTGAGAGTCTAGTCACTATACATGTTAAATGAGGGAGGGGTAGACAAATAAAGACTTGGAATGAAACTATAAGGAAAGACATTATGTACTTAAGCATTAGTGAAATTTTGACAAAAGATAGGCCACAATGACGACAAAGGATCCATATAGCTGACCCCACTATAGTGGGATAAAGGCTTGAGTGTTGTATGTATCCTATAAAAGGGGAGCACTGGTGCGCCGGTTAAGATATTGCCGTGTGACCTTGAGGTCACAGGTTTTAGTTCTTGAAGCAGCCTCTTGCGTGGGGTTCTTTGTGCACCGGGCTGCCCTTTTATACATGTATCAGTATAATTATCTTTTGCATGATTTATACTTTCTATTGATAAAAGTAGAATAGAGAACTAGTCTATGATTCCTTCATTTGTAACTGCAGGTTCTCCAAAGTGCATCTGGCATGTACAGAAGTTTGAACTCGCTAGCAATGCAAATAACTAAAAAGGGTGGTCTCCTCATGACATGTTCTTGTTCTGGGGCTATGACTCAAAGCGGTTTGTTCTTGCGAACCCTTAAGGCAAGTGAACACATTTTCAAAGGTTTTTAGCGGAATACATTTTCGGACGCAACCATTTTCGTTCCAAGTAGCTCTTTATTAGGGTCTGTTTGGCACGGCAATGGCAATTGTCGATGCGGTGGCTATGAATTTCATTCAAAATTTTAAAAAATCCTTGACGGCAGTCGTAACTGTTATGTTTAACACATTTTATGACAGTGACGTTTTTGTCCAAACTCATCGGAGCAAAAACGTTGCGCCGAATAGACCCTTAATATACTATTTCTGCTTCTTCTGATGCAAAATCTGTCCCGATCTGGTCGAATATTTAAATAAAGGGTAAAATATGTTTTACACTGAATTATCGGGACAATTTTCAAATAGACATTTGAAACCTCTAGCTTTTCAACTTTAGTCAAATGAAGATAATTTTTATTTTACAAGATAAATCTTTTTCAAATTCTTTTAACTTTTCCCTCGCTGTATCGCCCAAATTTGTAAAACTAAAATTTCATTTCCACTCATAAAATAACATAAAATAAAAAATTGGAGTGATTTAAGATTAAACCGATTTAAAAAGGTGAATTTAATTAAGTTTTAAAATTCAAGCAATTTAGGTTCCGTTTGGCACGGAGGTAGCTGTCGTGAACACGATGGTTACAAACTGTTGTTCATGAATGTCTGACCACACCCAAGAAATTTCATTCACTTTTATGTTCAAAACTAGTTTTCTTGTTGTCGGTCATTGTTGGGAATTCACCCAAGCGCAAAACTCGAGCACACAAGAAGATAAATAGATGCAACAACAACCACAAGCAAAACGGCCAACCAGAGAACACAATTATTTAACGTGGAAAACACTCTCTCAATCAATGAGGGAAAAATCATGGGGCGGGATACACAAAAATCCACTATAAAACAATAAGAATTACAACAATAAATCTAGCTTTGCCTAACCTAGAATCCCCCTTCGATTCACAAATCAAATCCTGTCTCAACCCACGGTGAAAAACTTATTTGTTGGGTATTGTATCTACAATAACCCAGATTTGAAAAATGGTCCAGTTAAGCTAAGATAAATTGTTACTGTATTTGATGCTGCTATTTTAGTTATGTACTTGCTGGTTTATATTGCTAAGTACATGTCACGACCCGTCTCAACAAGATCAGAGTGAGCTTCGGGCGGGTCGTGATGCCACAGGCATGCAGAGAAAAAAAAACCATGCCTGCTAAGGCGGGACCAGAAATTATACAACTAGTTTTTAAAACAGCTATTTTTGAAAGAATTTTAAATGATTTTTAGAGTAGTGCGGAAGCCATGCATTTATAAAAACTAAGGCACAAGTAGTGCTAAGATTAGATGAATGCAATTAGTCACAAATGTAGAATATCATAAGTGAAATGAACTAGTACAATGTTTTGCCCTAAATAGTTGTCCACGATATAAGAGAAAATGTCTGATGATAACTAATACATAAACAGAAAAATCCCAACAGTACTGAAGCAAAATACATAGAACCTGCTGATACATTAGACAAAGAGGAACCTCCAAACAAAAGTTGTAGCTGGAGGAAGAAATCTCAGGAACCGGGCGGCGCAGTCACGAAACCTAAGGCAAAATCCAAACAGAATGAAAAATGCCTCAGAACATGAAGTTACATAATGATTCAAGTCAAAAACTTACGCAAAAAGTAAGTAAAGAAAACTAGAGCTCAGTGAGCTAGTCTTACATGTAGCAACTAGACAAGTAACAATGTCTAACAGGATTCTTTTACGTTAATAGCCTACTCCGGAGTTTAGCCTAGCTGCAAAACCATAAGCGATCTATATTGAAGGGTGAATATGTTGTCATTTGGTGTACAGGATTCCAGTTTATAAATTGATGCAAGGCTTATCAACGACGGTGCTTGCAATGATCAACTAATGGTTTCTGTTACCAGTTAGTCGGGAGCTCGATTCAAGGCGTCACACCAAAACAACACTCTTACCTCAATATTTGCATATGGTTGTATATGATTTCAGGGATTCAAGATGACAAATTATTATTTTGACGATTCCAGTTTATAAGGGTCTATTTTATTGCAACAAGTCAAGTAATATAAATTTCATGTTTGCAAGCGAGAGAGAGATTTCTCTACTTGCCTCAAGGTCACGCCGAAAAAGCTAGCGACAGCTAAGTGGCGCGAGCAAGGTTAGGAGCTCGAGTTAAACCTGCTCAGAATTCACAACGCATTTTAGGTTGAATTAACAAGAGTTTTATACTTGCACATGCGTTGAATATTCGCATCACACCACAGGGGGGGTTGTAGAAATTTACCTCCCTCGAGAGTGAGGGGAGAAGTGGCTACCGCGAGAGATCGGGGATTTTGGCGGCGATTTGGAGGCGAAAATCCCAAGATTGGAGCGATCCCACCACCTAGACTGGACGAGCGGCACCAGAAACATAAACATAAGCGAAAATTAGTCGAATTCACGACAAACTTAAGGGAGACCGACGAAATTACGTCAATCGGAGGGCGGAAATCCTCCTAAAAAAAATTAGGGCACAAAGAATATGAGGGATTGATGAAATTCCTTACCCAAAGAGACCCTATCTGGGCTCAGGAATCCACGAGGAGGGGTTTCGAGCGAAACCCTAGGAGTCCCTCACGAAATCCACCGGCCGGAACGAATAGGAGCTAGGGTTGCCGGAGAAGTGATGCTGTCTTTGCCTTCACTAGCCGGAGAAGGAGGAGAGGAAGGGAGAAAAAGCTTCTGTCAGCCCTCTCTTGGAAGCAGTCGGCCACGGGAGGTGGCTTGCAGGAATCGTCGGCCACGGGGAAGGAGCAGGAAGCGACGGGGAAGCCAGAGGAGGGGTGCCGGAGGCCTACCGAAGGAGGAGGAGGCGCCAGAGGCCGGGATCGGGGCTGCCGGGGGACGCACGGGGCGGAATCGGGGCCGTCGGGTGCGAGCGAGGCGGAAGCGGGATTTTTTCCTGCGGGATGCGGGATTCTGGACCGGGGGCTTGGGATTTTATTAAAGAGGGGGGGTAGGTTTAGGACCGATTGATTTGGTTTGGTCTTTTTTTATGGTTTATTATTATTATTATTATTATTATTATTATTATTATTATTATTTTATGGATTGTTACAGTACACATCAATGTCAGGTTACAGTGAGTCAGTAAACACAGGACTATACAATGTAATCATTCATTGTGTAGGCCAATGTGTTGACTCACATGTAATATCTCTATTGGGATGTACTTCTATCCCAAGTACAGGAGAAGGATCAATGAAGGACAAAGGCTTGGAATCAGAAGGACAAGAATTTGCCTAAGTAAAAAATTCGTCGAGTATGGTTAGGAATACTCGTCGAATTCGTCGAGTATACTCGTTGATACTCGTCGAATTCGTCGTATATCCCTTCCAACACTCGTCAAATTCATCATTTATACTTAGGGCAAATTCTCTGAGAATTAGAAAATCCGCCAATTAAAATTTGCCGAGTATCATCGTGTATACTCGTCGAATGTATCTAACGATACTTGCCGAATTTGTCGAATATGCCAGACGATACACGCCAAATTCGTCGAGTCCATTCGACGCCACTTCTCTTGATTTTTTCCAAGTCTCATTCGTCGTATATCACTTGGCCAGGCGTCGAGTGAGCTAGCCGATACTCGACGATTTCGTCGAGTATACCAACCGATACTCGTCGAATTCATCGAGTACGGTCTCCGCCTTGGCGTTGAGTGATTTGCTGGCCTGAGCTAATTTTTCCAAGTCTCATTCGTCGTATATCAAGAACAATTCGGCGAGTATACTAGTGATACTCGACGATACTCAACGAATTTGACTTAGATCATTTTTCCGATTTTTTTCAAAAGTTTGGTTCGGATTCGGTCGGCCATGCACAGTGCTTTCTAGGTTTCGTTTTGGAAAGTCTCTTGATACCGTTGGCAAGGAGATCTCTATAAATACCTAGGAGATATTTCCTTTCCATCTAATGGTGTTATTGCTCTCAATTCGAAATCGCAAAACCTTCCAAATCGGAACTTCGTTGGCTCGACTCCCGTACGCATCGCGACATTTCGATCGGCCGCCGACGAACTGTTGTGCACGATTCATCTTCTTCGACATACACGACTGGATTGCTACTCTCTCTACAGATATATACTCCTCCAAATCGAGTTGATCGAAGATTCCAGTCAAGATTCAAGATCTTTCAAGTTTTCATATTCCGTGTTCTCCAACCGATTTTAAGATCTACTATTCTCGAAGAACGACGGATTGAAGATTTCAAATCTTGTCTATGTTGGGTGTAATATTATTATGTAATTTTCATTTACTTTTGTAGGAGATTTTTCTCCGAGTGGTAGATCCGTTTGTGGATCGTGTAGTAGATCCGTTTGTGGATCGAGTGATAGATCCGTTTGTGGATCGAGTCGTAGATCCGGTTGTGGATTGAGTGGTAGGAGCGTCGTCTCCGAGTTGTAGGAGTTACGGCTCCGAAGTGTAAGATTTGTGAAAATCTGAGTTTGGTGAATTTGTCGAATCTAGCCCTTCGTGGTAGATAGGCGGGGCGGGAAAGTGGACGTACCCAACTTGGAAAACCACTATAAATCTCGGTGTTTGTGTGGTTAATTTTTAAGTAATTTTTTATTCCACAAAAAGACACAAACATCACTTATTCACCCCCCTCTAGGTGATTAGGTAGACGCTAGAAACTTTCAATTGGTATCAGAGGGGTGTTTTGTTCAATATAAGGTTAACACCTTGAACAATATCCCTGTTCTAGCGTCAAGAGATTCCGCCTAGTAAACATGGACAGAAGTAAAGACATGTCTTCTACCAGTATGTACAAAAGAAAACTTTCCCATGTGGAAAGAACGAGTAAGGTTCTTCATGGAAGCTGTTGATCCCAGAATATTCCAGATTGTGGAAGGACCCCACATACCGACTCAACCATCAGCTCTGAATCCTACAGTCATGATCCCCAAGAAGATGATGGACTTGACTAAGGATGAAATTGTCTTAGTCTCTCTTGATAAGAAGGCAAAAACATCATCGCACGTGCAGTGGACGACTCAATGCTTCAGAATCTATTTCACTGCAAATCTGCCAAAGAAATGTGGGACTGTCTAGTTGTGCTGATGGAAGGGACAGAAGAAGTCAGAGACGACCGCAGATCGTTGTTGAATCAGGAATACGAAGCATTCAAGCAAGGATCAAGTGATAGTATTGCTGACAGCTTCGAGAAATTCTTTAAGATTGTAAACTGTCTCAGGAACTATGGTCGTAATTTCACTAATGACGAGCTCAACGACAAATTTTTGAAATCTCTGACAAAGGACTGAGACACCAAAGTCGTAGCCATTAGAGAATTTGGAAAGCTGCCTGAAATTGACCCTCAGAACCTTTTTTGGAAATTGTTATCCTATGAACTTCAAATGAACACCAGAAAGAAGGAGGAGCAAAGCAGTCGGACTTCCAGCAAAGTGAAGTCCGTGGCCCTAAAGGCGGAAGGGTCAGGGAAGTCCAAAGCTGTTTCACCAGTAAAGACTCGTACTACTGACACCCCAGAAGACTCCGAGCCTAGCACATCTGGCTCTGAGCTATCGGATGGAGAGTTCTCTCTAATATCTAAGCAGTTCAAGAAACTGCTCAGCAAGAGGAGACATATGAAGAATCAGTCATCCTCATCTGATTTCAGAAAATCTCATCGTGATGGTGATCGCTCCAGAAAAAGCTGCAACCGAGAGGACATATATAGATCTAAACCGAACAAACACTCTTCCTCTGACGTTGTGTGCTACTGTTGCAATAAGACAGGTCACATGATTGTTAAATGTCCATATAAGAAGGAGGGCTCCAAGAAAGAGGAGAAAAGATCTTTCAAGGGCAAAAGACCCAATTGAGGTCAATCACGAACTTGGAAGAGATGGAGGAGTAGTTGATGACGTGTCTGGCTTCCAACGACCTGAGTGCACGGGGTTTTTGGCCGGGCGGTCCTACACCTGTGGCGAAATATACTTATGCACTTAATTGTTTAGGTGGGCTAATGAAATACAGGGAAGGAGCAACACTATAATCTTATAAGCATAAGTCAGCTATGTGATAAAAGTTACGTCGTTGAGTTCTGCAAGGACAAGTGTTTGATAAAGTCGTCTGTAAATTTAGAGACGGTCTTAACAGTCACTCGGAGCAGAAATATTTTCTGTTTAAATTTTCTTTGCTTAGACAACTCTACACCAGTCTGTTTTCTTGCAAAAGATAGTGCGTCTCTTTGTGACCAATGACACAAGAGATTAGCACATATTAATTTCAAAACAATAAATATGTTATTTTCTCACAACTTAGTGCGCGATGCCCCCAGATTTAAGTGCCTTAAAGAGAGTCCGTGTCACGCATGCCAAATGGGTAAGCAGACAAGGGCTACCTTCAAGGGTATCGCTGAAAAAGATTCTTCAAGAAATTTATACTTACTTCATATAGACTTATTCGGTCCTATGCCTATTCACAGTTTAGGAGATAAAGTCTACACGTTAGTAATAGTTGATAACTACTCGCGTTTTACTTGGGTGTTGTTTCTGAAACACAAGTCAGACACCTTCGATACATTCACAAATTTTGTCCGGCAAGTTCAGAACGAATTGAACTGCTCAGTGGTCAAAATCAGAAGTGACCGCGAAACAGAATTTGAGTCTGGTGCCATGACAGAATTTTGTGGAAGTCAAAGTATCTTTCATGAGTTTTTCTCCCCGTGAACTCCATAACAAAATGAAGTTGCTGAGAGAAGGAATAAAACTCTAATTGAAGCATGTACAACTATGTTGAACGGCGCTTCACTTCTGGAGTACTTCTGGGCTGAAGCAGTCAACACAACTTGTCACGTGCAAAACAGAGCACTTATCAACAAAAGCTATCGTAAGACCCCCTATGAGTTATTGAAGGGCAAAAAATCGACTCTGTCCTATTTTAGAATTTTTGGTAGTAAATGTTTTGTACTTAATAATGAGAAGTATTACCACACAAAGTTTAGTGAAAAATGTTTTGAAGGTATTTTTGTAGGTTATAGTAGTCATAGTAAGGCATATGAGATTTTCAATAAGAAAACTCTGGTGGTAGAAGAGTCAATCAATGTTGTATTTGATGAGACAAGCCTGCTCCAAAACAGCTCGTCTAGTGTTATTGGTGCAGATGCAGGTACCAGGTTCAAGGAACTAAGCTTGGATGAAACAGTCAAGGAAGAGGCTCCAAGCTCAGTCAAGGTCGTCGATCCAGGCATGGTGGATGAAGAACATCTAGATGAACCAACCCCAAAGGATGCTCCAGATGTTGCAGAACCTGTTGGAGAAAAAGAAGAAATCTAATGTTCATACACCTAAGAGATCACCCAGTTGATCAAATAATTGGAGAGTCAGGCGACGGTGTTATAACCAGAAGAGGTACAATTAATGAGATTAAGCATCTTAGTTTTCTGTCACAAGTTGAGCCAAAGAAATTTGAAGTGACAAACAAGGATGCTTCTTGGATTTTGGCAATGCAAGAGAAGCTCAATCAATTTGAACATTGCAAAGTCTGGAAGTTGGTACCCAGGCCCAAAGGACAGAACGTGATCGGCACCAAGTGGGTTTTCAGAAACAAGCTGGACGAAAATGGAGTCATTATCAAGAATAAAGCCAGACTTGTAGCTCAAGGATACATACAAGAAGAAGGAATCGACTTCGACCAGACCTTTGCTCCAGTGGCTAGGCTCGAGACGATCAGGTTGTTTTTTGCGTATGCTGCCCTCAAAGGCTTCACCGTCTACCAAATGGTCGTGAAGTCAGCATTCCTAAACAGGAATCTAAAAGAGGAAGTACTCATAGCGCAACCCCCAAGTTTTGTTAATTCTTATTTCCCTGAACATGTTTACTTTCTTAAGAAAACTCTATATGGCTTAAAGCAGGCTCCACAAACTTGGTATGAGACGCTGTCTAGCTTTCTTCTTGAGAATAAGTTCACAAAAGGAAAGATAGACAATACATTATTTCTTAGAGAAGTAAAAGACAAGATTCTGCTAGTGCAAATATATGTCGACGATATCATATTTGGCTCTACGAAAGACAACCTTTGCAAGAAGTTTTCCAATTATGCAAGGAAAGTTTGAAATGAGCAGTATGAGAGAGCTGAAGTATTTATTAAGACTTCTGGTGAAACAATCTGAAGATGAAATTTTCATCTCTCAGACGAAGTTCACCAAGGAACTTCTTAAGAAATTCGGAATGGAGAACGCAACCTCCATGAAGACTCCAATGAGTTCAATTATGTCTCTGGACAAGGATGAGAAAGGGAAACCTTTTGATGAAACCAAGTACATAAACATAATTGGATCATTGCTCTACCTCACTGCCAGTAGACCAGATATAATGTTTTCAACATGCGTCTGCGCTAGATTTCAGATGAACTCAAAGGAATCTCATTACGTCGCTGCAAAGCGAATTTTAAGATACCTTAAGGGTACACCCAATTTTGGCTTATGGTACCCGAGAAATAATGATGTCGAGCTAATTAGTTTTTCAGATGCCGATTTTGCAGGAAGTAGGGATGACAGGAAAAGCACTTCCGGGACGTGCCAATTCCTCGAAAGACGACTTATTTCATGGAGCAGTAAGAAGCAGAATTGTGTGGCAACCTCTACGGTCGAGTCAGAGTATATCTCTGCGGGTAGTTGTTGCGCACAACTTCTATGGATCAAGAATCAACTTGAAGACTACAACTTGAAGTTTAAAGAGATTCCAATGTATTGCGACTCATCCAGCGCAATAGCGATCACGAATAATCCAATCTCTCACAACCAGACAAAGTACATCGAGGTGCGATATTACTTCATCCGGGAGCATGTGGAGAACAAGGACATAACCCTCAGCTATGTCCCGACGGATAAACAGGTCGCAGACATTTTCACAAAGCCGCTTGACGAGGCCAAGTTCTCGCTTTTCAAAACGGAACTAGGAATGCTGAACAAGGACTCTTGAAGAGGGCCAGAAGAGAAAATTCTCGGGAAATGCATAAAGGCAGAAAAATATCCCAAGGCAAATTTGTCGAATATCGGACAGCAAACTCAGCGATTCGTCGGATATACACGTGTATACTCGCCGAATCTGACTTTGCATCCGGTGAATCTCTCCGAGTTGTACTTAAGTCCAAATCTATTTTTTCTGAATCAAAAAGCCGCTGAATGTCAGGTACGCGCTTTCCTTGTCAATTTTAAAATTGAAAAATTATATATATATATATATATATATGTATAATACGGGTAAAAGGGGGCAACCACACGACTGCACTCGCCGAATTCAAGTCGAATCATCGCAAAGTCCCTCCCGACTCTTCGGCTCCCGTGACAACTGCATCGTCTTCCTCTCGTGGACTAGGTTTACTCATCATCTAGTTCAGTGACAGAAATCCAAGGATTCTACAAAGTTCCAGCAAGACCTAAACCGTTTTCCCGCAATTATTCCTCTAATGGCTTGAAATCCCGATAGCTTGCTCTCACCAATCCAACAGTGGTTTCTCGCCGTTCCGACAGTGACAGTGCAGTGACAGTGCAGTGACAGTAATTTCTTCAACCGACAGCAGTTCAACAAGCTCTCCTTCGTTCTTTGAATCTCCATGGCCCCTCGAAGCACTAGTGGTTTGATGGGAGGTGGAGAATTAGTCCGAACGGGGTTTGCCTCTGCCTCTGATGAATTCCATAATGTGATACTAATGTTGGAGACTGCGTCACTGCAGGACTTTCCTTTGTCCTAGAACACCCTTGCAAGGTTCTGGACAAGGAAGTTCTTGAATTCTTTCAGCATGCCAAGCTGCGACGTGAGGACACCGTCATCAAAAGCAGAGTTATGCAGACTAAAGTCAGAGTTAAAGCTTCACTCCTCACTAAGTACTTGTGGCTTCCTGTTTGTGAAGAGGCCAATTACCTCGACGAGGATGATTTTTTCTAGAGCTCTATTGTTCTGTGGACTGCCCCGAGGCACAAAGACTGTAAAGCGTAAAGGAATGAACGAGAAAGGAAAACTTCTATCAGACATCATTGGTAAAGTGCTCTTGTGCAAGACCTTGTCCCACGACTATCTATCTACTGATGTTCAAGACCCTAGTAGCAATTATCTGCAGGAAGAGATTGGAATGGGGTGCTATGTTGTTTGAGAAGATAAAAGACAGTCCACGCACACCAAAATTTGGACGGATTCTCAGCCTATACCTGAATCAGATGGACTGTGATAAGTTTGATATATCCAAGGGTGTGCCTATCCATCACTTGTAGAAAATAGACTCATCCATATTTTTCAGGTGGGATGGAAGGATCTTGAGGCCAGGGGGAGCCCAAGTGTTTCCTGTGGAGGAGGTAGAACAGCTTCCTGAGGACAGGATTCCTACTCCTCACCCCAATGAAATTCCTGAGAGCTCAAGTGTTGGAATTGAGGGGGATACAGCTGTAGCACAAGTGGCTACTAGTATAGTGCCCTTGAGTGTGCCTTCAGACACAGTGACAGAAGATCCAGATACAGTTGTTTCAGCTCCATCTGAGCAAGAGGCTGCTGATAGCCTGGATGATGGTGCTGATGTTGAAGATAACTTGGATAATGATGTTGCTGCTGCTGATGAGCTAATGGTAATGGAGAACTTGATAGTCCCTCTCCCGGAGGTAATTCCTACCTTAGCTTCTGAGGGGGAGGCGACTGGCTCTCTGATCTCTGTCTCGACACAGGTTAACCGGTTTATCCGCAATCTAGAGAAGAGACTCGGAAGGATGCCTGTGGTGCCCTAGGATTTCGTTATCATTTCTGATGAGGAAGGAGATGTGAAGGATCAGACTCCTGTTCTAACTGCTGCTGAAGACTATGCTACAACTTCCGAAGCTCGTTTATCTCTGATAGATGAGTCTTCCAATGAGGATCTGCCTAGCACTCCTATTCCCAATATCCCAACTTCTACTGCTGATAATACAATTCTGAAGAGTATAGAAGCGATGCTAGCCAAGCAGAAGGCATATTTTGATTCCTCCATGCAAAGAGTTCTGAAAAAGGTCAAGGAAACATAAAAAGATCTGAACAACGGCCTAGTAGAGGTTAAGGTCAGATTTGACAAGCTAGATGCCAAGATAGACTCGTGGTTTACTCAAGGCGAAAAAGGGGTTGATTTTGTCATGAAAGAATTAAAGAGAAATCTGGATGTTCTGTGCAATGTTGATACAAATGTCATAACAATGATTGAAGCTCATAATCAATCAATGACACATTATGACACCAACATGGAAGCTTATGCAAATGCTTTGGCTGAAGAAGTCAGAAAGGGGAAGGAGACCATGATAGCTAAGGTGGTAGCAAAGGTAAATGCGCTTTAGGAAGCCATGCTAGCGAACTTTGAAGGAGTAAATAATTACAGCAATGACAACTTCTCGTGGTTTAACAAGGAGATCTTTGGTAGGCCAGGCCAGGAGGCTCAAGTACCTGTTGTGCTTGCTCATGATGAGGTTCATCCTGCTGAGAATTACTCTCAATATTGGGCACACAAGCTGCTTCTGCTACTGCTGCTGCTGATGCTCCAGAAGTTCAACTTGTTGAAGACATTCTTGCTGCTCAAGTTCACAGCAGAAGAAGATATGAGGAAGGCCCGTCGGCAGTCAGTTCAGAGCCCAACAGAGAGATGGAGGATGTGTGGAGTCCTACTTCCAGAGGGATTAACTTGGACACCTTCTCCTTGGTCGACCTTGGAGGAGAAAAACCAGACCTCCACTACGATCAAGAGGAATGAAACAAGTATAAGCTGGCATGTACCAAGAGGAGGATACATTTCAGAAATCACAGGGATGTTAACCCAATGCCTCCAACCCCTCCAAAGTATTTTCCAAAGCCAAGGTCATATTTTGCTAGACAATGACTAAAGAGGCAGGGCAAGCAGACCTGATAGTCATATGTGTTTTATTTTGAGTGTTATGGGTTCTCCCCCCCCCCCCCCCCCACAAAAAAAACAATGAACACAATTGATATATATATACATATACTTTTTTTGTTTATATCTTGACTTGGAATGCATTTTATATTTAATCTTAAGTATCTTTTCAGTTTTAATGTTTTATTATTTGTTATGTGCAATTCACCTTAGCTTATAGGGTTCTGACTTCTTCAAATAGGGGGAGATTGTTGTGTATTGTATCCACAATAATCCGGATTTGAAGAATGATTCAGTTAAGCTAAGATGAATTGTGATTGTATTTGATGCAGCTATTTTAGTTATGTACTTGCAAGTTTACATTGCTAAGTACACACCAATGTCATGTTACAGTGGGTCAGTAAACACAGGACTATGCACTGTAATCCTTCATTGTGTAGGTCAATGTGTTGACTCACATGTAATCTCTCTATTGGGATGTACTTCTATCCCAAATACAGGAGAAGGATCAAGGAAGGACAAAGGCTTGGAATCAGAAGGATAAGAATTCGCCTAAGTAAAATTCGTCGAGTATGGTTAGGTATACTCATCGAATTCGTCGAGTATACTCGTTAATACTTGTCGAATTAGTCGTATATCCATTCCAATACTCGTCGAATTCATCATTTGTACTTAGGGCAAATTCTCTGAGAATTGGAAAATCCGTCAAGTAAAATTCGCCGAGTATCATCGTGTATACTCGTCGAATTCGTCGAATGTATCTAACGATACTCGCCGAATTTGTCAAATATACTAGACGATACACGTCGAATTCGTCGAGTCCATTCAACGCTACTTCTCTGGTTTTTTTCCAAGTCTCATTCGTCGTATATCACTTGGTCAGACGTCGAGTGCGTCGAGTGAGCTAGCCGATACTCGATGAATTCGTCGAAGTACAGTTTCCGCCTTGGCGTTGAGTGATTTGCCGTCCTGAGCTGATTTTTATAAGTCCCATTCGTCGTATATCAAGAACCACTCGGCGGGTATACTAGTGATACTCGACGATACTCGATGAATTTGACTTAGGTTATTTTTCTGATTTTTTTTCAAAAGTCTGGTTCGGGTTCGGTCGGCCATGCACAGTGCTTTCTAGGTTTCGTTTTTGAAAAGTCTCTTGATACCGTTGGCAAGGAGATCTCTATAAATACCTAGGGGATATTTCCTTTCCATCTAATGGTACTATTGCTCTCAATTCAAAATCACAAAACCTTCTAAATCGGAACTCCGTCGGCTCGGCTCCCGTACGCATCGCGACATTCCGATCGGCCGCCGACGAACTGCTGTGCACGATTCATCTTCTTTGACATACGCGACTGGATTGCTACTATCTCTACAGATCTATACTCATCCAGATCGAGTTGATCGAAAATTCGAGTCAAGATTCAAGATCTTCCAAGTTTTCATATTCCATGTTCTCCAACCGATTTCAAGATTTACTATTCTCGAAGAATGGATTGAAGATTTCAAATCTTATCTAAGTTGGGTGTAATATTATTGTGTAATATTCATTTACTTTTGTAGAAGATTTTTCTCCTAGTGATAGATCCGTTTGTGGATCGAGTGGTAGATTCGTTTGTGGATCGAGTGGTAGATCCGTTTGTGGATCGAGTCGTAGATCCGGTTGTGGATCGAGTGGTGGGAGCGTCGTCTCCGAGTTGTAGGAGTTGCGGCTCCGAGGTGTAAGATTTGTGGAAATCTGAGTTTGGTGAAGTAGCCGAATCTAGCCCTTCGTGGTAGATAGGCGAGACGGGAAAGTAGACGTACCCAACTCGGGGAACCACTATAAATCTCGGTGTTTGTGTGCTTAATTTTTAAGTAATTTTTATTCCGCGAAAAGACACAAATAAACATGTTTTTCGATGCTAGAAACTTTCATTGTCTTCAAAGAAAATGATACAAACTTAAATCTTTTTTAAAGCACTTCGACAAACGAAGACAAGATTGAGCAAAACACCCTTATAGCGAAGACGAAGGCACCAATGGTGAGTAAACATGTTCTTCCTCTTGAAGAACACCATCCAGCGACACTGGCGGAAAATCGCGTACTGCTTCTGTCTGTTTTGCGGAAGATGGCTTCAAATCGGGATGAGATTAGGTTTTAATCTCTCTCTCCCTTAAATAGGGTCCCCCCATTAGATCACAGAGGCGAACCCTTTGTAGCCGTCTTGGGCTGGAGCCCAACAAACTCCCCCTCCATACCATAAAGAGGACTAGAGGAGTCCTTCCATCTGACTCTTTCAGGTGGACTTCATGTCGATCAGCAACCGACGCAACTCGTGTTTTTCCTTCGGCACGACCTTCGTCATCATGTCTGGATAATTTTTATCTGTGTGGACTTTCTTTCCCTTTAACAGCTTCTCCTCGACGACATCTTCTTTACAATAATATCTGACATCAATGTGTTTCGTCTTGGAATGGTAGACAGGATTCTTGGCTAAAAATATAACACTCTGACTGTCAATGTAGACAGTGAACACTTCTTACTGAAGTCCAAGTTTAAGCATGAACTTCTTCATCCACAAGATCTCCTTTGACGCTTCCGTCAGAGCTATATATTCTGTCTCCGTTGTTGATAGTGCCACACACTTTTGCAACCACGACTGTCATGACACTGCACCCCCTATAAATGTTACAGCAAACCCTGATGTGGACCTTCGAGAGTCAACTTCTCCTGCCATATCTGAATCAGAATACCCAATTAGGGTCGGTGACCATCCACCAAACTGCAAGCAATGGCCTGTGGTACCTCTGAGATATCGGAGTATCCACTTCACAACATCCCAATGGACCTTCCCTGGGTTTGTCAAATATCTGCTCACTACCGCCACTGCATAGGCTATGTCTGGCCTCGTGCAGACCATAATGTACTTGAAACTTCTCACTGCAGATAGATATGCATAGGGGATCCGGCTCATCTCCTCCACTTCCTTCTTAGATGAAGGAAACTGAGAGCTTGATAGCTTGAAGTGTTCAACCAACGGAGCAGCTACCGGCTTGGCTTGCTCCATCATGAGCCTCTTCAACATCTTTTGTACATACTTAGTCGTAAATAACCACAACATACCTGCACTTCTGTCGCTGGTGATCTTCATGCCAAAGATCTTCTTTGCTGGGCCCAAGTCCTTCATTTCAAAGGACTTGTTAAGCTCTTTCTTCAACTCTTCAATGATTGTCTTGTCATTACCAACAATCAACATGTCATCAACATACAACAGTTGAATAGTAAGGGTCTTCTCAGTCTTCTTGACCTAGACACAGTGATCAAGCCTGGTCATCTGGAACTTGCTATTCAAATTTTTTGTACCATTATCTGGGTGTCTGCTTTAACCAATACATACTCTTCTTGAGTTGGCATATAAAATACTCGTTTCTCTTGGCTTCAAAGCCTTCAGGTTGCTCTATGTATAGCTCCTTCTTCAAATCTCCATGCAAGAATGTCGTCTTGACATCTATCTACTCAACCTCAAGATTTCTGGAGGCAGCCATTCTCAATACCAGTCTGATAGAAGACATTTTCACTTCTGGTGAAAATATCTCATCAAAATCCACACTGTGCTTCTGACTGAACCCTTTGACTACCAGTCTTGCCTTATACCTGGCCGGGAGAGGCATTCATTAATCTTCAGCTTGAAGACCCACTTATTCTTCAAGGTCTTCCTCCCCTTCGGTAGTCGGGCCAGATCATAGGTCTCATTCTTCTAGAGTGAGTCTAACTCCTCCATAACTGCTACCCAAGACTCTTTCTTCAGCCCTCTGAGTCTCCTCAAAAACTCAGGCTCATCACCATCAGTAAGCAAAATATAATCTTGAGATGTATACCTATTGTTGGGCCTCCATACTCTGTCAGATCTCCTAAGGGGCACCTCCATGACCAGTGGAACATCTACAGGCAAAGCTCCCTCTCCATCCAGAATCTCCTCCTGATCAGGAATTTGCTTAGATTCTTCTCCAGCCCGTCCTTCATCAACACCATCATTCTCTAGCTCAAGAACTACGTCAGAATACTCCACAGTCGGTTGATTCTGTAGCTCAGTAACCTCCTTTTCACTAACAATTTGATCTTCCACAAAGATCACATCCCTGCTTCTGACAATCTTCTTCTTTTCAGGATCCCAGAGTCTATAGCCAAATTCTTCGTGCGGGAATCCAAGCAAGATGCGCTCTCGGGACTTCTCGTCAAGTTTCGATCTCTCCTTCTTGGGGATATGGACATGTGCTCTACAACCAAACACTCGTACATGTCCATATGACACCTCCTTCCTGGACCAAACCCGTTCTAGAATATCTCCATCTAAAGGTGCAAAGGGGACAGATTGATTCAGGTGCACTGCAGTCTGAACAGCCTCTGCCCAGAACTGCTTACCAATACTTGTGAGATCATGCATCTGATATTCTCTACAATCGTTTTATTCATCCTCTCTGCCAACTCATTCTGTTGCGGCGTCCTCGGAACTGTCATCTTATGCACAATGCCATGCTCTCTTCAGTAGGCATCAAAACACTAATGTACTCTCTGTTATCATCTCATCTTAATCACTTGATCTGGCTCTTGGTCATCTTCTCCTCCTTTGCCCTGAACTCCATGAACTTTACCAAGACATCACTCTTCTGCTTCAGGAAGTAAGCTTATACTTTCCTTCAGTGGTCGTCAATGAATGTGACAAAGTAGGCTGCTCTGCCCGCTGACTTAGGCTTAATAGATCCACACACATCCGTGTGTATCAGGTTCAGCAGCTCTGCCTTCCTCTTTAGTTCAACCTCCGCAAATGATTCTTTTCTTTGCTTGTCAGCCAAACAGTGAACGCAGGTGTCATGTAGCTCCCCTGATAGCTCTGGAAGAACCTTGTTTTTCAACAGTATCTTCAAGGTCTTCCCACTGATATAATCAAGTCTACGTGCCACAACTCCATAGAGTTGTCTTCAGCTTCATTCACACTCGGACTGCAGATCTTGGCCTTTGCTCGGTACATACCGCATCACTTCTTGCCCTGTGCCACCACCAAGGACCCCTTCACCTGTCTTTAGATACCGCCGCCTTCAATGTTAATAAAGCCTCCATCATCAAGTCTGGCAAGAGAAATGAGGTTCATCCTCAAGTCAGGAATATGTCTGACATCTTTGAGAGTAACTTTCCCAAAACCAGTCTCTACTACCAACTATCTTCGACACACCGACATTTGCCATCCGGATAGTGCCAAGTTCTCCAGCAGCATACGAGTAGAAGTAATCTCTGTGAGGAGTGCAATGGTAGGATGCATCACCATCCACAACCCAATCTGTGTCAACACATATGTAAGCACAACGACTCATCTTCAGCAATCGAGGCTACACTTGCACCCTAACTCGATTCTCCCGTCTTCTTCGTCTTCCCCTTTTGATCTCTTTGCAGCTTGAAGCAGCCCTTCCTGAAGTGACCCTTCTTCTTGCAATAGTAACACTCGATCTCCTTGTTAGACTTGCCTCTGGACTTACTTTTGGAGTTGCTTCTTTGTTTGCCCTCCTTAATCATCGCGCCCCTTCCCTCCTTGAGTAGGGCAGCAGATGTAGAGGCGTCAGATCCAGAGTCCTTCCTCCTCAGTTCCTCATTCAGAAGACAGCTCGTCATCATCTCCATCGTCACAACTCACAATGTCATCCGGTGTCAATTTTCTCAGCGACACCACAAGAGTTTTCCAACTCTCTGGTATGGAACTAAGTACTATTAATGCTTGCAATTCGTCCCCTAAGATGATCTTCATGACCTCCAACTGATTGATGATGCTCTGGACAAGGTTCAAATGCTCAGTCATATGAGAACCCTCTTTGCACGTCATGTTGACAAGCTTCTTGATCAATAAAGCCTTATTAACCGTTTTTTTCGCTCGTACAACGCTTCCAGTTTCTTCCTCAAAGCCTGGGCCGATGACTCAGTTGATACATGATGAAAGACAGAATCATCAAGCCACTGCCGGATGAACCTAACTGCCTTCCTATCTATCTTCTTCCACTCATCATCATCCAACATGGTAGCAAGCCTTCCCAACAATGGAGTATGAAGATCTTTGCAATACAAAAGATCCTCCATCCGCGAATTCCAAATGCTCCAATTCTTGTCATTCATGCTAATCATCCTTGTTGTTGGCTCCATCTTCTTCACTAGCCGGACTGTCTGATACGAACTTAGCTCTGATACTACTTGTTCGGAATTCATCGAAGCGTACAATCCGGGCACACAAAAGATAAATAGATGCAACAACAACCACAAGCAAAACAGCCAATCAGAGAACACAAATATTTAACGTGGAAAACTCTCAAAATGAGGGGAAAATCATGGGGCGGGGCACACGAAAAAATCCACTATAAAAACAATAAGGATTACATCAATCACTTTAGGTTTGCCGAACCTAGAAGCCCCCTTGGATTCGCAAATCGAATCCCCTCTCAACCCACGGTGAAAAACTTCCCTTTAAGGAAAAAAAACAAACTCAAATCTCTCTTCAAGCTGATCGACTTGAGCCTTCTAGTTGATCGATTAGACCATCTAGCCGATCGGTTAGATCAATTGCCACCAAAAATTCTGATCTTATTTCTTCTCCAAGTCTTCACGACTTATCTTTAGGGGCTGGACCCCAACAGTCATAACCATTGTCATGCCAAATATATATTCTGTGGCAGTGGCGTTTTTTACTAAACTCACCAGGGAAAAAACGTCGTTCCAAGCGCAGCCTTGTGAGGGAAAAAAAATTCCCGATTAAAATAACTTGGAATGAATTTTTTTAATAAACCGTATCCTCATTTGATTGAAAGTTGATAGTTAGAGGGTTTTAAAGGGCATTTGGCAGAATGCACCTCCGAATTGTAGGTTTTTGACAAAATGTACCACGAATTATTAAATTTAGCAAAATGCACCCCCCCCCCCCCAATTAGAGTCAATCTTGCACTTTGCGCCCTAGGCTAAAAAACAAGGGTATTTTGATATTTTTTGTATCCCCTGAGACCATCGACGCTATATTCCTCGTCGAGGATGGAAGAAGTCGTCGATGCAGAGGATCTCGTTCTCGTTGGGGATGGAAAAAATCACCACGCTCACTGGAACGGGAACTACCTTGCCGTAAAACCTAAATTGATTGAGTGGATATTACATTTTACTGCTTTAAAATATGGCTGGACTAAAATGCCCTCACTATTTGAACTCCAGGGTGCGAAGTGTCAGCCTTCTTCTAGTTCGGGATGCATTTTATCAAATTTAATAATTCGAGATGCATTTTGCCAAAAACCTACAATTCGGGGGTGCATTCTGTCAATTACCCGATTTTAAATGTCCATTTGAAAAAAATAGGCAGGAATTCCATGCCTTAAGAATTTCAAGGATACCAAGCATTTTTTACCTGACAAAAAAAGAGAATTCACTCAGATGAAGCAGTCTGTCTATTTATGAAATGGAGTATGCATATACCCTTGAAGACTTTGGTTATTAAGTAGAACTGAAATTTTGTTGTTGAAATCAGGGTGCTGCAACAATGTCTGGTAGAAGGATTACTGTACTTCGCCATGCTGGAGCAGCTTGCGATCATCCAATCGACCCGTCGTACCCGGAAGGGGCATACCTCACCAATTACCTTCTCAGAATACTATGATGGCTGTGCCATTTTCTTAAAATTATGTGTTTGATATCTCATTATTTTTATGTATATTGAATGTCTGATCATGTCTTTATTTAAATTAAATAGAGGCTTTATTGTTTTTATCTGGGCTGGTCTGAGTTGATGAGTCATGTGACCCTTCGTCTCCTTAGTCGTCCCTCTTATTTTGTCTTTTTTTTTGTTCTGGGTGAGACTGAGAGCGGTGGGAATGGAGGAAGGTATGCGGTCTATAAGAAAAGGCCCAAAAATGATGTTTTTAAATGGTGGCAGTGGAAAAAGGAGATTACCAAACGGTTTAGAGGAGTGTGTGTGTTTTTCTCTCCGCAGAGAGAGCGAAATTGCCCGAACAAACATGCTCTTGGTCGTTGCTACTTAGACTTCTTCCTTCTCCGCTTTCTCCTTCATCGGATGCTTCTTGCGCCTTTCTCCCAATGATTTTCTCTCCACCAGAAATGCTTCCTCCTTGTTGTGAGCTTTGTTTCTCTAGGCTGGGTGGGGTTTTGTTATGGTTAGATGAAATTGGGGCTTCAGAATTGGACTAGGAGATTAGTTCTAATGAAAATGAACTAACTTTTGTGGAAAATTGGATAAACAGTGATTTCATGGAGGTGAATTGGCTGTCAGCTATGCTGTCTGTAGACCTATAACTGTGATTTCATGGCACAAGGTTTTTTGTTCAAAGGGGTGTGTAATTTTTAGTACAATGGAAACTAGAGTTCATAGGGTCGGAGAAAGGTTCGATTGTCACCGTTGTTTGGAAACCCGTGGAAAATCCTATGGGATCACAATGGGCGATGTCGCTTGTTGAGGTTTTGTTTGGGACGGTTGTGACTGCATGAAAAAGTAGTTTGGGACGGTTGTGACTGCATGAAAAGGTAGTGATAAAAAAATCATGAGCGGTGTTATGGACACCTCTTTTGTCTATGGCCACACCATTCAACTAAAATGAAACTCTTCAAAACCCTATCTTTAGTACAAAAAAAAACCTAAGTACAACCCAATCCAATCCGCGATTAGGGTTCAGTGTTTTGCCTCCCGCGTCGTCTTCACCAGTCCCGATGGCGAACTCCAGCATCGCCGCCCCGAAACTCTCCTCCAGCGGTTGAATCCCCCATATTTATTCTCCTCCAACCCCCTGCATCTCCAGGCCCGACGGAAGTAGGGCTCATAGTTTTGTCGGGTGTCTTCCCCACTCTCGATTGCCAGCCGTCGCTGCCCCAAATCCCCCCAGCGGCCGATTCCTCCAGATTTCTTCTCCTCCAGCTCCCTGCATCTCCAGGCCCGCCGGAAAACGGGGATCTCCAGGCCCACGACAGCCTCTTCCATATAATTTTTTGCCACCTCTTCTGTATACCTCATTTTTATTTAGAGTTCCCCACTTTTGCCTTGATTCTGAGCCACTTCCATAAATTAATTTGGGGCTGTTGGGTCTAAAATGTTCAAAAATAACATACTATTTTTGTTATCTATAACTTAGATTTTTACTATGGAGAGGTTTTCATAGGTCCAGGAGTTGCATACAGTCTCAAACCATATGTAATGATAGTTTCGGTGCATCTGTTCGTTGCCAATAGTATTTATTATTATTTACTTTCAGTGAAAAATGTGTTTTCTTAACTTTCAGATCAAATTGTTTAATTACAATTTGGTGTGTATATAATGTGATTGAGTTATACATAGTAATATTGAGTTGTACATAGTCTTTGGCTGTTCATAATCAAAAATGATAATCATGTTTAAAGTTTTTTTTTTAAGATAAATAGTATTTGATAGCAAAATCATCATAACTTTCAAAAAAAAATATTTAAACTGAAGAAAAAAATATTAGCATTCTAAAATATCATACTTTTTTTATCAGCAAATCGTTTTCTTAGCGAGCAAGAAAATGATGGCACATTTGTGTCAGCTATAATTACAAGTTGCACCTCTTTATCTTTTG
This sequence comes from Platanthera zijinensis, assembly GCA_039513925.1. Taxonomy (NCBI): domain Eukaryota; kingdom Viridiplantae; phylum Streptophyta; class Magnoliopsida; order Asparagales; family Orchidaceae; genus Platanthera; species Platanthera zijinensis. The sequence continues at coordinate 148,945,019 of CM077095.1, read as the reverse complement.
AAATTATAAAAATCTCATTTATAAGCTACATTTCATAACATATATGTGCAAATCGAAATTGAATACGTGCAAATGAAATTTACGGGCAGACTAAAATATTATAAGTGCAGATCAAATTGTTACGTACAAATTAAAATTAAAATTTGAAATTAATCAATTTAATGGATATAAGATTAAAATGAAGTTAGGACAAATACATTTATCAAAAAAATGTGTAGCTTGTACAGAAGGGAAGAGGGGGAGGTTGGTTTGCAAACCTAATCTGCAAAACCTAATTTCGCGTGAAACGGAGAAGAGGGGGAGGCTGATTTGCACTGATCAGATTTTAGGGATTTGAATTTAATAGATTTTATTTAAAAATTTGAGTTGCGCATATCCAATTTTGATCTGCACATAACAATCCCCCAGTATAACTTCAACCTGGAAAGCTCTTGATGTCTTTTATGTTATTGCTTTGTATAGTATTCTGGTAGTAAAATTGACTAAACAAGGCAAGGTCTCTCGTCTCCTTCATCCATTAAAAAAGCTAAGTTACAGGGTGAGAGACAATGTTTGTTAGATCACTCGTGTGAACATCATTGGTTGAATCTGAAAATCATGGTTCAAGAAGAGTTCGGATCAAAGAGGTAGCTTGTACTTATTTCTTTTGAGTTAGAACCCTAGGTCAGACTCTTAGAGCAAATAATCTCTCTCACCAGAGGTAGAAAACTAAGAACAAATTCTCAAGTTGAAGCGAGGAGGTCCTGCCACACACCCGAAAGATCAAAAAGAGTTTTCCCTCCCAAGCCAATGCTGAGCCGGACACTTTGGAGAGCTCTTAAGAGCACCAGACCGTCAACCCGAAAACCATGGTGAACAATGAGGTGGAGCTCTCGCCAACCAGAACCAGTATAAGGAGAGAGTAGCATTAGTAGTGCTCTCCAAAGGTGTTCTTGAGGGTCTATTAATAGTTTTCTGAAAATGGTTTGCAGATAGAGCAATCTCGCCTTTTGCTTTTACTAATGACAACCCAAATTGATCCGCCAATAGCGGAATTTCGTTGTTTGAAGTGACTACTGGTAGACCAAAATGAGATCTGCTGGAGAAATAAATCACGACACACATAGGCGAGTCCAGGCTGTTCCATGCCGATTTGCCTGGGGGGTGACAAGTGCATGATGAAGTTGGGGCTTGCCACTCGCCCTTCACCAAGGGCGGGTGCGGGATTGTTAGCCTCACTCGCCCCTCCGATTCGCCTGTGCCCAATACCCTAACTGCTTGAGGGCTTGATGAATCCACCCGATAAATACGAGTTGCACATCATTAATTATAGGTTTCATTCTTCATAACATGTGTGATTTTTTTAAATTTTTTTTTATAAAAATTGTATATATTTTTCGATATGTAGGTATAAGATATTATACATAAAGATTTATTAAAAATATATACATGTTTTTTTTCATGAAGCACCAGCACCTTGCCGTCGACCTTTAAATGAAATATCTTCAAATTATTAACACTCATGCACATATAAAACCCATGCACATACAAAACTATCTGATTCGTAGATGAGTTTCCCAAATGTAGAAATCTATCCACTCATGAACATACAAAACTTTCTTTATCAGAACTCTGTATGGTGACAATAAAGCTAAGTGTTTTGCCAACATTTCGTACTCATACAATTAACTCATCTCTTGACCCAAATACAACATTAGACTGAAAGTGTGTAGTCATATCTATGCAAAACAAAGTATAAATATTTGCTCCTAACACATATACAAATTTGGAAAAAAACATTTAGATCATTACCATACGCGGGGACATTTTCTTCGTTGGTCTCTGTAGTTGTGACGAAATCCATTGGTCTTCAAGAACTATGCCAAAATTTCACTTACAACAAAGTGAAGAAAAACAATGCTCATTGCAGTCTAAAATCGGGTGGTAAATGTGAAGAACAACAAAATGAAGAATCGAACGTGACCTAGAATCGGGTGGTGAAGAACAACAAAGTGAATAGGGTATTTGTACTCACAGTGGGGGACTTCGTCGGCGAGGGGAGGAGCCAATCGGGTGGTGCAGCGACCGTGACCTAGAAGGCAGGGACGGAGCAGGGGGATCAGAGCACGGTCGAAGCAGGCGGATCAAGTCAGAGAGCGGGGGGACTTCGTCGGCGAGCGGGCTGTCTTCGTCGGCGCGTGACCGGTCTTCGTCAGCGCGCGACCGGTCTTCGTCAGCGCGCGACCGGTCTTCGTCAGCGAGCGGGTGGCCAACATCGACAAGCAGCCGGACTTCGAGCAGGCGGTCTTCATCCGGAATGCGGAGGAAAGTATCGGGTGATTGGAGATTTAGGTTTTGTTTGTGAATAAAGAGTTTTAAAAACCAGTGGGAATACCTAACGCATTTTGAAGGGGCATTTTTTGATCTCCGAATAGCAATTCTTGATGTGCCGTTAAAATCCCCTAAATTAAACGTATGCAATTTTCGCCTCCTTCCCCCTTCCGCTCGAGTGCCCCGACTGCCCTAAATCTAATCCCCTCCCCTCGACGGCGCGACGGCGCGACGAGTGAGGAGTGACGACGCAGTCACACCTCTTTTCCCCTTCCATTGCGTGCCCTAAGCTTGTAAACGACGACGTGACGAGCAGACCGCGGACGACATTTCTGGACTGGTCCTCTGGCAGAACGTCCCGGCGGCCATTTCCGCTATTTTTTGCAAGGTTTCATACTTTCATTTCAACTATTCTGCATCTAAACTCTAAACTCCTGGAAAAGTCATCCCCTCAAATCAAAATCGCTCATCAGGGCTTCACTGTTGTGTGTTGGCTTGCTTCAAAGTATTCTACAACTAACCTTCTAATCGCTCAACATGGGTTCTCAGTTGTGTGTTGGCTTCACAACTGCTGATATATACTAAATAATTTGTATCTTATGCATGCTGATTAGACAAGTAAACAGTTATCACAATCCCTTATTTTGATTGTTTTTTTAATTATTGAGACTCCATTTCAAAAAAATCCGTGCTGCTTACTTGTTTCAAAGGCTCAAATCTGTGTTGCTTACTTGCTTTGAACTAATTGCGTGAAGAAGTGTGTGTGGATAGAAAATCTTTTTTTTTCTTAGTGTAAACATACTAGTAGCATTGCACAACTTTAGCTGGGTTTCAATTAGAGTTGCTCTAATCTGAATGTAAATTAGGTAGAATTCAATATTTTTAAGCTGCTCTAATCTACTCAGCTTTCAATAGTATCAGAAGTAATCAAGTATTGGAAATAGTTTTAAGTTGCTCTAAAGCAAAGGTTTTACTCAAGTTTGTTTAATCAATTGAAATGTTACTATGTTAGGGAGGTTGATCGACTAAAGATTGCAACTTCTGTTGATTTTTTGAGAAAGGTGTAAACAATTTTCCTGCTTGGAAACTTGGAGCTGAATTTGATCTTATATTGGCTCTCATTTCTCAAAGGTATCCTTTAGTTTTCAATTTAATTTAATATGTGCACAATATAGTTTAATTCATTAGTTTGCTCATGAAAAGTAATTGAACGACTAGGAAATTTTGAAATTTTTGTTGTTTTCTTTCATTTTTTATCATTTACAATAATATTTTTAAAAATTTTGAATTAAAAAATTATAAAAATATAAATCTTTTACTTGGTGCCTGAGTCGGGCAAAAATCTTGGGCCCGTCACTAGAGGAAGGCAAGGTTTACTCAACAATCTTCATATCTACATGAGGATTTTGGGCTTGAGAGTCGTAGATTGAAAAGATTATCATTAGTGTACTCGTTCTTTGGTCGTGCCATGTTTTAATCAAGGCGGTCTTCGGATTTTCTTGACGACGTAGCTATGTATGTGAGTTACTTGATTGGACCGTCTCTTAAAACATATATCGCTAAAATTCTTTTTGTTGGGATTATGAGTGCAAATATTAGACTCTAAGGATGACTTGTGTGATGACACTGCTTTCCATACTCGTGTCGCTCAAGACAAGCGTTGTCGTTGACAAACTTTAAAGTAGCCGGGAAATTCTTGCTTGGAAGAGAATATAATTATTTCAATTAGTTTTATAATTCGATGAAAATTATGGATTGAAGCCTATCTTGATTTTTCAAAAGAGGTAGTTAACCCATGGGGTTTCCAGTCTTCTCTATCAATAATTGCTCTGTTTGGTGTAATGTTTTTACTCTGAAGAGTTTGGACAAAATGTCACAATTATAGGCTTTATGTTTTTGGCATGACAATGGTTATGACCGCCACCAAGAAAAAAAAACTAGTTTTGAAAAAGTGGATGAAGTTCCATAGTGAGGTCACTTGTCACGAACAACGATTCATAACCATTGCGTTCACCACCGCCACCACCTCGCCAAATGGAGCCAATATAATCACCGTTTTATTATTAAAAGAGAGTAAATAATTTCTTAGGTGTTTTTATGTATCCATATGTAAGTCAACACATTATGCATATCATGATAGAATCACATAATTTCTTTGGCATTTTTTTGCTAGCTCTATTTTGTGCAGTGATGATATTGGGAAAAAAAATAAAATTCTCACCGTCACCATTATTTTGCTTATGTTTTGATTTTGTATTGGTGTTTCTTATGTTTTGATTTTGTATTAGTGGGAAAACGCTCAAGCCAAAAAGACATTTTTAGATCATTTCATAAAAACTAAAAAGACATTTGTATGCGTTCATTCCCCTCTTCTTGAAGCTCGACATTCCGTTATTCTCCTATTGTTTTCCTACCATTGTTTTTTCTGATAGTTTTATCTCACCACTGTTTATACTGTTGTCATAACAATATCAAATAGTGCCTAAGCCTTTTGAACCAATATAATATAGTAGTTGATTTTGATCTATTCCTAGACCCTACATTAGAATAAAAAGCATGAGCACCTCCCTAGGAGCTAGGAGTTTACTTAATTACAGGTTGCACCCCTGTCTCTTTTGAAATTATATTTACCTCCCCTTTAAGTTTCCCTAGTTTACAAAAATGCTCTTTTCGTTACAAATATGGATGGAAAATGATAAAATCAGTCAAATTATTTTATGATAATTTTATTTTATTTTTAGAGGATAAAATATAATGAACTTTTTTAAGTATAGAATTATTACAAAGGGTAAAATTGAAATATCATAAAATAATTTGACATATTTTATCAATTTTCATATAAAAAAGGTCACACCTTTCAATGTAGAGTCATTACAAATGATAAAATTGAATATCATAAAATAATTTGGCTGAGTCTATCATTTTTCATCCATATTTTTATCGGATGGGGCTTTTTTGTAAACTGGGAAAACTTAGAAGGGGTAAATGTAATTTTGAAAGATAGAGGGGTGCAACCTGTAAGGCTGTAATTATGTAAAATCCCAGGGGAGATCCTGGTAATTAACCCCACATATTTTAAACATACAATAGAAAATCTAATTATGATATTAAAATTGAGTTTTAGTTTTGATATAATTGAATTATTATAATGATTTTCATGAAAGAGCTTAAGAAACCCGAGCCAGCAAAACCTGGTCGATTTTGCTAAGTTAAAAGCCTAGTTAGACACATGCACGATCTAGGCCTTTGCGGCCATAACAAGCCCTATATTATTTATTTATTTGCACCCCAAGTTTCATTCATACTATATATTAAGGAAATCCTTATTTTTTATTATTAAACTATCAAATTCATCACATCTATCCAATTATTCTATTATATATTTATATTACTTTCATTTTATAGATTTACTTCAAACTTTATATAAAGTTTTGAGATCAATATAAGAAATAAAATTTAAAGACTTACTTCAAATTTAGGTTAAATTTGAAGGACTGATTTATTCATTTTGCATTTATTTTAACCTCATGACCAAGGTTATAAAAAAGAGTGATGTTAACGGCTGTACACACATCAAAACAAAATAAAAAGAGGTGTTATAGGCACACCAAATACGTCTATGTGCACACCTTGACATCGTCACCTACTCGCCTACAACACCCTCCTCGACATCCACGTCCGCGCCGGAAAGATCACCGCCGCATGCGAACAATTTGAAGAAATGTGAGACAGAAGCACTGAGCTTGCACCAAGATCATTTTGAATACACCCTCATCCGTAGTTTATGAGGTCAGCTATTGGTGGCCGAGGCCATTGATCTCTTCAACGAGATGATATCTCATGGCCTAAAACCTAATGAGATCACTTTTAACCTCTATCTATTTTTGTTGTCCAAATAATGAGAGGTATATTAATCGTATAATGTCTCCAAATTTTCCGGTCATTTTTCTCTCATTATTTACTTCCAGAATACCTTTTATTTATTATTTATTTCTGGAATAACTTTTATTTATTTCCATAATATTTAAAATTTACTTATTTTCGCTTTTAAAAGAAATAAAATTTATGGTGTCCTTTAACTACAAGCTCGAGCAGGAATGTTTGGACCGAGGGAACCATATGGGGCATGTGATGTTTACAGTACCCTCATGAAGGGATTTTGTGAAGCGGGGAGATTGGATTTGATGAAGAAAGTATTCTAAACAGAAGCGCAGATTATTGTCAATCCCATCACATTTATAAGCTTTTCGAAAATAGTTTTAATGGGAGAGCTTTTGGGATTCTTCAATTTCTTTATGAGAGCGGGGTATAGTGTGAAAATGGAGAAGCTAGTGCGCTTTCTTTGTCGTGAGGGGAGATTTTTGAAAGCTCGGAATCTTTCTTTATTCTGTTGAAATGTTTATGATAAATTAGTTAATGGGCTTTAAAGGCGGATCTAGAGGGGGACAAAGGGATAATCACACCCCTTTTATGTGAATTGCTATTGGCAGTCCAAAATTTAGCTATTCGCAGAGCAAAATTCACTATTCGCGGAACAAGATTCGCTATTCGTAGAGCAAAATTTGCTATTTGCAGACCAAAATCATCCTATTGCACCCCCAAATAACTTTGATCCTCGGCCCACCTCCCTCGCAACTCCGGTTTCGTTTGTAAAAGACCCGCGACACTCACAGATCTCCTCACTCATGAATTAGGGCACCAAGCGACCGAGCCTCCTCACTCGCGATTCACAAAAGACGCATCTGACATCTCCCACTTCCGCACTCGGCAGTCGACCACTCTGGCATCTTCCTGGTTCGGCACTCACAGAGACCTCGCTGTTCGGCATCTTCCTGATAATTAGTAAACACAAGTTTCTCCTTTCTTCATTCTTCTTCCAGTTTTATTTCAATGTTCATTGGTGTTGAATCTCAAAAGAATGTTATATTTGGAAATGTTGTAGATATCGGATATCGGGGACACGTCAGTTTAGGTTTTTCATGTCGGTTTTACTATGTCGGGGGATATATCGGGGATATTTCATATATCGGGTTTTAATATTTAATTATTTATATGTGTAATTATTTATAAATTTAATCATTTTTTCATTTATATATATTAATAATTTGATATTTATTGAACTTCTAAATTTATTAAACTAATATAAACATTTTGTGTTATACAAGTAATATTGGTATAATGCATGAAATAAAACAAGAGAAAGTAGAATGTCAGGAAGTTGTCCATAACTATGAAAGATAAGAAATCTTTAGTCCATAATTCAAAGACCATGCATAATTGACATCGATGATACACTTGGGCAAAGAAGAAAACCAAAGGGAAAAAAGAACCTAAACAATGAAACAATTTTGGTCTATTATCTATTAGACCATAGACACTAATTAAAATAAGTTGAAAAAAACCAATCGATAAAATATCGGGATATATCGGCGAATATATCGGTCAATAATAGACATATCGGAGGATATATTTCAAAAGGATATTTTGCAAAATAATATCGGAAATGTGTCGTTTTGTCCATAAAACCTTTATATTGGCCGACATGTCGGACATGTCGGAGGATATCTACAACACTGATATTTGGTGAAGATAGTCTTCTGAAATCGTTGCATTTCCGAGAATAGATGCTGATTTAATTCCCTGAGTTTTGGATAATATTTAGGAAAGATTTTGCAACCCGAGTTCCTCTTCAATTCTTGTGTGGATGATGTAACTAAGCTGTAAGAGAAAGATGGCCGGAAGGGTATATATCTAGGTCTGGAAGGTCTCGACAGTGAGGTTAGAGGCGGCTGGGTGCTGGGGGAGTTCCTGGTCGTAAGACAGTATTTGGAGGAGGATTTCAGGGAGGTCCCGAAGGTCTCAAAAGAATTTTATATTTGGTGAAGATAGACTTCTAAAATCGTTGCATTTCCAGGAATAGATGTTAATTTGATTCCCTAAACTTTAGATAATATTGACTTTAGAAATGTACACGAGTAATGCAGTAAATCCAGTCAATCTTGTATATCTTTCTTGTGTATCTAAATACAATGTATGAGTACATATATATAGGAGGAAGAAAGAGAGAGGAGTCTCATATACAAGGTGTGAGACTAATATAACAAAAGAAAAAGAAACAACATGGTCCATTAGGTGGGCCTTTACAATGTCTTTTCTAACACTCCCCCGCAAGCTGGAGCGTACAAGTCATAGGCACCAAGCTTGGACAAGAACTTATAGAATAGAGTACTCGGCAAGGCCTTAGTGAGAATATCAACAACTTGGTCAGCAGCCGAAACATGTCTCAATTCCAGTTTCTTCATTTGAACTTTCTCTCTATTGAAATGACAATCAACTTCAATGTGTTTTGTTCTTTCGTGGAAGACCGGATTCTTAGCTATGTGTATAGCAGCTTGACTATCACATAGTAAGGTAGCTTGTGAGGGAAGTTTTACTCTTATATCGCCTAGGAGACTTTTGAGCCAGGTAAGCTCGGATACAGCAGATGCCATCGAACGTTATTCAGCTTCAGCTGAAGATCGAACAACCACAACTGTTTTTTGTTCTGCCATGTAACAAGATGACCTCCCAAGTAGGTACAAAAACCGCTGGTAGAGCATCGATCATCCAGAGATTCAGCATAATCTGCATCTGGATACGCAACTAGAGTTGGAGTAGAAGTAGAGGAAGAGGTTTTGTATACCAGCCCTTGACCAGAGGCTGTTTTTAGATATCTCAGGATGCATTCGACGGCCTGTAGATGAGACATCCGAGAAGAGTGCATAAACCGGCTGACAACCCCAACAACAAAGGATATGTCAGGTCTTGTGACCGTTAGGTAAATCAGTTTTCCAACAAGGCGTCGATAGGGATTTGAAAGAAGTGGATTTGTAATTGCGCCTTCAGCACAAAGCGTATGATTGGCATCCATGAGAGTTTTGGTCAGCTTGCATCCAGAGTAACCGACATCCTGAAGGAGGTCGAGACAGTAATTCCGTTGGGATAGGACAAGGCCATCCGGACGTCTTGTAATCTCAAGGTCGAGGAAGTATTGTAGTTTCCCCGATTCTTTAGTTTGAAAAATAGAGCTCAGATGTTGTTTAATCATTTTTATTCCCTTTGAATCATCCCCTGTGATTAAGATGTCATTGACATATACTAAGAGGAGAACAGTGCCTATTGTGTGATGTCGAGTAAACATAGAGAAGTCTGTCGAGCTCCGAGTAAAACCGACCACCCGCACAGCCTTACTGAATTTGTCGAACCATGCCCGGGGGGATTGTTTGAGACCATAAATCGACCTTTTTGAGATGACAAACCTGAGACTCCCCGGGTCTCAAACCCCGGAGGTTGCTGCATGTCGACTATTTCTTACAGATCACCATTTAGAAAGACATTCTTAATATCTAATTGATGTAAGGGTAATTGGCGATGCACGGCTACGGAAAGGAGGACCCGAGCCGTGTTGAGCTTGGCCACTGGAGAGAATGTTTCTTTGTAGTCGAGACCTTGTTGTTGAGTAAACCCACGCGCCACCAGGCTGGCTTTAAGACAGTCAATCGTCTCATCAGGATCATGCTTGATAACAAAGACTCATTTACACCCAACCAGAGTCTAGCCTGGAGGAAGAGAAACTAGTTCCCATGTACGGTTAGCCCAGAGGGCTATCATTTCTTCGTCCATGACTGCCTTCCAGCCTGGATGTTAAAGAGCTTCCTGCACAGAGTTTGGGACAGGAACAGAGGATAATGAAGTAGCAAAGGTGTGAAGTGTCGAGGATAGCCGATGTAAAGACACATAATTTGCCATGGGATGGGCAGTGGAGGCCGGTATCAGATCAGCAGGTCGTAGAGTGTCAGAGGTCGAAGCCGACTGCATTGGGGAGGCGAAGCGAGAAGGGCGACGAGTATAGACACGAAGAAGAGGGGGTTGTGGAAGAACGGGAGCCGGGGTAGGTATGAGTGGTGGTGGAGGAGATGTAACAGGGATGACAGGTCTTGGCAAAGATGGTGGTAGATGAGGTAGGTTTGGAGCGATGAAGTATGGTTGATCTTCCCGAAAGGTAACATCAGCAGAAACGGTCACCTTGCGGGTAGTAGGGGAATAACACACATTCTTTCTGGGTACGAGAATAGCCGACAAACATGTGTTTGGCTTCCCGAGGAGCCAACTTGTCCGAGGACGGACCAAGAACGTGAACATATCAAGTGCAAACAAAGATGCGAGGCGTGAGAGTGAACATCAGAGAAGACCGGAAAAGGAGACTAAATGGAGTAGCATTTTGGAGGACGGAGGAATGAAGACGGTTAATGAGATAACATGCTATCGAAAGAGCAAAGTCCAATACACCTTTGGGATTTGCATTTGAAGCATGGAGCGAGCAACATCAAGAAGGTGTCTATTTTTACGTTCGACGACATCATTTTGTTGTGGTGTATAGGCACACGAAGCCTGGTGAATAATGCCAAATTTAGAGCAGATGTTAGCAAACTCATGACTAGTGTATTCGCGAGCATTATCAATTCGGAGTGTTTTAATATTGACAGAAAATTGTGTGCGAGTTTCAAGAATTAAGGCCCGGAACACACAGGGAAGTTCAGAGCGATCACGAAGCAATTATAACCATGTCATCCGAGAGTAGTCATCAATAAAGGTGATAAAGTAACGATAACCAGACACACTTGGTATTTTGTACGGGCCCCAAACATCAGAATGCTTTAGAATAAAAGGAGCAGAGCTCCGAGTACAATGAGGAGGAAAAGATGAACGATGCTATTTTCCCAAAATACATGAATCACAAGAAAAAGGGGAAAGAGAAATGTCAGGGAGAGCCTTCTGGAGAACTAGTAGAGGAGCATGCCCAAGACGCCGATGCCAATCAATAGAGGAGACTGATGAGAGGATGGTAGGAGAAACATCAAAAAGTTAAAGCCTGTTTTGCAGTCGTCCTCTACCAATGATACTCTGCGTCCGTGGATCATGCATCATAAAAGAAGTAGAGGTGAATGCTTATTGTCAAGGCGCGTGCCTAGGCGCGCTTGAGGCTCCGGGCGCAGCCCGCCGCGCCTTAGCACGGCTGAGGCAGGCGATGTGCCCCAGGCCCGCCAGCCTGAGCCTTTCAAGGTGTTTTTTTTAAAAAAAATTGATATGGGAAAAAACATGATCTTGTACACACCCGAGGCACCCATAGGCGCACTTGGGCGCCCAATTCGCTCAATTTCACAGCGAATTGGGCGCCCAATTCGCTTGATTTCCTTTTCCCCCCATTTTTGCGCCTCACATAGTCACATGCCTCAGGCGTGCGCCTGCGCCTTGCGCCTAGGCTCCAGGGGCCCTTTGCGTCGTGCGCCTTTGATAACTTAGGGTGAATGTGACAGAACAATTCAAATCTTCTGTGAGACGACTAACAGAAAGCAAATTAAACGGGGAGCCCGGGACATGAACAGCCGAGCGGAGAGATATAGATGAATTGAGAGGAATGTCAGCAGATCTTGAGACAGGAACAGTAGCGTCATTGGCCACAGTAATACACTTAGGATATGAAGAATCCAAGTAGTGATGTGGCTTTAGCGAGGTGATATGGTGAGTGACACCGGAATCCACATTCCAGCGCAGACTAATGGAGAGACAAGCGATACCTTCATGAGAGACAGAGGCAACAGAGGCAGGTTGGTGACTGAGCATCCCTTGGATTTGCTGGAGCTGGAGGCGGACTGCGTCAAAATCAACACGAGTGGTAGAAGGATTGTGATCAGCAGCAACAGAAGAAATCAGACGAGGAGGAAGACCATGTTTACGATAACAGGTTGCCTCTAGGTGTCCCTCCTTGCCGCAGAAAGAGCACTTAGACCGTGACCGACCACCATGACCCCTTACCCGAGAGCCTGAACGTCCTCCACAAGTATGAGGAGGGATAGGGAGTAATGGCGCTGAGGAATGCTTGAGAAGGCTCGGGGAGGGAGGTCCAGTTGTTTCAGGAGGCGGGGAAACCTTTATCAGCATGGAGCACACATCAAAGAACGAGGGAGTCGCAGCAGACGAGAGGATCTGAGCCCGAACACTTTGAAGATGAAGCGGGACACGAGCCATCATCATGGAAACACCGACTGCTTCTTTTTGAGCGCGTTGAGCAGCAAGATTCGTAGTCGAGGGCTGATGCTGAATCCAGGCTTCGACCAGAGTCTTGGACGGGCAACAAATGAGGTTAGGTCGGTAGCATTGCCGGTGTCAAGAGTCTGATGATCAGTAATGATATCATAAAGGTGTTGAAGACTGTCTTTGCCTGAGTAAAGGGAATGAAGTTCATCCCACATCGTCTTGTCCGTCTCATGATACATGGTCGTGCGGTAAGGTTCACCATCAAGAGAGTTGAGAAGCCATGTCTGAACGCGTCCATCGTTGCGAAGCCAGTCATCAGTAGGGGCAGCGGGAACACCCTGTGTTAAATGATGCAGAAAGCCCTTTGACTGAAGAACCCGGCGAACAGAATGCACCCACTCAACAAAGTTTTTCTTCCCTGTGAGAGAGATAGTAGTGATGCGTAACTCGTCACGGAGCTTAGGAGTAGGAGCAGCGGCCGTAGCAGGAGAGGAAGTAGCAGTAAATGAATCCATGATCAGGCGGATAACTGACTAGAGCAGCGGGTAGAACAACGGCTAAAGCAAGCGGCTAGATCAGCGGCTAGATCAGCGGCTAGAGCAAGCGGCTAGATCAGCGGCTAGAGCAAGCGGCTAGATCAGCGGCTAGAGAAGAACACAGCAAGAGGCTAGATCAGCGGCAAGAGCAGGCGGCTATAGTAGGAGACCGTAAGAGGCTAGATCTGTGGGTTGATCGACAAGAGCAGCGGTTAGATCAACGGCTAGAAGAAGTCGCCAGAGCAGCGGTTAGAAGAAGTCGCCAGAGCAGGAGACCGCAGTGAGAAGAGAAGAAAAGACCGTACAGAGAAAGACCTTGCGGCAAAGAGACAGACCGCACGACAAGAAGGTTTGCGGCTAGAGAAGAAGAGAAGATGCCGCAGCGGTTTAGAGAAAACCGCGCAAGAGAAGGCCGCGGTTAGGCACGCGGAGATCGCGCGACAAGAAGGTTGCGTCTAGAGAAGAAGGGAAGATGCCGCAGCGGTTTAGACGAAACCGCGCAAGAGAAGGCCGCGGTTAGGCACGCAGAGATCGCGCGACAAGATGGTCCGCGACGGTGAGACCGATAACGAGAAGAGCAGCGGCTAGAGGAAAGAAGAGACGCGGTCGAAGCACAACGGTTATACAGAGATCCGTGGCTAGGAGGGGAAGACCGCGCGAGAAGGAGTGGTTCCACGGGAGAGAGAGAGAAAAGTTATAAAAGCTGAGCAGGAGAAGGAAAGGAGGGTGGTTCCACGAAAGGAGAGGAGATGCCGGGTAGAACGAAAAAAGACCGTGAAGACGAAGCGGTTAGAGAAGAGAGAGCGGGTCAACAATTAACCGCAGATGCTGGGCGGGTAGAAAGGGACTAGCCGCCCGAAACAAGAGGTAGGACCAGATTGCTCTGATACCATGTATAAATACACAAGTAATGCAGTAAATCCAATCAACCTTGTATATCCTTCTTGTGTATCTAAATACAATGTATGAGTACATATATATAGGAGGAAGAAAGAGAGAGAAGTCTCATATACAAGGTGTGAGACTAATATAACAAGAGAAAAGGAAACAACATGGGCCATTAGGTGGGCCTTTACAATGTCTTTTCTAACATTCACGATAGATTTCGGAGCCTGATTCCCTCTTCAATTCTTACGTGGATGATGTAACTAAGTTGTAAGAGAAAGATGACCGGAAGGGTATATATCCAGGTCTGGAGGGTCTCGGCAGTGAGGTTAGAGACGGCTGGGTGCTGGAGGAGTTCGTGGTTGTAAGGCAGTATTTGGAGGAGGATTTCAGGGAGTCCCGAAGGGGGGATGGGGGTGGTGGAGCGGTGAGGTGACTGAATTTAATTCCAGTGCCTGGAATTGCTTCCAGCTGGCTCTAAATACTAAAAGGAGGTTGGTGTGGATGGGGTGGCTGATGGAGGGAGTTTTGGGAGGGGTTGGACATGTATCGGAGAAGTACGGGAGGCGGGTAGTTACTTGGAGGAGGAGGGCAGGAATGTAAACACTGACATCGAGCAAGGAATGCAATTAAAAATATATTCAAAATGCTAAAAGATATTGTATAAGCCATATATAATTATTATCAATGGTAGATGGGAACTTCAGCTTCGCCAAAGACTTCATTCTGCAACATATTTTCTTGAACCCTGCTTTTCAATATGATCTAGCCAATTATTCTCAGTCCTCAAATGACTTTCTGCAGTGGCCTCACGAAAAGGACGCAGGGCTCGAAGGGTTGTGTAGGCGGCTTGATGGGAGTAGGCAGGTTGCGGTCAGTGATTGAGATACATGTGTTGTGGCTTTGGTGGGCTCGAGAAGGGAACACAGCGTGGGCTGCTGAGTCGATGGAGGGTGTCGAGGGTGATCGTTGAAGAAGAAACGTCTAGAGGTTGTTGTGGTTGACAAAGAAGGGCGACTCTGGAGCCGACGATACCATCAAGGATTTGACTGATGATGTCGTCGATGAAGCAACTCGAGGAAGCTAAGATGGGTGACGTCATCGCTTGAACCATGGAAGTAGAGGCGTGCGGCTTCGATGGTCTGCGGGCTGATGAGGTGGCATGAGAGGCAGAGAATTCGACTGAGAAGAGAGGGGGGATTGTGCGGGCTATTGGAACGGTGGACAAAAATGCTTGGCCGAAGGAGGAAACCTTCCTCTAATACCATGTTGTTATAGGCCTACTTGGAAGTTGCTAGAGCTGGCGGAGTGATCGGAGGTGGAGATGACTGTGGCAGAGATACTACAGAGTCTTGACCGCGGCTGCCTAAGCGGGGTGTGGTCAAGAGAGAGATAGAGCTTTCAGGATCTCTTTTAGGGTTTGCAAAAAATAGGCTTTCTTCATTCATAATCCCCCATTATAAGACTCCATGGGTTTATATACGACCCCCAATGACATGAGTGTAAATAACTTGAAAACTTAAAACATTACGGGCTCGACGCGACTAATAAAACGAAATGATTCAACAAATATATTTGACTTGATACAATAACTTGACTCAATAATAATAATAAAGCTAGATAACTGACATCTAGGATCCATAACAGTTTCTTTGTTAGTGATTGTGGAACTCTCCTTATGTAAGCTTGAATCAATGGAGAAAATAATGTGCTCTTGTCTTCAGTGCTAGAGTAGTGCCTCTTAATTTTTTTTTGAATGTCATACTATGGTAAATTCCTCTGAATGCTATGGTCGAGTAATGTGGTCTGGTCTTGCTTGAAAATTTTGATTTCTCTGGAATGTTTCTTTCTAAATTATGATAGAGTAGGTATTCCTGAATGTTATGGTAGAGTATGCTAAGATTCCCTTAAATTTTTTTTCTCTGTAATGTGGTCTTGTCTTGAATGCTAGAGTAAGTGTCTCTAAATATTTGTATATTTTCTTATTTGCATTTACAACATTTTATGTTGTTTTAAGTTGGGTCTTATTTTGCGTTAAATGGATTCAAGTTGTGGTGTTACTAAAAATGGTGAAAAACTGTAGCTTTCTATTGTGGAAGAGAATGATTAAGTTGATTTTCTTGGAATGAAAGTTTATTTTTTACACTTTTGTTGCAAGTATGCAATGATGTGATTGGTATTTAAAGTCTTTTCTACATTTCTTATCGTGTAATTTGATATGCAAATGATATATAAGTTTGACGTTCTAGTTTTTTATATTTATTTCTATGTTGTAGAATTCTTTCTTTATAATCAGTATGTATACTCTTTGTTAGTCATGGCCTCTCGTTAGCATCATACCTTTTAAATCAAATGTCTTCTTATACTTAACAATTGTCATGTATCTTATTTTTATATTAAATGATACTTATATTTAAATAATTTATAATTTTAAAAAACGCATCCAGGATCTTTTTTTTAAACATGTTTCCTGTATTTGCTTTGTATCATATCTTGAATCCCCCCCCCCCCCCCATATAGACTTCTCCCGGGGGGTGAGCGTCTTGTTTTTAGCTTAATAATTGTTTTACTCTCTTTCGTTCTTATACTCATTTAGCATAGCATTTGACACTTTTAACAAGAAAACTACCTGAATTTTGATTCAGGTTATAAGATGCTGGAAATTAAGACGCCAAAGACTCATAAAGCGAAACGAGCGCTAGAAAAACGGGCCCCTAAACTAGTAATATTCGTTATTTTTTTTTCTTATTGTTATTATTTGTTTACTCTGTTTCATGGTTTTGGAATAAAAACTTGCCCCTTATTTTAGGTCCATGTTTCTTTCAGGTAGAGAATGCCAAGAAGACTCTCATACTCCATGGTACAAAGACAAGCAATGTTCTGAATGCCGTGTTAGCTCAGATTTATCATCTGAAAAAAGGTCTTGCTGTCAAGTTCAGCAGGAGAAATGATAAGATACAGCCCTTTGAAATCACTGGGCAAACATCTTTGGAATTCTTTTCACTTAAAACTGACTGTAGTCTTTTTGTGGTAATTAGTTCTACCTGGACTGAGGCACTTTTACCTACTAACATCTTTAAAAAATCAATGTCAAATAATTATTTTGTTCTGTCTGAGATTATTCATTCTATACGTAATCTACTCCACACTTTCATCATCAGACAATTTATTTTGTCAGTTGTTATTATCTATTTCTTTGTAGCTCTTCTCCTTCAGCTTCTCAAGATATTGTACCATTTTACAATATTTTACAAAAAGTTTCCTTTTTAACAAAGAGCTTAAAAGCATTTGTGCATGTCAACGATACTGTAAATGGCGTTGAGAATACTCTAATCAGGGGAAATCTCTGCTTATGTCATTAATATATAGATTTAAACTGACGTTGAGAAGTTGATCTGTTTGCTTTTACATCTATAATTAATCTTCATGGATTCAATTCCTAGATTTTTGACTCACAATGCCGAACAGAGCCACAATTTTGTTTTAACTTGTGTTTTTCATCTTTGCATGTTTATGACCTGCTTTCTATAGAGAGATCTTTGGTTTTCTACCGTTTGTGACCTTATTGTTTTCACATTTGTTAAGAGCCTATTTGATTGCCTAAGGGGTGAGATGAAGTAACACTGTCCTGATTTTGGAGTTCAATATTTGGGAAATATTTCTAAGAAAGCCATCTATTATGTTAGCACGGTGTCGGGATACGGGATACGATACGAAACGGATACATAAAACGTGATTTTTCAAAATACTTGGATACCGGAAATGTTTTTAAAATAATTATTTAAATATAAGTATTAATTAATGTGAAAACAAGACAACTAACAAACTAAGGCTTCATTTGGCGGGGCGGTGGGGCTTCCGCGGAAATCACCGCGCCGCTGGACCGCCGCCGCGGTTCCCGCGACGCGGTTGATTTCCGCGGAAATCCCGCGGTTTTGTGCGGCGGGGCGGAGCCCAACCGCGGGATTTCCGAACCCCGCATTTCACGGCGGGGCGGTGTTGTGTGCGCAAACGGCGCGTATCCGCCCCGCTTAACGAAGTCTAAGTGTATATCTTGAATTATTAAGAGAGAAGTTTATTAGAGTACAAGATATATATTATATATTATATATCATTCATACGATATATGTACGCATTATTGTGGTGCAAAATAAATGAACCTATTTACATATAAATGTATCTTATTTCGTACAATATATGTTATGCATTATAGTGATACATCTATTATTATTATTATCCAGAGTGTTTAAATTTTAGTATGTGTCTATGCTAAGTGCTTGGGATTCTGACTGGAAGGGGAGTGCTCCTTTTAATGACTTCCATAAATGATTTAGATGCTTATGTGCCTGGAGTCAAATATTTATGAATCTGTCTTATCACTTTCTAAATAAGAAGTCAAATCCTACTAACCCACTGCAACTAGACAACTTTGCCATCCTTTTATCTATTGTTCAAGTAGTGTAATGGCTATCAGAAGTTTTAAATTCAAATGCTTCCTTAACTAGTTTGCCTATGAGCTCATTTGTCTGCTTGTAAAACATTTTTAAAAACTGATTTATTTTACATTTCCATTCATTTTGAGTGAATAAAATCTCACCTTTGAAGCATTTGAAGATGTTTTTTGAGTTTGATTTCTTAAAACCTTATTATGTAACGTTTAACAATCCCTGAGTGGAATCTATAATGTTTAGCGAAAGTAGTTGTCTTAGCTCGGCCATGTTTGCTGCAGCAATATTCTTCTGGACTAAGTTTTAGTTATATTAAGTTATTTTAGTATCTACTTGTTGTGAACTCACATGAGTGAACTGTTTTATTTTGATAATTGGTATTTAATTCACATGAGTTTTACTTCAATGTTTTCTTTTTAAATACTAGATGTACTTTTTATCTTCGAAGCCAACTGATTTTTGTTTTATAGTTTGGTTCGCATTCGAAGAAAAGGCCAAACAATTTAATTCTTGGGAGGATGTATGATCATCACATTTATGATCTTGTTGAAGTGGGAGTGGAGAACTTCAAGCCTATTGAATCATTCAAATATGACAAGAACATAGCGCCCCGCCAAGGCTCAAAACCTTTGTTTGCTTTTATAGGAGAGCTCTTTGAGACCGTCGACGAACTGAAGCATCTCAAGGAGGTCTTGCTTGATCATTTCAGGGGAGAGGTTTGATATTTCATATATTATTTCAATTTTTGAAAAAAATACTATTTTTTGCAAAATTTGCACATTTTTGGACTTAATGCAGTTGTTTTTTCTGGCAGGTTGTTGAAAATCTAAACCTCACTGGAGTAGATAGGGTATATGTTTGCACAGCTATTTCCTCGAGTACAGTGCTTTTCAAACACTGTGCTGTCAGGCTTAAAAAGTCTGGAACTTCCATTCCTAGAATAGAACTTGTAGAAGTTGGGCCATCCATGGATTTGGTGATCCGGCGACATCGTCTTCCTTATGAAGATGTAAAGAAAGTAGCGATGAAGACAGCACAAACTCAACCAAAGAAGGTTAGTCTTAACTGTGATAGCTTAAAATACATTTTTGTTTTGTTTTTTTGTATTGTATGGTGGATGAGTCTATTACTTTCTTTAGTTGATTAAATCAATAAGCCTAATGCTAATGTCTTGCTTGAGCAACTTAGCACTAATTACTTGTTAATTAAGGCAATTATGTTATCTTGATTCTTCTGATGAAAAAGAATGTAAGATATTTTCTTGGAGTTTAACATGCAAGACGCCGAACTTTTCCCTATTCATATGGATGGATGGTACGGTTACCTGAGCAGGGGTATCTTATAATGCTGTGAGCTCAGAGTGGTGTTTTTATAATTTCAAAAAGTAGTGGGAATGACCTTGTAATTTTGCAAAATGTTAGTGGAGGTCTCCATGATTACCACTTAATAAATTGAGACATTGAGTCATTTCTGTAAATTTGCAACATTCACAATCATCTCTTTTGTTTGGGGATGCAGGTTGGAGGGGGAAATGGAGTGTGCAGGCTTTATTAGAAATTGCAATGACATGTTGATCTCCTTTTCCTTTTCTCCATCCTTATCATGCATACTATGAAGAAAATGGCTCTTTCTCCTTACTCAAATTTCCTATCTGCTCTCACTGCATTCACCCGAGCCGCCAAAACCACGTGATTTCAAATCCATCCTCACCATTTATTCTTGGATCCATGCAATTCCTCACCATTTATTCTTGGATCCATGCAATACAACACCTTCCCAGATTAGGGCTGATATTAAGTCGAGTTCGAGCGATTTGGGGTTGTCGAACTCGGTTCAAAATCGAAATCGATTTCGAATCGAGCCGACTCTGCTCGAAATCTTAGTTGTCAAGGCGTGCGCCTAGGCGCGCGCCTAGGCGCGCCTGAGGCGCCGGGCGCACCGGGCGTAGCCCGCCGCGCCTCAGCACGGCTGAGGCGGGCGATATGCTCCGGGAACACCTCAGGCGCGCCTGGGCCTTTCAAGGTGTTTTAAAAAAAATTGAGATGAGCAAAAACATGATCTTAGACGCACCCGAGGCACCCATATGCGCACTTGGGCGCCCAATTCGCTGAAATTGAGCGAATTGGGCGCCCAATTCACTTCGATGAATTTCAGCGAATTGAACGCCCAATTCACTTAAATTGAGCGACTTGAGCGCCCAATTCGCTTAAATTGAGCGAATTCGCTCAATTTCAGCGAATTGGGTGTCCAATTCGCTCAATTTCAGCGAATTGGGCGCCAAATTCACTCAATTTCCTTTTTATCCCATTTTTGCGCCTCACGTGCCTCAGGCGCGCGCCTGCGCCTTGCGCCTTGTGCCTAGGCTCCAGTGGCCCTTTGCGCCTCGGTGTGCCTTGCACCTTTGATAACTTAGCTCGAAATGGCTCGATTCGGAGCCGGCTCGAAATCGAACCGAGCCAGCTCAAAATTAAGCATTTTTTTGCTTTATTTCTAGTGGGCTCAAAATTAAATTGGGCAACATCTAAATTTAGCACCGAGACGCAAATTTAGATTAAAATAATAATATATTAATAAATACATAATGTTTTTAATCAATTCAAGCGATTCAGGGTTGACTCAAAATTGACTCGAAATCGAATTCAAATCAATTGTAACCGATTTTCATTCGGCTCAATATTCAAGCGATTTTCGAGCGACTTTCGAGTTTCGAGTAATATGATCAGCCCTATCCCAGACTATTAATCTTCCCTTAAGACCCTGTGCTGGCGGTCTTGATTGGTGTCTTGGCCGTCAATGAGGTCTTCAGGGCGGCATTTCATATGCATGGGTAACCCATTTTCGCCATCAGTTCGTATAAAACCTTCCTTCAAAAAGTCATTGTGGTTGTCAGAACCTATGTTGTTAGGCGGTCTGGCGACTAGCACTGGCGGACAGGATAGGGGGTCTGGCGGCTAGTACTGGCGGACATTATAGGAGGCCTGGCGACTAACAGTGGCGGACAGGATTGGTGGTCTAATGACTAGAGCCCTTGCGGTTAACCTCTAAATGACGTTCTGGCTGTGATGCTTCAGTCCTGGCGGTCTGGGTAGGCAGACCGATTTGGCGGTTTGTCAGGCAGTCTGGACGATGTTCTGAGGTGGCATGCGGACTGCTGAAGTCAGGTTCAGTTGACGGTCTGGTGTTCTCATGTACAACTCAGGCAACCCGCAGTTGCGGTTTGGTAGCAACCCGCAATTGCGGTCTAGAGGCGGCCTGCAGTTGCGGTCTGGAGACAACCTACAGTTGCGGTTTGGTGGCAACCCGCCCGCAGTTGCGGTCTGGTGGCCTGATCGCTGTTGGAGC
Organism: Platanthera zijinensis; assembly: GCA_039513925.1. Lineage (NCBI taxonomy): Eukaryota > Viridiplantae > Streptophyta > Magnoliopsida > Asparagales > Orchidaceae > Platanthera > Platanthera zijinensis. The sequence goes on along the minus strand of CM077095.1, from coordinate 148,923,421 downwards.
TTGGCAGTTTTCAGTGTTTGCAGTGTGCTGTCAGATAGAGACCGGAAGCCGCTTTGTAGATAGTTTATCCAACTGTATAGTCATGTGATTTGACCTATTCAAAGTTCAAACAACATAGCCCGCGCGGTTTGTATATAGTCCCACATCGTCTGTTGTATTCTGCTCTCTTCTCCTATCTTCTATAAATATGAGAGCATACATATGTATTTTGTAACTTTTTGAAGCAATAAAGTTTTGTTATTTACCTGTTTTCTCACATGGTATCAGAGCTTTCGGTCCTTTTGCTCTGGTTTCTGTTTTTTTTTTTGCAAGCGGCAGTGCGAGTGGTTTTTGTTCTTTAACTGCCTTTTCTTCTTTTTCGCGGTTTCTTTTTCTAATTGCGGTCTCCTTTTCTCCTCTTGTCACGGTTTCCTTAATCGCGGTTTCCCTCCCTCCCTTTGCTTGTCGCTCTTCTTGCGGATTGCTTTCTTTGCACGGTCTCTTTTTGTTGTCCGCGTGGTCTTGCTTTGTTCGCTTTTTGCAGACTCTTCTCTACTTGTCTTATTAAACTGCGCGGCTAGACTCTTCTTCTTGGCTTCTCTTCTTCTATAGAGACCTCAAACTTCTCATCCTCTACTCTATCCACTCCTCTGGTTCTACCCGCTCCTATCTCTGTCTCTGACTATCTGGGTACTTTCTCCAAGCTCACTAGACCGAATTATCCAGATTGGAGTGTTTCCTTTATCTTTCTGTTACGCTCTCAGCGTAAGCGTCATCATCTCACTGACAACTCTCCTGCCTATGGGTCTGCCGCTTTTGACGACTGGGATGCTAGTGATGCTCTGATGAGAACGTGACTTGCCAACAATCTATCTGATGAGTTCCTTCTCGTCATTTGACATGATGTGACGATTAAGGCTTTTTGGAATTATCTTGTTGCCCTGTACTTCAAAGGAGCTCAAACTTCCCACATATATATGTTGTATGCGGATCTTTTTGCCCGACCTGTCATGACTCCTGTTGTTGCCTATCAGGAAGTGCAAGCTCTTTATGCTGAGCTTCTTCAGCATCGCCCCTTTTCTGCTGATCTTACTAAGCAACATAAACATTTTTAGGAGCTTCTGGTTGTCTGCTATTTGCTTCGCTTTCCTTACTCTTATAATATGATTCAGCAACATATTTTTGGAGAAGCTAATACTCCTACTCTGGATGTTACTGATGCGCGTATTTCAGCTGTTATTACTCTACTCTAGCGGCTTTTGCTTGCCTCTCCACCTCCTTCCGACATTGTTGTTCATCAGGCCCGTCATGATATTCCCAGTGGTCTTGGAGGTCGCTCTGGTGGCCATGGCTTCTCTAGATATCTATGTTCTCACTGTGGTAAGACTGGTCACCTTGTTGATCGTTGCTGGGTCATGCATCCTCATTTTGCCCTGCTCCTGGTGATACTACTTCAAAAAAGTCTACTTCTCTTGATACCTCTTCGGGTAGTGCTAATGTGACTATTACGGGTAAGTGGCTTATTGTATTTGGTGCTACGAATCATATGACAGACAATCTCCATCTCTTCTCTCGGCTGGACAAGCATAATCGGTTACCTCCGGTTTTTATTGTGGATGGTTCTCCATCCCCTATGTGTGGCTCTGGAATAGTACATGTTACTCCTTCTCTTCAACTTGCGGACACTCTCTATGTCCTAACTTTTCCGTGCAATCTTCTTTCTGTTACCTCTCTATATAAACAACTAAATTGCACGGTTATTTTTACCTCATCTACTTGCTATTTTCAGGATGCTCAGTCCAAGGAAACAATTGCTACTGGGACTTAAAGTGGTGGCTTGTTCTACCTCGACAATGTGTCTGCTTTTTCTTCCTCCACTACCCTTCTACAGTGACATCTTCGACTTGGACATCCTCCTCCTTGTCTTCTTTACCAACTCTTTCCTGATCTATCTCGGGGAGACTCTTCTCTCCGTTGTGAAGCTTGCCGACTCGGCAAACACCATCGTACATCTTTTCCAGCAAAGCAAGGACGTAGCTCTTCTCGTCCTTTTGAGCTTGTCCATTCTGACATTTGGGGTCCTGCTCCGACCAAATTTGTTGGGCGGAGTAGTCTGTATTTTGTTACTTTCATTGATGATTTTTCTAGATGTACTTGATTGTACCTATTGAAAGAACATTCTGAACTTTTTTTTTGTTTTCAGTACGTTTTATAATAAGGCGTGTAATTAGTTTGATATTACTATTAAAATTCTACGTACAGATAATGCTAAAGAGTACCTTGGTATTCAATTCTCTGTATTTTGTATGTATCGTGACATTATACATTAAACTAGTTGTGCTTACACCTCCCAATAAAATGAAGTTACTGAATGCAAAAACCGTCTCCTTTTTGACGTGACTCGCTCTCTTCTCACTCATATGAGTGTTACCCTTTCCTATTGGGGACATGCCATTCTTTTTTCTTGTTTCCTCATCAACCGAATCTCTTCTTCGATTCTCAACGGCAAAACTCCTTTATCCATTTTGTATCTTGGTGCGACGCCGTTTCCTTTACCCCTACGTATCTTCGGATGCACAACATTTGTTCACTCTCCTTCTCCTAAACGTGAAAAACTCTCACCTCGCTTAGTTAAGTGCATCTTTCTGGCTACTGTCCGACACAGAAAAGATATCGGTGCTATGATCCTATTCTCCGAAAACAGTATGTTTCCGCAAACGTTACTTTTTGAAGATACTCCTTACTTTTCTCACACTGTTACGCTTCCACCTTCTGATGACTCATCTTCTCTACCCATTGTTGTGCTCCTCCGCTTGAACCAGTCCCTCTCCCTTCCACAACTATCTCTTGAGTCTATTCGTCTTTCTCCTGATTTTGCTTCTCTTCTTGAGCCACCACTGACAGTTCACGGGCCAACAGTCTTTACAACGGAAGGATCTGATGCTACAGAGAAGTCAGATCTTGATCTTCTGATTGCTCTTCGAAAAGGAGTTCAGACATGCACTCAACATCATATGCATGATGTTGTTTCATATGCTCAGTTATCTTCTTCCTCCAAGAGCTTTGTTCTCGCTCTCTCAGCAAATGTCCTCCCGGCTACCTATCAGGAGGCTATTGTTGTTCCTCATTGGAAAGCCGTCATGGATGAAGAAATGAAAACTCTGACTGAGCGGGATACTTGGATTCTTGTCCCTACCCCTCCAGGTGTTGATGTGGTTGACTGTCGCTGGGTCTTTGTGATCAAGTTTCTTCCTGATGGTATCATTGATCGTTACAAGGCTCGGCTTGTCGCCATGGGTTTTACTCAGACTTATGGTGTAGATTTCTTTGACACCTCTCATGTTGCTCGGATTACAACAATCCGCGTTCTTATTTCTGTGACTGTTAACAGAGACTGAGAAATGTCTCAGTTGCATGTCAAGAATGCTTTTTTATGGCGATTTACAGGAGACAGTATATATGAAGCAACCTCCTGGATATGTTGCTCAGGGGGAGTCTCAGGTGTGTAAATTGAGGAAGACAATATATGGTTTTAAGCAAAGTCCGCGAGCCTGATTTGAGATGTTCAGCGAAGTTATTTCTGTTTTTGGGTTTGCTCGAAGTGCTGCAGATCACTTTATGTTCATACGGAAGACCTCGACAGGGTTAGTTGTTTTTGCTATCTATGTGGATGACATTCTTCTTACAGAAGATGATACAAAGAGAATTGACCTGACAAAGAAGTATCTTCTTCAATATTTTGTTACAAAAGATATGAGGCCTCCCAAGTACTTCCTGGGGATTAGATTTCCTGAAAGACGAATTCTGTAGTTCTTTCACAGCGGAAATATGTCTTAGATCTTTTGAAAGAGAGGTCTTTTTGGGGCTAAACCTGCTCGGTGTCCAATGACTGTTGGTGATGACAAGTGTTGTAGTGAGGATTCACCTCTCCTTGTATATGTCACCAGGTACAGACGTCTTGTTGGAAAACTCATTTATCTTACAGTCAAAAGACCGGATATCGGTTATGTTGTAGGAAAGGTGAGTCAGTTTATGCAAGCTCCTAAAGAATGTCATCTTCAATCAACCATAAAGATCTTGGAATATGTGAAAGGTTCTCCTGGAAAGGGGCTTCTATTCCAGAAGAACGGTCATTTGAGAATTTAGGCTTATTTTGATGCTAGCTATGCAGATGACAAGAAAGATAGGAAGTATACGTCTGGTTTCTGTACCTTCGTAGGAGGGAATCTGATCAGTTGGAAGAGCAATAAACAGATTGTAATTTCAAGGTCAAGTGTTGAAGCAGAATACAGAAGCATGACCTTGACAACCTGTGGGCTGAAAGGGTTGCAGACACTAATGCTTGATTTTGGAGAAGTTTATGATCATTTTTTGTCAATATTCTGTGACAAGACAGTTATATATATTTTGAAGAATCCAGTCCTTCATGAAAGGATGAAGTATATTGAAGTAGACTGCCATTCATCAGAGACAAAGTGTTGAAGAATCAAATCTGCACTCCATTTGTCACCTCTTACAAAAAGCTTGTTGATGTCTTTACCAAACAATTGTATTCTTTTTCAGATGTCTGCAGCAAGCTGGGCATGGTTGACATATATGCGTCAGCTTGAGGGAGTGTCAGAACCTATGTTGTTAGGCGGTCTGACAACTAGCATTGGCGGACATGATATGCGGTCTGGCGGCTAGTACTGACGGACAGGATAGGCGGCCTGACGACTAACAGTGGCGGATGGGATTGGCGGTCTGATGACTAGATCCCTTGCAGTTAACTTCTGAATGGCGCTCTGGCTGTGATGCTTCAGTCCTGGCGGTCTGGGTAGGCAGACCGGTCAGGCGGTCTGGGTAGGCAGACCGGTCAGGCGGTCTGGCGGTTTGTCAGGCGGTCTGGCGATGTTCTGAGGTGGCTGTGCGGACAGCTGAAGTCAGGTCCAGTTGACGGTCAGGCGTTCTCAAGTACAACTCAGGCAACCCGCAGTTGCAGTCTGTAGGCAACCCGCAGTTGCGGTCTGATGGCCTGACCACTATTGCGGTCTGATGGCCTGACCGCTATTGGAGCTCGACGGTTTACAGTGTTTGCAGTGTGTTGCCGGATAGAGACCGGAAAACGCATTGTAGATAGTTTCCCCGGTTGTATAGTCATGCGGTTTGACCTATTCAAACCGCATATCCCGCGCGGCTTATATATAGTCCCACATCGCTTGTTGTATTCTCCTCTCTTCTCCCATCTCTTATAAATAGGGGGCATACCTATGTATTTTATAATTTTTTGGAGCAATAAAGTTTTGTTATTTACTTGTTTTCTCACAATAGTTTACTTCTTTATATTTATATAGAAATGTGCTGACCTAAACCATTTAACTAAATGGTTTCCAAGGAGTAATCTTTCTAGCTGCTTTCATTTTCTTCCAGATCAAAAATGTCAGCCGTGACGAACTGCAGGGCAAAATCGGGAAGATCTACATGCCGGATCAACAGGTTGATGAAAGTCTACTCCATTTGACTCTACTCATCTCTATTCTTCTCTGATCATCCTGTTGCTGTCCCTAGGTTGGAGATCTCGCGTTGACCAGCAATATCAAGGGGCTGAAGAGGGAGCGACGGGAGTCTAAGACGAAAAAAGAGGATAGAGACAATTCGTCGATGAAGAAGAGGAAGACGGAATCCCAGTAATTCAACCTTTTTCCCCAGTCATCTTTATTCTAAGAGTGCTCAAATTTTGGCAATAGCTTCCTTTAATTTTGTTCTGAAAAAAATTTTATGTTTTCTGATCATTTGTTTGCTAATTGAGTTATATATAGTCAGAATGTTTATCAAAATGTTCTTTGTAAGTTTAATATTTGGCTTTATCTATATTATGAATAAAGTAAATTATAAACTGATATATTTTACCTTTTTACCAACTTTATTTTTTAATATAGTCATTTTCTTTATTTTATGTTATGTTAATAAACTATAATACTATACTTAAATTGATACTAATCATTTTGTTCTAAGCAATGTGTTTTTTACAATCAATTTAGAAAAAAATATTTTACACTTTTTTTATTTCATATTATCAAATTATTAAAATATTTATGTGTAGATTATTTTATGCTTATAAGTTATAACATAAATTTATTAGGCTTTGGAAGTCTCATAATCAATCAATGATATTAAGGCTCAGTTTGTGAGGACTTATTTTTACCGGTCAACCGATTACAACCGTATGAATCGGACCTTAATTAAGAGCCGGTTCATACGGTTGTAACCTCTTGATCGGGGACTTATTTTCACCGGTCAAGCGGTAATAACCGCATGAACCGGTCAAGCGGTCACGACCGCATGAATCGGACTTTAATTAAGGTCTGGTTCATGCGATCGTGACCGCTTGACCGGTGAAAATAAGTCCTCCCAAACGGAGCCTAAGTCTCATAATCAATGATGGTAATTTGAAATCCTATGCGTTTTGTTATAAGCTATCGTCTTCTACGGTGGCGTTGCTATTTGTCGGGCCAAGTAGAAAGCATCAATTTCTATCGTACACCCTGAGTATCAACCCCAAGGGAGGATTCATGAATTTCAACAATGAGGGCTCAAACTGTTCAAGAAATTTGAGAAACTCGTAATCAATGAATACAGTCTTAAAATTTGTTTTTTAAAAATAATTGAAGTCATATAACAACTTATTTTGTGTGTGGGAGAGGGGGGCACTAATTAAAAATTTTAACCAATAGAATATATATATATTTAGTACACATATTTATGTAAAAATATTAATTAGAGAATCACATAAATGCATTAATTAGAAATCATGCTTCTAATTTTAAATATTGCTTGTGAAAAATGGCCTTCCACAATAGGTATGCAAATAAGGCAGTTGGGCTCGGGTCCGACTCAAATCGGGCCTAGGCCCTTACAAAATCAAGGGGATTGTTGGGCCCACAAAATCGTGTTGAAGCAGGTCCCACTACCAATGGCTGCCATTTGGCCGCTACTAGCTGCCGTTTATATGTTGGGGCATGGCCCCAACAGATTAATGTTGTGGCGTGGCCCAACATTTAAATTAAATGATGGGGCTCCGGCCCCAACAGGGATATATTAAAAGAGGCATTGGACCTAGCAGGGCCTAAGCCTGGCACGGGCCGAGCACCAGACCAGGGTGTGCCCAAATAACGGGGCCTGGTGAGCCCCCTTAGTCCAAGTCTGGGCCTGACCCGGCCTAACCGGGCCTAACTTGGCCCAGGCGCAGACCCGGTCCGAGCAACCGGGCCCGAGCTACATTTGCACCTCTACTCCATATAGCTCACTCACTTGACATCACACCTATTTTAAGAAAATCACAACTTCTCATCCTTGTCGATGGTTGTTTCTTTCGCACTTCGAGTTAAATGTGTTTGACCTCTATTAGAATTTTGTTTCAAAAAATTTCTTTATATATATTTAAAGATAAAAATATGAAAAAAAAAAGAATAAACTTCTAAAAAGTATTAAAGCATACTATTTAACATATTATTTTCGTTAAAAAAAATAGCTTATTGATCCGCTCAAATCTCGTGTTCTCTTAGGATGTAATAAAAGAGATCCTATTAAATTAAGTAAAATTGTAAGATTTGAGTAAAGAAGATACCGTGTTATATCGCGTCGAATAGATTTACAGGTCATCTCAACAAAAATTAATTTAATCACTTAGCTCTGATGTCATATTTCTCCTCATAAAAAAATTTGAACATATTCAACTTTCCGGACCCTTTTTTCTCTTATCCGTACACCGCTTTTGACGTATAAGTAGTCTAAATTCATTGGCTCAACAAGAGAAATCCAAATTCATCATCTATTTTATAAAAAATCTTGGGGAATCCGGGCCCCCGCCGGCCCTCCCTCAGTTCGGCCCGTGAATTTAACCATCTGTTATAATTAACCCACAAAAGGAAGCAACAATCCAATGACATCGGAGAGATCAATTGCAAACAGAGAGCTCGTGCCTGAAGAATCAAAGGAGACTCTTAAGCATCAGTTCACAATTGTTGCGAGAACTACGAACTATGGAATGCATATAGGCATGGTCAGGAGAGCGAGGTTGCAGAATTGTTGGAAAATTCGGTATAATTCGCAGACACAGCTATAATAATATTGTATTAACAAGAACACACACCGACCACAAATTTATTATAATGAAAATATAAATCGAATACAGGAGAAAAATAGACCGTCTGGTGAAACGCACGCGGATGCGCCGGACGCGCGCGATCCGCAAGAAAATAGTAGATCTTACGGACGCACAAGGTTCACCGAACCTTCAACGTCGAAGTCCGACGTTCAACCGCACCACCACCGGAGAACAACGCCGCCACCGGAGAACAACGCCACTACCGGAGAGAAACCTCCGTCGAGACTAACTGCACACGCGCACGCCGTCGACACCACGCCTCTCCCTCCAAAGAACGTTCACTACAACACCGGCGACAAACTCCACCAAACCCGGTGGCAACTCCTCTCTCAACGCCGGCGGCTACCTCCTCCAAGACCGGCAACAACACTCAAGGCCGGCGGCCACTCCGAGTGCACGAGAGAGAGAGGCGGCGGACTCCTCCTATGCTCCAGGCGGCTCCTCCACAAAAGCTACATGCGGCACTTCTCCTCTTCCACAAAAGCAAACAGGCGGCTACCTTTTCTCACAGGTGGGGGTCCTTTTATTTTCCACGGGATGTGCATTTCCAGAAAATATTCCACATTAATATGTAATTAATATTTACCCAATGTTAATGATGGTATGCATAGGAAAACATTTTCCTATTCCTGATTTAGGAGGCCAGGATTAGGAAAAATATAATTCCAAAAAACCATTTGATTCGAACCAAATTTCAACAATCACCACCTTGGTTCGAGATCCGGAACCGCCACCTACACGAAGCACTCCCTACAAGCACCATCTGCATACATCAACTGCGCGAAGAAACACTGCACGTAGCACGATCTGCACGAAGCACCAGTCTGCACGAAGCACCACCTCAAGAACCTGAGGCGTCAGTCGACTTGCTCCAGTCGACCCATCCCTGCTCAGGCTCAACCTCTGAATGTCGACACAACTGGATCGCTGAATCTGACTCGCCTAGTCAGACAACCAGAAGGGCGATCCACTGCACTACCTCGAACTTCAACTCTATCAGCCGCAGAAATCATGGGCACACCACCTCGCATCGTGGTCCCCATCAGCCGGTACAGACTACCGCAGTGTATAGCTCACATGAGCACGGTGCGTCCTCGCGTCACCGTCAGAACTCCACCTCTCGCCGCAAAACTGCATCCTCTGGAGTCTAATCTGCCCAGCGATATCAAATTCCTGCGCAATTTGGGTACCAGATGTACCCGCTCAAGCCTACGCACTGCTCAGCCATGCGTCTTGATGTCCACCGTCCCTGTCCCCGTGACCTCACATGCTGAGCCGTCATCCTGAAAGACCGACCCAGTCGTCACCTCCAGTGAACTGAACATCCCAGCATCTGAGCAAATGTGCTGTGAAGCACCAGAATCCAATATCTAGCTATCCGAGTCACATGGACTCTCAGTGATGAGGAGTGATATATCACTATCATCTGTCGTAGCTACCGCCGCCTTGCCCGCACCCTAGACGTCCCCAGAAAAACTGCGCACGCTGCGGACAAATTCTCCTGATATGGCCACTCTGCCTGCAATGGTAGCACGTCACTGCCTTCCTCGATGCGGATCTGGCCCGTGCACTTCCAGATCCCTTCTCGAACTGCCTCCCTCGTCGTCCTCCTACTGCCAAAGCATGCTCACCCTCAGGAGCGGGGTCCGATAGCATTTGACTGGACAGTAACGCCGACGTGATCTGCTCCACGTCTACTGTATCCTTACCAAACAACAGGGTGGTTTGCATGTGCTTATATGACGCCGGGAGCGAGGTAAGAAACAATAAGGCATTGTCTTTTTTTTCTACCTTCACACCAACCACATGCAGTTGGCTCACAAATTCATTGAACACATTGAAGTGTTCTTGCAGGTTACCGTCTTCCTGCATCTTCAGGCCGTACAATCTCTGCTTCAGTAACAGCCTCATGGTCAACGACTTGCTCATGTAGAGTCCCTCTAGCTTCTCCCATAACGTGACAGCTGACTCTTAAATACCGATGGTTAACAACACCTTGTTGTCGACGCATATCCTGATAGCGCTAGTGACGCGCTAATCCATCTCTGTCCACTCAGAATCCTTCACCAGAGCGGGCAAAGTATCACGCCCCCGCAACACTTGGATCAACCCCTGCTCCACCAGCATATTCTTGACCCGAATCTGTCATAGGAGAAAGTTCTCGCTACCGTCAAATTTCTTCACCGAATATCTGGCCAACACTGTGTTCTTCGCTGCCATAGCTTCCTGCAATACCTCTAGATGATCTAATTAATTCACGGATCAGATCTGGGAAGATAGGGAGCGGACCGATGTCGTCACCTATCGTTGACATAAACCTAAAGCCGGAACGTCCAATCAATCACCTACTCGGAACCTCCCTCTGATACCACTTGTTGGAAAATCCAGTACAATTCACAGGCACAGCTATAATAATATTGCAGTAACATGAACACACACCGACCACAAATTTATTATAATGAAAATATAAATCAAATACAGGAGAAAAATAGTCCGTCCGGTGAAACGCACGCGGATGCGACGGACGCGTCCGATCCGCAAGAAAATAGTAGATCTTGACTGCAATCCGCCTTACGGACGCACAAGGTTCACCGAACCTTCAACGTCGAAGTCCGACGTTCAACTGCACCACCACCGGAGAACAACGCCGCCACCGGAGAACAACGCCGCCACCGGAAAGAAACCTCCGTCGAGGCTAACTGCACACGCGCACGCCGTCGAGACCACGCCTCTCCCTCCAAAGAACGTTCACTGCAACGCCGGCGACAAACTCCACCAAGCCCGGTGGCAACTCCTCTCTCAACGCCGGCGGCTACCTCCTCCAAGACCGGCAACAACACTCAAGGCCGGCGGCCTCTCCGAGTGCACGAGAGAGAGAGAGAGAGAGAGAGAGAGAGAGAGAGAGAGAGAGAGAAAAGGACGAGAGAGAGGCGGCGGACTCCTCCTATGTTCCAGGCGGCTCCTCCACAAAAGCTACAGGCGGCACTTCTCCTCTTTCACAAAAGCAAACAGGCGGCTACCTTTTCTCACAGGTGAGGGTCCTTTTATTTTCCATGGGATGTGCACTTCCAGGAAATATTCCACATTTATATGCAATTAATATTTACCCAATGTTAATGATGGTATGCATAGGAAAACATTTTCCTATTCCTGATTTAGGAGGCCAGAATTACGAAAAATATAATTTCAAAAAATCATTTGATTCGAACCAAATTTCAACAAACCATACCTCCTCTCGTCCTAAGGGATAACATTGTATAATACTTCTTGCCAAATGTCGCCTGACCCAAACACGTGTATACGGTCCGCCCCGCCAAATGGAATACTTCCTGTCAAATGTCGTTCGACCCAAAACACGTGTAAACGAGCCGCCAAATGGAGTCTAGGCGGTCGATGTGCAACTATACCGAATAGACAAAACATAAAGAATCAGTCAGCATAGAAATGGTCCATCATATATGCATGAAGCCCCTAAAGCTTAAGACAAGAAATATAGCTCAAAGACATGGTCAGAGATGGGGCATAGTGGGGGTGGCTTACGGTGTTCCTCTCCGGCCATCATGCCGCCTCTTCTCGCGGTTTCTGATGTGTTCGCCGGGGCCCTTCTTCCTGCTCTAGCGCTGCTTTTTTTTATTAAAAGAAAAGATTCAATTTTTGCTAATATTTTCTTGTTGTTACATGCTCGATCGCCTTTGTGTGCATAATATGAAAAAAACTGGGTCTTTCCCCATGCCATGCTGTAAAAAAAGAGAGACAAAAGGGGGAGTTGAGACTGGAGATGGTCCACCGGCACTGCATATAGGGAGATGAAGGTCATATTAGATATTATATTTTAAGTTTTTGGGGTGAGAATAGCAATTTTGACAATAATTAGCTTAATTTCATTAAAATTTGTTTGAGAAGTTTGCCGTGAAAAATGTTCTATTATCATTGTCACCGTAATTTTGCAGACGTTTGTTTGTTTGTTTTTTTGTCGTGAGAAAAGTACTTGTGGCTGTTGCGATCTAGTCAATGTTTTTGGTCGCAACTGCGGGTTGCCACCAGACCGTCGTTGCGGGTTGCCACCAGACCACAGCGGCAGGTTGTCATCAGATTGCAGATGTGTGTTGTCATCAGACCGCAGCTGCGGTTTGCCCTCCGGACTACACCTCGAGTAGGCAAAACCTCTTCGACAGCTCTGCGGGAAGCCAACCAACAACTACGGTTTACCAAACCGTCAAGATCTACTAAACAGGCAGTCCGGCAAGTCAAACCGTCAGAATGCCGAACTAGCAGACTGTCGAGACTAGTTCACCAGACCTCCCGAACTCCATAAGCTTCAATAATGTATAATGTTTGTGTTAACATCTTTAAATAGCAACAGTGTTACTGTACACATCAATCAATGTAAAATTGCAAGTAAAATGTTAAATGAGTAAAATTATCTCCTCTCTTCATCTTCTTTGTTTTCTTTGTTTTACCTCTTGATTTCTATCACGAAAAGCGACTTGCGGGGAATTCAATCTTGCACCCCTTTGATCAATTGTTCACCACATCCATGAGCTTCATTCCCCGCGTTCAAATTAGCACGTCTCCTCTTTTTGACTCTTCTCAATCCCGATCAAAGTTGCTTCTGCAAGAAACAACCGATCTTCTCCTTCCCATGGACATTTTTGTTGGCCGCATCCTTCGGCCCAACCCCGATCTTCTCCTTCCCCCTCAAGGATACATTCTTGTTGATCGCGTCTTCCGCCGCTTTTTTGTCGGCCTCAAATTGACCTTTTCCTGTCGCCATTGCCGCAGTAAATGGCCCTACAACGAGAGTTCTAGAACTTTTATCTTCTCCTTCTTTACAAGCTCATAACCTCTATTCGAAGACCCATCTATGAGGCTGCTCTGCTTAAGAATCCCAAAGATGTTCAATCCCAATCTTGATCCTATCTGATCCCGCATTATGCGTTATACATTTGTTTTGAAATTTTCGCCGTTCCATAGCGTGTTTTAACCCTGCTTAGGTGCTTGGTTATTTTCCCCCACACTGCCATTTTACTGTATTGATTTATGTGGTTCTACTTAATGTTTGGATTGTGTCTTGTAGGTTTACTAAAATCTAGTGCAGTATAGTTTTGATTGTGTAGTGTAGATTCTTTCTTTTGATCCATTTAGGCTGTCTTTGGCGCGGCTTATCGGAGCTTATTTTTTCCGGTAAGGTTGGACAAAAATGTCATTGTCATATCAAAATCTTATGTCCTAAACTAGTTTTTTTTTTGTAACAGTAATAACATTTATCATACCAAGCATAAATTCAATGACATTGACGTTTTTGTCCACCCTCACTGGAGCAAATAATTTGCAATAAGCCGCGCCAAACGCAGCTTATTGTTATCAAACAGTTTATTGTTATTATGTTCGGAAGAGCTCGGTAAATAAAATTTCATCCAAACAATTTTACATTGCAAACTTTAACTTTGAAAGACTAACTCCTTTTCAAGTTCCATTTTTGATAACTTTCTTTCGAAACAAAGTCTGTAACTCCAAAAACCGTTCAAGCTCCGTAGTGTATGGATCAGTATTGTAGTCGGACGGGTTGACAGCGGACGGAATTCAGTTAACACACAAATGAGAGTTTTGCGTTGAAAATAAGTTTTTGCATCAAGTCGAAGCCCTCGTGGAGGAATCAACGGCTTGGCGGCATTGTAGAGTAAGGGTGAATAGGTGATGAGTGTGAATGACTTTCTAAACGGGCCCTAAGTTCTATCCCCCGACACGGATCCGATGAAACACTCAAAAGTCATTGGGTGCGCCGCCATAGGCCGTTCAAATTCTCGGCAGAAAGGAAATCAAACCCTTCATTTTCGGCTGTGGATTCATCTCATTAGTTCTAAGTTCTGTAGCCTTGATTACAATGAGAAAAAATTCTATATGCCCAACGCAAATTGAGTATGGTGCCTTGAGCGTAGTTTTTCCCTCAAAACTTCATTTATTTGCTTAATTTTTTTTATAAAATAATTGACAAAATATAAATTTTACTCTTATAGTTATTTTAAGAACTCATTTATCGTGTGTGTGTATAACTGTATATATATATATATTGAAATAAAAATATGCGTAAAAAATTATATATTTTAAGTAATTTTTAACCATACTTTTGCGGGAAAAATAAGTGTAAATATATAGTTCATCTGAACTATATTTTATGGATCTTTCGTTTGAGGCGGTGTTTGGAGGCTCCATTTGCAGCAAATGCCGTTGCCCGGCGGGTAATCAAATGCCAGACGACGGTGTTTGCCACGTTTCTGTTGGGTGTGGCCCGCCATCCAGGTGTTGGATGGGGTGCCTCCCGGGCGCACCCGGGTTGGCTCCTGGCATGGGTGCAGGGGAACTCTATGGTACGGTTTAATGCAAGGGAGTCGGGTTGGCTCCGGGCATGAGTACAGGGGAGTTCCGGGCACGGTTTAAGTGCGAGAGAGTCATGCGAACAGTTTGACCGGTCCTGCTAAAATAATATAAAGGAATTGGTAGCGCCCTTCCTAACACTCCGGAGTTTTGGGAGAGTTGGTAGGCGCCATTCCTAACAACTGGTATCAGAGGCGAGAGGGAGGTCATGTGTTCGATCCCCCTGGATGGCGTTCCGGGGGGAGTTTGTTGGGTGTGGCCCGCCATCCAGGTGTTGGATGGGGTGCCTCCCGGGCGCACCCGGGTTGGCTCCTGGCATGGGTGCAGGGGAACTCTATGGTACGGTTTAATGCAAAGGAGTCGGGTTGGCTCCGGGCATGAGTACAGGGGAGTTCCGGGCACGGTTTAAGTGCTAGGGAGCCATGCGAACAGTTTGATCGGTTCTGCTAAAATAATATAAAGGAATTGGTAGCGCCCTTCCTAACACTCCGGGATTTTGGGAGAGTTGGTAGGCGCCATTCCTAACAGTTTCCTCTCGCCGCGCCCTGGAAAACAGCACGAAATGCCCCATTTCGACCGGCGTCATTGCCCTTCCGGTTCGAAACCCACGGTTCGTCCCTCCACGTACAGCCTAATCAAATAAAGCTTAACTTGCAACTGTAATTTTGCAGGGAGGAACGTGACATGAACGCGGAGAAAATCCAAATCGCTTTCGTCATGAACTATTCAAAACGCGAAAAATATCAAAATCTCTAGTCAGCAGACCACCGTCGTGAAGAAGAAGTGGTGAGAATAGAATAGTTTTGCATTTAATGTTGTGTAATAGATTATTATTCAAATCTGCTACTCTCAAGTCTCAACTAGTCGCACATTTGATCCTCAAGAGAGACCGGAGGTTGCCGGTCAGCACTTCACTTTGCAGATAAGTCCTTAGGATTCTTGTATTTCGAACCTGGTCATCTTTATTATTATAATAAAAAATTACACTATGGATAAAAAGAGATGGGGATCCTCTCTCTTTCCGGAGGGATCCATTTTGCGGTTCAGATTTCTTTGGGATTGGTTCGACGGGTTCACTAGTCACCAATCATTTATATTTTTTTAGGTTTCGTTTGATTCAGCATTTTGCTGCTTTCATTTGGAGCAAACGCCGCCAGACGGTGGGTAAACAAATGGCCGGTGGCGGCATTTGCTTTGTTTGCACCCGCAGCAAGGATGAAACGGCCCCGATCCGCTCCGTTTTGACCCTCGTCTCTCCCCATCTGATTCCAAAGTGCCGTTTCGACCCACCGGATGCACACGTCACCGCCGAACCAAATATAACCTCAAACAAAAAAAAAATCTGCACCTTTAAATCTTTTTGAGGAAAGTATTGTCCATTAGGATCCATTAAAAAGAGCATTCTTACCAGTGCACCTGTTTTGAAAATGAGCACACCACAAAAATTTAAATGCAACTCATTTTTTAGGGCACATCCTGAACGTACGTAGAACAGTGACTTCTCCGCCTTACACTGTTATTTATTTATTTTTCACATATTTCTCTTATGTATTACTAGTTTTAAAGTTTTTTATAATAAGATATTCAAATTTCACAAACAAAAGTTGTACTTAAGCAAAAATTAGTGTATATAATCAATATAATAGAAAAAATGGAACAAATATTATAACCCTAGAGTATTAATAGTTAATTATAAACATTATTTCTTGACGATCCAACCCAATTGATAGAGAAATCCATCAATTTATGATAGCAATATGGAGGAGACAATTTTCAAACTACGATCTCCGAGCTGGCGACAAATTAGGGTTTCAAATGAGAAGTTGAAAATTAAAGACGAACTTGAGGTCATCAACTGTTGGCATCAAAATATTGTTGTTTACATATCTTTCTTAATTTGTAAAGGTAAATGAGATGTTAAAAAACATCCCACGTCAAAATTAGGCGAATTTTACAAATGGATCTATATAGCCTCATCGTAGACAGAAAATCACGCCTAGATATAATATACATGTTTCAGACTCCAAGGCCCAAATCAAATCAAATCAAATTTGATTTATTCAGGCTCTGTTTGGCGCGGCTTTATTTTTTGCTCTGGTGAGCTTGGACAAAAACTCGAGCGATATAAAATATATGACATCCTCCCAAAAAAAACTAATTTTGAACATAAAAGTGGATGGAGTTCCTTAAGTGAGGTCGGGTATTCACGAACAATAGTTCATAACCACCACATTAGCTACCGCCGCGCCAAATGGAGCCGTAGTTTCATTATTATTCTATATTATGTCTTATTAAGTTATTATCATTGATCTCCTCCTCATTTTTATAAAGCCAGCCAGCTACTCATGATGCTTTTACTCAGAATGCATGTGCTATTCATACGACTTAATCGTTTTATTATTATTTATAGAAAACTCTTCTATAATTAAATATGTATTTATATTCTTTCATTGAAGACTCAATCTCATCAATATAAATACTGTATATTAATCGAATAGTAAATGTCTATATATATATTTGTAGTAAATATGTATTTATATTTACTTCATAAATAGCACTCAATTCATGAGTATTTAGAAATACAGTTGTTGTTTTATTTTTATTTTCCAGCATGTTTGATGGGGGCGGCAACTCACTATCACGTCTCTTAAACCGCAAGATGTCAGCTTGTCGAGACACATGGAGGCTTTGTCATTGATTTTGAATCCTCCATGCAGCTTCGGCTTCGTTTGGAGAGACTTATTTTCACCAGTCAAGCGGTTACTGCATAAACCGGACCTTAATTATGATCTGATTCATGCGATCGTAATCGCTTGACCGGTGAAAATAAGGGTCTGTTTGGGGCAGCTCTGGCGGTTGGAAAATCTCTATTCCAACCGCCAGAGCTGCTTTCAGTCTGTTTGGGACAGCTCTCTGTGAAGAGCTTTTCAAAAATCTGGAGCTGTTTTGCAGCTTTTCAGAAATCTATTCCTCCCCAGCTTCTGCTCCCGCAAAATAGCTTTCTCTCTCACATGTTTTGGAAATCTAATGGTTTCTTCAGTTGGAACATGGTCAGAGGTCGGGCGGCCTTCCTCCGGCGATTTCGAGCCCCGGACGGCTTTCCTCCGGCAATTCCAAGCCCCCGACGTCCTTCCTCCGGCGATTCCGAGCGCACTTCTGCACAGAACACCCAAACAGTCTGCAGATTTTCAAAACTGCTCCCCAGAGATCTATTTTAAAACAGCTCTATCCGGACAGCAGCTTTTCAATCCGCCAGAGCTGCCCCAAACAGACCCTAAGTCCCGTCAAAACGAGCTTTCATGTACTTTCACATGAGTTTCTTGCCAAAGACATTTTGAAGAGGATTTATCATCAATCTCCCAATAAAATTCAAATTCAAAATGTTAAATTGGACTAAATGAAATGATTTTATGGGATTTCTATGGGCTCCAAATTCACCCAAGCCGGCATTTCATGATTAATTGTCGGAGACATCCAACGGTCGGATCAAATTCTATGAATTTTATAATGTAATTAAAAAAATTTCAAATCTAATAAAAAAAGATGCTCGCCACTCATTCACACATAAGAAATCCGGGCAATGGGCATTGTAGCTCTAAAGTGTCGTTCATTGTTCCTCCAAAAATTTGAAGGGCGAGAAACCCTCCATCTAGTGCACAGAAAGAGTGTTAACTCAATACGCAAAATAGAGCCTTTCTTAATTGCACTAAGTAAGAGTTGCCTCCAACTTGCAGAAAGAGCGCCCTCGAAAACCACATTAAAATCAGTGTTTTAGCGTGAACACTCTTGAAAATTGTATTGGAAGACGGCTCAATTTGAGTGGCATCAACTACCGGGCCTCAGCCACACTCTCTTATGCACCATCATACAAGAATGCTCATGTATAATCTGTAATTCGTCAACATCAGAAATATCTACAGAAACGGCTATTCGCAGGCCGGCAAATTGGCGGCTATTCGCAGACCTCGTCATTAGAGTATAGGCGAGTATGAGGGAGTAACCACCCCCCAAGATTTGTCTATAAATAGATCCGTGGGGTACCTGAAATGACATTTTGAGATCCTCATGTTCCAAACTCGTCAAATCCGCGTCTTCCTCGTACCTCGCTCGGCATTTTTGTTGCAGGGGAAAAGTTTCTCTTAAACTTCCGAGTATGTTGCAGGACCTCCAGGCTGAAGCACTTGCGGTATGTTTGTAGACATCTCTCTAACTCTAGCCATCCGAATTGTTGTGTTTGATCGCATGATCAGCAACCTCAAACCACACTGAAATCCAAACATTTGTGGTGCTTCGGATCAATTTGGAGTCGTAATTTTCCTAACTTCAACTCCAATTTTGCACGCTGACAAGAAACAAGTCACGCGCCCTATCAAAGAATGCTCCCCGGCACGCGTCCGACAAGTCATCTCGTCTTTGCAAAAGAATCATTTTGTGCGTTGGCTTGTCAACAAAAGCACATGCACGCTTGCTACAATTCGATCAGCTGTCACCCTGATTTTTAGCAGCACCCCAATCAACAAATCAACGGTGCATTTTTTTGGGATCGAATTTTCCGTACACATAAAGTATGCTTTAATGCCTTCGCTTTGCAAATTCACGCCCATTTATTTCCATCGACCCACACTTGGCTCAGCCAAGCTCGTATTCAAATCCTACCTCCTGATCGGACGGTCTCCATCGACTTCTCCGCCTCACCACCCATCTGGCGGTGAAGGGGCAGATGCCGTAACCGGTGGTTACCGGTCAGAAAGCAATACGGAAATTCACGTCCCGGTTACCAACGTCACCCATGGCCTTGAAATACCTTCCATTCCCAAACCCCCAACATCCCTTTAGTCTCTCACTCCCCCAACTTCTCCCTACGCCGGAGATCCGAATCGAATGTCTGGTAAACCCTAATCCGAATTATCACTCCGAAATCATCGCCGGCCGGCGAGAGAATCGATCTGATCGCCGGAATGGGGAAGGCCGGAGGGCGGGATTGGTTGCAGATTTACTCGATTTACGGCACCGACGAATGGCAAACAGTAGGGTTCCTCGCATTCAATGCATTCCTCTTCGCCTTCCTTTCGCTACTCCTTTTTGTTTACTTCGCTCCAATTCTCTCCTCCGCCCACTCCTTCCTCCCGGCGCTCCCCCTCCCTCTCCTCCGCTTCGCCGCCGGCTTCTCCGGCTCCGTTCTCTCCCTCTCCGCCCTCTGCCTCCTTTTCGCCGCCTCCAACGTCCTCTACTCCTCCCTCCCCCTCCGCTGGCTCATGGCCCAGCGCATGATCGCCGCCGTCCCGAACTGGTTCGCCGTCCGCACCGCCCTCGACGTCGGCTGCGGACGCGGCATCCTCCTCAACGCCGTCGCCCTGCAGCTCAAGAAGGAGGGAAGCTGCGGCCGCGTTGTCGGCCTCGATCGCGACCGCGGGACCGCCGTCGCCGCCCTCCGCCGCGCCAGCGTTGAGGGGGTTCAGGAATACGTGACCTGCCGCGAAGGCAGCGCCCACTGCCTTCCGTTCCCCGACGGCTACTTCGACGTCGTGCTGTCCGCGGTGTACCTCAAGCGGCAGGGTGATTCGGCGGCGGAGAGATGGAGGGCGATCGGGGAAATAATAAGGGTTTTGAAGCCCGGCGGCATCGGCGTCCTCTGGGATTTGTCCTGCGTGCCCGAGTTCGCGAAGAGGCTGACGGAGATGAGGATGGAGGAGGTTAGGGTTTCAGGGAGGGTGACCGCGTACATGGTGGGCAGCCATATCGTCTCCTTCCGGAAGCCGATTGCGGTGTCCGCAGATGACTGGAGGGCTAACATTTGCTGAAGCGTTTCCGGCGGCGCAGCAGACCGTGATCTGTATGCCTCCGGCTCCGGCTCCGGCGAGTCGTTTTCTCCATTAATTTCTTACTTATTTTAATCCCCAAGTTTGGTACGCTCCCACCCAGAACTGTGAATTCCTCGAATGAGGGTTGCCGGTGGGTAAGGTCTCTCTATAGACAGAATGTTGAGTCCCTCTCGAAGAGAGGCGGCTTTTTTATATATTAATTATTTTGGTTGTTATATATATATTTATATATATTAAGAATTATTAATATTTTCCCCCTTTTTTTACTAATTAGTAATTACTATAATCGGGCATTGACATTTGCTTAAGCTGTCGTTGAAATCATAGGCTCTTTGTCGAATAGACTCTTCTGGTTCATGTGTGTGCATCTTTTTTTTATTCTACAATTTTTTATTATAAGTGAGGTTAGAAATAGGGCTGATATCGAGTCGAGTTCGAGTGATTTTGGCTCGGCTCGAAATCGAAATTTTCGACTCGAAATCGAATTTGATTTCGAGTCGAGTCGGCTCGACTCGAAATGGCTCGATTCCGAGCCGGCTCGAAATCGAATCGAGTCGGCTCGAAATCGAATAGAGTCGGCTCAAAATTGAATCGAGTCGGCTCGAAATCGAATCGAGTCGACTCGAAATGTAGCAATATTTCGTTTTATTCCTAGTTTGCGCAAAATAAAATTGGGCAGCCTATAAATTTAGCAAATGAAACACTTAAAGCCTTCATTCTTTTTATTTATGTTTAAATTTTGTTATTTTTAATCTTAAAATAAGAATATATTAATAAATACATATATTTTTTAATTAATTCGAGTTGATTCGAATCATATTTCGAGCGATTCAGGGCTGACTCGAAATTGACTCGAAATCAGATTCGAGTCAAATTGAATCGACTCAAATTGAGTCGAATCAATTTTAACCGATTCCGATTCGGCTCAATTTTCGAACGATTTTCGAGTGATTTTCGAGTTTCGAATAATATACTCAGCCCTAGTTAGAAATGTGGACCCTCATGTATTTGAAGAAAAGGTACTTACTACCGCGAATGATTCATGATTTCAAATACAGCCGTATGATCGTCATGTGTGTGCATCTATTTTCGCTCGTGCGGGAACAAATACAGCCGTATGATCCATGATTTCAACGGTGTTGATCTTTAGCTGAACTGCTAAAATGTACGACCCTATATCTTAAGTACGGACTTGTTGAAAAATGATTGTATTGTGGTCCGATAAAATCTACACAGTTGAAATTGCGATCTTACGGTTATATTTACCCCGCATGAAACATAAGTGCCAATATGTACCCAAACAAAATTCATGTATTTGAAGGAGAAATTTTCCCTCTGGGTTTCATTCCTAAATCGCAACCCTGATTGGTGACTCTGTGCTACATGGAGGAAGGAAAGGATGAGATCTTAACTAAAAAACCGAAAGTTGCCAACCTGTTTGATCTGCATGGAGACTATTTTTGATCTCCATATCGAAGGAGAAATTTTTGGAACCGGAGCCCGTATGGATATCTAGGTCCGGGAGTTCTGGATCACCATTAAAATGCATGTGGGGCCCTGTTATGAAATTGGTCCTAGTCCGTAACACGTGTTGTCACGGACAACGCAACGGAAATGAGCGAGCAATAGTAATAGCGCAATAATAAAAGAGCGAGAAACCAAGCACACAGACGACACAGATATTTTTACGTGGTTCGGAGAGAATCTCCTACTCCACGGGGAAAGCACTGGGGAAGATCCACTAAAATGATAGGGAGTTTGATACAGAGTTACACTGAGATCAAAAAGATCGGAGACGCGCCAAAATTCTGTTTGATCACTGTCTGGAGGCTACGCCGCCGCCTGCCGTCGCCGATTCCTAGAATCCTCCGCCTGAGATTTCCACCGCCGATGGGTCGACCTCCAAGGTCGTCGACTTCACCGGAGCCACCTTCTCCCGAGCCGCCCGTCGGAATGATGGCCGGCCGCCGCCGCTTCTCCCTTTGAACGTCGTCGCCGCTGCCTTGGACAACCGCCGCCTCTGAACTCTCTCTTCCTCTCCTCTTCTCCTCTTCTCGAATCTGGTGTGTTTCAAACCCATGGGGGGTCTCTCCTTTTATAGACTAGAAGAGGTGGTTGTTGCCATAATCACATGGAGGTTGTAGGTGGTTGCCATAACCATATGGAGGTTGTAGGTGGCGGTTGGCAAGAGTGGTGAGGACCGGTCAAAATTGTTGAAAAAACTGAATATCAGGTTTGACTTTGACTGTGAGGTGGCATTTTACATTAACAATCTCCACCTTGACGCCTCACGCATGAAGTACTCCACCTTGAGCTTGGATCTTCTCCCTCCGAAATAACTACCCCCTCTCCCTGGGGTCACCCTAATCAACATGCACAAATATGAGCCAAGTCAAGACAGTGCTTGAACTTGACTCCTGTCACTGGCTTGGTCAATATGTCTGCAACATTATCCTCCGTGGGCACCTTCAGCAACAAAATGTCTCCACTTCCAACGAACTCCCTCAACTTGTGGTAGCGCACATCAATATGTTTTGTCCTTGCATGGTAGACCGGGTCTTTGGCAAGACAAATCGCACTCTGACTGTCACAGTACACCTTCACCGCTTCCTGAGTGATCCTGAGTTCTTTAGTGAGACCTTTAAGCCAGATGGCTTCCTTTGCGGCTTCCACTGCAGCAATGTACTCCGCTTCTGTCGTCGATAGAGCAACGATGTCCTGAAGAGTGGCTTTCCAACTGATGGGACCTCCACCTAGAAGAAAGATGTACCCGGAGGTAGATCTTCTCCTATCGAGGTCACCGGCGTAGTCAGAATCAACAAAGCCCTCTAGAGCACCAACATCCTTGCTCCTTCTGAATAGTAATCCGGCGTCTGGAGTTCCCTTCAAGTATCGCAGAATCCACTTGACCGCTTCCCAGTGTTGTCGCCCTGGATTCCCCATGTATCTGCTGACTACGCTCACAGCCTGAGCGATATCTGGTCTGGTATAGATCATGGCGTACATCAAGCATCCTATCGCACTAGCGTACGGCACCCTGAGCATCTTTTGACGTTCCTCTTCTGAGTTTGGGCACTACTGTGAAGATAATCTAAACTGCTGTCCCAGAGGAGTTGAAACTGCTTTCGACTCCGTCATACTAAACTTCTCCAGCACCTTCTTGATATAACCTGTCTGAGAAAGCCAAAGCATACCTCGTTTTCTGTCGCGCTTGATCTCCATCCCAAGGATCTTCTGTGCGTGACCAAGATCTTTCATCTCGAACTCAGCATGTAGCGTCTGCTTCAGAACTTGAATCTCCCGAGCTGACTTGCAAGCAATCAGCATGTCGTCGACGTAGAGCATCAAGATCAGTATATCTCCATTTGCCAGAAATCTGTAGTAGACGCAGCTGTCGTACTGGCTCCTGCTGTAATCATGTGAGGTCATGAAGGTGTCAAACCTCTTGTTCCACATCCTTGGAGCCTGCTTCAAGCCGTAGAGAGATCTCTTCAGCTTGCACACCTTTTTCTCGTCACCGGGTCGAACGAACCCGTCAGGTTGCAGTATATAGATCTCTTCGTCTAGGCTGCCGTGAAGAAAAGCCGTCTTCACATCCATCTGCTCCAGCTCCATGTCCCACATCGCTGCTATAGCAAGCAGCATCCGTATGGAACAATGCTTCACCACGGGTGAGAAGATTTCATCGAAATCAACACCTCTCTTCTGCGCGAACCCCTTTGCAACGAATCTGGCCTTGTACCTCCACTGGTCCTTGCCTGATGTAGACTCCTTCTTTCTGAACACCCACTCTGAGCTTAATACCTTAGCTCCTTTGGGTAGATTGACCAAGTCCCAAGTCTGGTTCTTCTGAAGTGAGTCCATCTCTTCCACCATAGCAGCTTTCCACTGAGAACAGTCTCTGCTCTCTACAGCTTCTCGGTAGGAACTGAGATCTGAGGAGATAACCTGAAAAGCATATGTCACAGTGTCTAGTAGCCTGAGAGATAGTCTAACCTCTCTCCTCGCCTTTCCTCTAGCAATCGTGTACGGTTCCGCATCAGTAGGTTGTGCAACATCTGTATCCTCCGAGTCGGAGGAATCATCATGGTCGTCAACTTTGTCACTTTCTTCCAGCTCCACCTGCACTGGTGAGACTGGAGTCCTTTTTGCTTCTCTGGTATGAGACTGAGACTTCTTCAGCATAGAAGCCTCGTCGAAGATGACGTCGCGCTTCACCTCCACCTTCTTGGTTTCAGGATTCCACAGCTTGAACCCTTTTGTGCCGGCCTTCTGGCCGAGATAGATGCACTTTCTGGACTTAGCATCCAGCTTTGTCCTCTCCGAATCCTGCATCAGCGTGTACACAGGACAACCAAAAATGTGAATATCGGAGTAACCAACGGAAGTACCTGACCAAACCTCTTGTGGAGACTTTAGATCTAGTGACATTGATGGAGATCGATTCACTAGATAGCAAGCCGTATTGATCGCTTCGGCCCAGAAAGACTTCGGAAGATCTGCAAATAGACGCATGCACCGAGCTCTCTCCAACAAGGTTCTGTTCATCCTTTCTACGACGCTGTTCTGCTGCGGTGTACCAGGAATGGTGAGATGACGAGTGATTCCCTCTTGATTGCAGTAGTTCTGAAACTCCGTTGAGGTGTACTCGCCGCCATTATCAGATCAGAGGTATTTCACCTTCTTCCCAGTCTGCTTCTCCACTTTGATCTTCCAGATTTTGAATTTCTCGAACACCTCAGACTTGTGCTTGAGAAAATAGATCCATACCTTCCTTGAGAAATCATCGATGAAGGTCACGAAGTATCTGGTTTCTCCAAGTGATGGCTCTGGGGCTGGCCCCCAAACGTCTGAGTGTATGTACTCCAGTACTTGCTTGCTGCGCTTGCTTGACGTCACGAACTTTACTTTGCACTGCTTCCCGAGAACGCACGTCTCGCAGAAATCTAGCTTGCACGTCTTGATCCCTTTCAGTAGACCTTTCTTGTGCAGCTCCAGCAATCCTCTCTCGCTCATGTGGCCAAGCCTGGCATGCCACAATAGAGAGGAGTCTTCGTCTGACGTCGTAGAGACTGCTGCGTCGCCAGTAATGGTGGAGCCGATGAGCCTATAGAGGGTACCACAGCGCTCTCCTTTCATGACCACCAGAGCTCCCTTCTTGACTTTCAAATAGCCGCCATCATCGGTGTAGGAGTAGCCGGCCGCCTACAGAGTACCTAAAGAAATCAGACTTTTTTAAAAAAATCTGGTACGTACCTGACATCGGTGAGCGTTCTGACTGTTCCATCGAATATCTTGATTCTGATGCTGCTAATCCCCATTGTTCTGCACTCTGAGTTGTTCCCCATCAGAACACGTCCTTCATCATGTTGCCTTAAGCTATGGAACCATTCTTTGTTCGGGCACATGTGATAGGAGCATCCAGTGTCCATGATCCAGGAGTTGCAAGAGTCCATAGTGGAACGTACATGAAGTACATCTGCTTCACTCTCTGGGTCTGATGCCACGGCCGCCTGCTGTGGCTCTTGACGCTTCTCCTTAAGCTTTTTCTTTGGACAATTATTTTTCCAGTGCCATTCTTCTTTGCAGTAGTGACACTTGTTGTTCTGGGTCTTGGATCTGAATCGATTTGCTTTCTTCCCTCTGTCCCTTGATCTGCCTCTAGCCGGCTCGCTGCTTTTCACAAACAGTCCTTCGCTGGTGCTGGGGCCAGATTTGCTCCTAGTTTCATTTGAGAGCAAAGTTGTCATCACCTCCTCCATCTTCAGAGTATCTTTGCCGTAAAGAATTGTGGTGACCAGATGATCAAATGACTTCGGTAGAGAAGACAGCAACAGAAGAGCCTGGTCTTCTTCTTCGACTTTTATCTCTATACTTCGCAACTGTGAAGTGAGCTTGTTGTACACGTTCATATGCTCCAACAACTGAGTACTCTCTGACATCCTCAAGCTGTACAACTGCTTCTTGACGTAGAGTTTGTTCGTGAGCGACTTGGACATGTAAAGCTCTTCCAGTTTCTTCCACAGATCTGCTGCAGTCTCAGCATCGACTACATTGTACATGACTTCATCCGCTAGGCATAACTGGATTGTGCTGATGGCCTTCAGATCCAACTCCTCCCATTCGTCATCCTTCTTCCCGGATTTCTCCTTGCCGAGAAGCGCCTTATGGAGATTTTGCTGAACGAGAACTGCTTTGATCCTTTTCTGCCATAAACCAAAATCGATTTTTCCGTCGTACTTTGGAATCTCGAATTTTGCCGCCATTGCTATTGCTCACGGAGGTCCAAGGTTCGAACCTCCTTCTGATATCAATTGTTATGAAATTGGTCCTAGTCCGTAACACGTGTTGTCACGGACAACGCAACGGAAATGAGCGAGCAATAGTAATAGCGCAATAATAAAAGAGTGAGAAAAACCAAGCACACAGACGACACAGATATTTTTACGTGGTTCGGAGAGAAGCTCCTACTCCACGGGGAGAGCACTGGGGAAGATCCAATAAAATGATAGGGAGTTTGATACAGAGTTACACTGAGATCATAAAGATCGGAGACGCGCCAAAATTCTGTCTGATCACTGTCTGGAGGCTACGCCGCCGCCTCCCGTCGCCGATTCCTGGAATCCTCCGCCTGAGATTTCCACCGCCGATGGGTCGACCTCCAAGGTCGTCGACTTCGCCGGAGCCACCTGCTCCCGAGCCGCCCGTCGGAATGATGGCCGGCCGCCGCCGCTTCTCCCTTTGAATGCCGCCGCCGCTGCCTTGGACAACTGCCGCCTCTGAACTCTCTCTTCCTTTCCTCTTCTCGAATCTGGTGTGTTTCAAATCCATGGGGGGTCTCTCCTTTTATAGGCTAGAAGAGGTGGTGGTTGCCATAATCACATGGAGGTTGTAGGTGGTTGCCATAACCACATGGAGGTTGTAGGTGGCGGTTGGCAAGAGTGGTGAGGACCGGTCAAACTTGTTGAAAAAACTGAATATCAGGTTTGACTTTGACTGTGAGGTGACATTTTACATTAACATGGCCCATGCATTTTGGGAGTGTGACATACAATTTTGCGCGGGCCCCATGCATTCACCTCTTTCTATTGATTCCGGTTCCATCCGGAATCTCGGACATAAAAATTCCGCCTATCGAAGCCATGCACATGGATGCAAAAGTTTGTGATTTAAGGATACTTTGAAGAACCAGTGTTTGAAAGCCGGAAATTATTGCGTCGGCATCTGGACAGTCTGCAGTTATTAAGGAGTAAATTATTGCATGCGGTGCCGGGTCGACGGTTCAGCCACTCGATATTTGCTAGGTTACCTTTGGAAAAGATCAGATGCAATAAAAAGTTAAGACTTCATTCTATTCGCTCTCAAATAACTTATTCGTTGAGTAACTTGAACTCGTTGGCCAATAATAGCTCGTAGGTGTGGGTGAATGTCATCGAGCTCGAATGTGAGTCCAATTCATTGCCGCGCCTATTCCCTATGATTTTTGAAGTAGCGTTGTTCTTAGATATTTGCAAATACATTTAGGCTCCTTTTGGGAGCAGTGGCGGATCCAGAAAACTAATAATGGGGATGCACAAATTGATAATAGAGGTGCACACAATTCTTTTTTGAATGCGGCACTGAATTCTAAAATTTTTAATATAGGGGACTAGACATCAACTTTCTTCAAAAAAAATTTTGAACGTTTCAATCTTATCGGAGCTATTTCTCACTCATCTACCAACCGTTTTTGACGTATAAGTAGTCAAAATTCATTGGCTCGACGAGAGGAATCCAAATACACTAACCATTTTGAAAAATAATGGGGGTGTCAGTGTCCCTTGGGCCCCCCTCTGAATCCGCCCCTGGTAGGAAGACGGAAAAGCAAACGCCTGGTCTCGCACATGTTATGGTGTTTGCACCTGTTTCTCGAAAATAAACGGATAAACAACTTTGTTCTGGAACCTGCTCCCTTCCCTCCAGTCCCGAGTGACGGTGGATGTGCTCCCTTCCTTGTCGCCGATGGATCCAATTGCACGCCAAACACACCCTTAATTTTAGGTTTCTTTGTCTATTTCATTGTGTTGTATAACTATTGATATTTTGAAAACTCGTGTTAGAGCTTGAATGTGTGGGCCGTTAAAGTAGTCTAATTGCACCTAGCGGTCAGGATTGTCTAACAGCACTTTATGTGCCTGATGATCATGGTCTTGTTAACCACAAACCTTGTTGCTAGTCAAGGATGATGTTTATTATGGGTGGTTAGCTTGTCTAATCCGCTCTTCCTCTGCGGTTAGATCGTTGGTGACCGTCGTAATCGCGCTTGTCGCCTTCTGTAGAAATAGTCTCACATTGCCAAATTGTAGTATCTATCACCACCTCCATTCTATATAAATGAGACCATACATTTGTAATATTCAGATTTTTTGAAAATAAAAATTCTGGTATTTTTAATTTCTTGCGTATCATTGTCAAATTTTGTCAGATTATTTCTAAGTTCTCATATGGTATCAGAGCGAACTGATCATTCGGTTGTGCTCTCGGGTCTTGTCACCTACTCACCTGATCGCCCCTTAGTTCATCCCTTTGATTGTGCCGACTTTGGTTTTTTAACCACACGCCCTGCCTATCTCGCTTATGCGGATTTCGTTTTCTTAACCACCAACGTTTTGTTTCGGCTTTTGCAAACTCCAGTTTTCTTACCGCCCACCCCTTACTTTTTTTGCGGTCTGAGCGGTATTAGCCTTCTTAACGGCCAAACTGCCTTCTTGCGATCTCCGCGGTCTCTTTCGGCTTGTGCGGTTAAGCGTCCCTGTCTGCGCCTTCTCCCTTTGGTGGCTCATTCAGATGTTCTGTCTGTGGCTTTAACCCCTTCACCCTTAGGTCTTTCGGGCA
The DNA here is from genome assembly GCA_039513925.1 of Platanthera zijinensis. Lineage (NCBI taxonomy): Eukaryota > Viridiplantae > Streptophyta > Magnoliopsida > Asparagales > Orchidaceae > Platanthera > Platanthera zijinensis. Next base: position 148,894,225 of record CM077095.1, on the reverse strand, counting down.
ATCTAGGCACTACCTCCAAGTTGATCGGACCAAATTACCCAGACTGAAGTGTCTCCTTCACTTTCTTACTCAGGTCACAATGCAAAAGTCGTCATCTCACAGATGACCCTCCGACAAGAGGATCTGATGCCTATGATGACTGGGATGCCACTGATGCTCTAGTTCGGACTTGGCTAGCAAACAGTCTCTCTAACAAGTGCTTACCAATCATTCGTCATGATGAAACTGTTAAGGCTGCTAGGACTCATCTTGCTGGTCGATTTTCCAAGGAAGCTCAAACCTCTTGCATATACACGTTATATGCCGATCTCTTTGCCCATCCCACCATGATTCCTGTTGTTGTTTACCAAGAATTACAGGCTCTTGGTGCTGAACTTCTTCAGCATTCCCCCTTCTTTGTTGATCTCGTCGAGCAACAAGCATTTTCACGACCCTCCTTTAGCGACCCATGCTTGTCTCCTCGCCTCCTCCTGACAGCTTTGCTCATTCAGCTCACCGGGGTAACACTAGTAACCCTGGAGGCACTCAGGCGAACGAGGTCCTCCCTGCCACATATGTTCTCATTGTGACAAGCAAGGACATCATGTGGATTGCTACTAGGTCAAGTATTATCCTCATCTTTGTCCACCAGCAAGTGAAACCTCTAAGATGCATGCTTCTTTTGCCACTTCTTCATATAGTGCACATGTTGTCACTCAGGAAAAGTGGCATATTGACTCTTGTGCTATTGATCATATGACGGGCAATCCTCTTCTCTTCTATAAATTAGACAAACATGATCAGTCTCCATCGGTCGTAATAACAGATGGCTCTCCATCCCAAGTGTATGGAACTGGTATGGTCCAGGTCACTCCATCTCTTCAATTGAAGGATACTCTCTACGTGCCAACTTTTCCCTCCAATCTACTCTCTACGTGCCAACTTTTCCCTCAAATCTACTCTTTGTTGCCTCTCTATGCAAACAACTGAAATGTTCAGTCATATTTACATCTTTTACTTGTTTTTTTTCAGGATCCTTGCTTCAAGGAGACGATTGCTACTAAGACTTGAAGTGGCGGCTTATACTTCCCGGATAATGTGTCGGCTCTCTTTGTATCTACTACCTCCGACTCTCTTCTTTAGTGACATTCACATCGATCATTCTCCTGCTCGTCTCATCTACCAGCTCATCCCAGACCTGTCAATGACCAACTCCTCTCTCAACTGTGAAGCCTTCCAACTCGGCAAACATCACCGCTCTTCTTATCTAGTTAAACATGGACGTAGCTCTTCTCGTCCTTTTGATCTTGTCCACTCAGACATCTGAAGTCCATCTCCTACCAAATCTGTTGGTAGGGTAGGTCTGTATTTTGTTACTTTTATTGATGAATATTTCATATGTACTTGAGTGTATCTTTTAAAAGAGCGCTCAAAACTCTTTTCTGTATTTGAATCTTTTTTAATGAAATCTACATACAATTTGGTGATTTTATCAAAGTTCTCCGTACTGATAATGCTAAAGAATATCTTAGTAACCAATTTCCATTTTTGTATGCATGATTACATTATCCAGCAGACTAGTTGCACTTACACTTCTCAACAAAATAGAGTTGCTGAATGAAAAAAACTGTCATCTTATAGATGTTACTCGCACACTTCTCACTCACAATAATGTTCCTCGATCCTATTGGGGTCATATCATTCTCATTTCATGATATCTTATCAACGGTATCCCCTCCACTGTCATGTAGGGGCAAACCCCCTTCTCCATCCTCTCTACCCATGTGACACACCTTTTCTTCTACCCCCACATGTCTTTGGTTGTACACCCTTTATCCACTCTATTTCACCTGGTCGAGATAAACTTTCTACTCGTGCAATCAAGTGCATCTTTCTTGGCTACTCTCTCACTCAAAAGGGGTATCGATGTTATGACCCTTATCTCCAAAAACATTATGTCTCGGCTGATTTCACCTTCTTCAAAACTAATTCTTACTTCTCAAAAGATTATGTACCTTCACCCCTGTAGATACCGCTTCAATACCTATTATTTCCGCACCCCAAGTCCCAAATTGCGCTCAAACCACCTCCACTTCCCATACCACCCTCTCCATCTCCACCTCCCACCACCTCTCCCCCAACTCTAGGACCGTCTCTGCAAGTTCTCAGGCCAGCATTGTCTTTGTCAGACGGATCTGATATAGATGATAGGTCAGACCTTGATCTTCACATTGCTCTTCGTAAGGGGGTATAAACATGTACTCAACTCTTTATTCATGATGTAGTCTTGTATGTTCGTCTTACCTCCACTTGCGTGGATTTTGCTCTAGATCCCTTAGCCACTGTCACCTCGACCACCAACCAAGAAGCTCTGACCATACCACAATAGAAAAAGATCATGGATGAAGAAATGAACACTTTAATTGAAAACGGTACTTGGAATCTTGTCCATATTCCTCCAGGAGAAGATGTTGTTTGGTCTCGCTGGGTCTTTGTGATAAAGATTTATCCAGATGGTAATATGGATCGTTATAAGGCTCATTTGGTTGCCAAAGGCTTCACTCAGACCTACGGTGTTGACTTCTTCGACACTTTCTCCCTTGTCGCTCACATTAACACAATTTGTGTCCTTTTTTTGTGGCTATCAACAAAGGGTGGCAGGTATTCCAGTTAGATGTCAAGAATGCATTCCTCTATGGGGACCTCCATGAAGAGGTGTATATAGAGCAACCTCCATGGTATGTTGCTTCAAGGGAGACTCAGGTATGCAAGTTGTGGAAGACAATCTATGTCCTTAAGCAAATCCCTCGGGACTGGTTCGACAAGTTTAGAATAGTTATCTATCATTGGTTTTGCTCGAAACTCTGCAGACCACTCTCTATCTATACACAAAACTTCTCATGGGCTTGTCGTTCTTGCTGTATATATTGATGATATCCTCCTTACTAGTGACGATAATGATGGAATTGCTCTGGCAAAGAAATAACTTCTCCAACACTTCATCACAAAAGATATGAGACCTCCAAATTACTTCATGGGAATTGAAATCTCGTGAAAACACAACTCGGTAGTTCTCTCGCAATGTAAATATGTGATTGATCTTTTAAAAGAGATGGGTCTACTTGGGGCTAAACCGGCTCGATACCCTATGTTGGTTGGTGAAGACAAACTTTAGAAAGAGGACTCGCCCCCTCTCTCATTGTTGAAACCAAAAACTTGGTCTCTCATGGAGTTCGGGGTCCCAAAAGAGGGTTGAGCTCACACCTACTACACTCGGGGGAACGTCACGGACCGAAGACTTAGGAAACTAGAAACAGACCCTCGACTCTAGCGTGGAGGTCCCACCACACACCCAGAAGGTCATAGAAGCACTTTCCCTCCCTCACCAATGGATGAGCCAGGTACCTTGGAGAGCTTTCTCAACTCAACCAAGAAAGAAGAAATCAAGGGAGGAGGACACCAAAAACTCATGCCTCCAAAGGTACCCAAGAGGGTCTATTTATAGTTTTTCCAAACATGGGGGCCAAAATGTCAAAAATATCCCTACGACCAATTGGCCTTGAGCCAATAGAAAACATCCACACCGGGGGGTAACGAGGTAACTCCACCCTAAGAGCACAATGGTAAGAGCATGGCCAAAAGAAGACTTGGGCGAGCCTGCGGCCTAGGGGGTGAGCTGGCGACCTGGGGAGCTCTGCGGCCTGGTGAGCTCGGCGGCCTGGGGAGCTCGGCGGCCTGGGGAGCTCGACGGCCTGGGGAGCTCGGCGGCCTGGGGAGCTCGGCGGCCTGGCGAGCTCGGCGGCCTGGCGAGCTCGGCGGCCTGGCTAGCTCGGTGGCCTGGGGAGCACGGTTCAAACTTGGGAGCTCGGCGGTCTGGTGAGCTCGGTGACCTGGGGAGCTCGGCGGCCTGGTGAGCTCGGCGGCCTGGGGAGCTCGGTGGCCTGGTGAGCTCGACGGCCTGGTGAGCTCGGCGGCCTGGGGAGCTTGGCGACCTGGGGAGCTCGGAGGCCTGGTGAGCTCGGCGGCCTGGGGAGCTCGGCGGCCTGGGGAGCTCGGCAGCCTGGGGAGATCGGCGGCCTGGGGACCCCCCGAGGGGGCCGGGGGGAGTAAAATATTTCATCCTCTACTAGTATAAAACACAGATTCACACTAAATTGGCCTCCAAGAGTGCAAAGTCCTCAAAAAAGCTTAAACTACACTGCAAAGCCTTGCGTCTGCCGAGGGACCCCCACTCTGCAAATATGGGATTGTACACAATCCCCGCTCTTTTCGAGATTGGCGCAAGCTCGTAAAGAAACATCCAACCTAACCTATTCGCTAAGTGTAGCCTTTTCTCGCGATTTTGAAAAACACAAGGCTTCTCAAAGGGGCCAATCTGCCATGCCAACTAGTGGGAGCCTGGTCAGCGGAATCATCCTGGAGCTGAAAGGACTTAGCCTCCACGAGACATCAACCTGCCCTGCCAGCTAGTCGGAGCCTGGTTAGCGGAATCATCCCGGAGCTAAAAAGACTTAGCCTCTACGAGAGATAAACCTGCCCTGCCAACTATTGAGAGCCTGACAGCGGAATCATCCCGGAGCTAAAAAGACTTAGCCTCTACGAGAGATCAACCCGCCCTGCCAGCTAGTGGGAGCCTAGTCAGTGGAATCATCTCGGAGCTAAAAGGACTTAGTCTCCACGAGAGATCAACCTGCCCTACCAGCTAGTGGGAGCCTGGTTAGCGGAATCATCTATAAGCTAAAAGGACTTAGCCTCCACGAGAGATCAACCTGCCCTACCAGCTAATGGGAGCCTAGTCAGTGGAATCATCCCGGAGCTAAAAGTACTTAGCCTCCACGAGAGATCAAGCTGCCCTGCCAGTTAATGGGAGCCTGGTCAGCGGAATCATCTCGAAACTAAAAGGACTTAGCCTCCACGAGAGATCAACCTGCCCTGCCAGCTAGTGGGAGCCTGATTAGCGGAATAATCCCGGAGCTAAAAGGACTTAGCTTCCACGAGAGATAAACCTGCCCTGCCAGCTAGTGGGAGCCTGGTCAGTGGAATCATCCCGGAGCTAAAATGACTTAGCTTCCACGAGAGATCATCCTGCCCTACCAGCTAATGAGAGCTTGACAATGGAATCATCTTAGAGCTAAAGAACTTAGCTTCCACGAGATATCAACCTGCCCTGCGAGCTAGTGGGATCCTGGTCAGCGGAATCATCTCGGAGCTAAAAGGACTTAGCCTCCATGATAGATCAACCTGCCCTGCCAGCTAATGGGAGCCTGGTCAGCGGAATCATCTCGGAGTTAAAAGGACTTAGCTTCCACGAAAGATCAACCTGCCCTGACATCTAGTGAGATCCTGACAGCGGAATCATCTCGGAGCTAAAGAACTTAGCTTCCACGAGAGATCAACCTGCCCTGCCAGCTAGTGGGAGCCTAGTCAGCGGAATCATCTCAGAGCTAAAAGGACTTAGCCTCCACGAGAGATCAACCTGCCCCACCAGCTAATGGAAGCCTGGTCAGCGGAATCATCTCGGAGCTAAAAGTACTTAGCCTCCATGAGAGATCAACCTACCCTGCCAGCTAATGGGAGCCTGGTCAGCGGAATCATCTCGGAGCTAAAAGGATTTAGCCTCGACGATAGATTGACCTGCCATGCCAGCTAATGGGAACCTAGTCAGCGGAATCATTTCGGAGCTAAAATGACTTAGCTTCCACGAGAGATCAACCTGCCTTGCCAGCTAGTGGGAGCCTGGTAGCAGAATCATCTCGGAGCTAAAAGAACTGGGCATATTACCTGAACACTACTAGAATTCAACATCCTCCAATGGTGAAAAAGAGTTAGTTTACATGACCTCCCCCCCCCCCCAACTCTACCGGTCGGGGGCTGGACTGATTACAACATAATAAAAAGATACAAGACTCCGCCGAGGCGAAGCTTCTTCAGGGGGTCTGGGCATGATGGTCATCCTCCGACTCCATCCCACTGGACACCTCCATACTGCTCAGGCTCTCCATGATCTTCTCCATCTCCTTTGCCTTGGACAACCAAGAGATGGTGTTGACAGCGGTGACGTAACACTGCCTCGCCATCCTGGAGTCTCCCTTGATCCTGACCTGAATCCCTTCTGAACTGAACTTGAGGCACTGGTGAAGGGAAGACGGCGCACAACGGAAGGCACTGATAAGGGGCCTCCCGAAGATGGCGTTGTAACTGCTTTGGGCGTCAACAATGACGAACCTGCAGTTTCTTGAGGTCCTCCTTAACTTCACCTGGAGTCCGACTCCACCTTCGACTTCCTTCCTCTCCCCTGAAAATCCAAACAGGGGTCTGTCCGAGGCCAGCACCCTCCTTGGCTCTACCTTCATCCCGTCAAATGCTTTCTTGAAAACGATGTTGACAGAGCTTCCGTTGTCAACCAAGATTCGAGAGACGGTAAAGCCTTCGATGGTGGCTTGGATGACCAGGGCGTCGTAGAATGGATCCTCATGCTCTGGCATGTCCTTTGACGAGAAGGTGATCCTTTCTTCCGGGGGAGGGGTCTGGGATGCCGAGGTAACGCTCCGTCAGTACATCACATGGAGACTTGCCTTCCGAGCGACTTCGATCCCCACCACCCGTGGATCACTGCTATTCCTCCTCAGTGTCCTACGTCGACCCGGTCCTCGCATACATCATCTCCTCCCCCTCCTTGGGGCAGAACTTCAATTCGCTCTGGCTGCTGCTGCTGGGCTGGAGCTCCCGTTCCCCTCACTTCCAGGAACTCGGGGCAGGTTGCCGTGACGTGACCCTCCAACTGGTGGAAGTCACAGTACGGTAAATCTACTCTGTCTCTCCCTCTTCCCTTGCGATTCTTCCTCTCCCTTAGACCAATCATCATTGCTTGCTGCGGTGGGGGCTGGAGCTGTCTTGGGGCTTGCCTTTGGAAGTTGAACCTCCCTTGGCCCCCATGAAAGTTCCCCCCACCCTGGATGAGAGCTCTTTCTGGACCCTGGACAGGTCCTCCCTGCTGCCTCTAGCCTGGTTCCGGACCCTCCTGTCCCTGGAACCCCTGATCTCTCTGCTCTTCTCTCCGCCTTCCTTTCTGATGCCTTGAGCCACCTTGATCCTTTGGCTCCAAATCTGTTTGCTTCGCCAACTTCTTGACAAATGCCGGGTTGGACGCCTTCATAGCTATCTCCTCAGCCGCCCTTTCCATCATCTCCTCAAAAGAAAGGGGGACCTTTCGGGTCAGGCTCATCTTAAAGAACCCCTCGCGTAACCCCACCGTGAATGCCATCTGGAGGGCATACCCTGACATCTCCTGGATATCCAGGATCTCCTCCTGGAACCTATCACCATAGTGGTCCAGCGACTCCTCGGCCCTCTGCCTTATCAGAAAGATGGACTCAGGAATCCTCTTCCTCTTCTTGGAGGTGGAGAAGCGGAGCTGGAAGCTCCGACTCAAGTCCTCGAACTCATAGATTGACTTCGGAGGGAGTTGATGAAACCAGTCCCCTGCCTTCTCCTTCAACGTGATTGCAAAGAGACGACACTTGAAGGCATCCGTCATCGGCCGGATGGAGACGACATCCTCAAACCACTGCAGGTGCTGGACGGGATCATCCTTCCCATTATAGTAAGCCATGTCTGGCTCTCTGAACCCCTCGGGAACGGGAGCTGAGATGATCAACTCACTGAAGGGTGACCCCCTAAGGGGTGCTTTCGCCACCTCTACTCGCGCAACCTGCTTGCCTGGAGGGCTAGCACTCGCCGGGCTAGGGAACAGCTCTCGGCCGGGGAGGTCTCACTCGACCCCCTCTCCCATCCTTTCCTTCCCAGATCGCCTACCTGGTACACTTCCTTCTCCCCCTGCTGGGGTCATCTTGTCTGTGCCCCTAGGAGGCAGCTCGCCTAAACCACTCTAGGTCAGCTCGCCGAGACCCTTGGGAGCTAGTCCCTGGGGGGTGGGGGTTGAGCTGTCAGACCGAGGGGCAATGCCTCTCAGCATCTCCATGATGCCTTGGATGGAAGCCATGAACTCCTCCCTTCCTACGAAGGGTCCGGGGTTGAGGAGCTCGCCGAGATCATCACCACCTCTCTGATCTCCAGCCATGACACTCTCCCGAGATCTTTTGTGTTGGTCACTCTCCTCACTCACCGCACCAAAATGTTGAAACCAAAAACTTGGTCTCTCGTGGAGTTCGGGGTCCCAAAAGAGGGGTGACCTCACACCTACTACACTCGGGGGAACGTCACGGACCGAAGACTTGGAAAACTAGGAACAGACCCTCGGCTCTAGCGTGGAGGTCCCACCACACACCCGGAAGGTCACAGGAGCACTTCCCCTCCCTCACCAATGGCTGAGCCGGGTATCTTGGAGAGCTTTCTCAATTCAACCAAGAAAGAAGAAACCAAGGGAGGAGGAAGCCAGAAACTCATGCCTCCAAAGGTACCCAAGGAGGTCTATTTATAGTTTTTCCAAGCATGGGGGCCAAAATGCCCAAAATACCCCTACGACCAATTGGCCTTGAGCCAATTACAAACCTCCACACCGGGGGTCACGAGGTAACTCCACCCCAAGGGCACAATGGTAAGAGCATGGCCAAAAGAAGACCCGGGCAAGCCTGCGGCCTAGGGGGCGAGCTGGTGGCCTGGGGAGCTCGGCTCAACCTGGGGAGCTCGGCGGCCTGGTGAGCTCGGCGGCCTGGTGAGCTCGGCGGTCTGGGGAGCTCGGCAGCCTGGTGAGCTCGGCGGCCTGGGGAGCTCGGCGATCTGGGGAGCTCGGCAGCCTGGGGAGCTCGGCGGACTAAGGAGCTCGGCAGCCTGGTGAGCGCGGCGGCCTGGGGAGCTCGGTGGCCTTCTGAGCTCGGCGACCTGGGGAGCTCGGCGGCCTGGTGACCCCCCGAGGGGGCCGGGGGGAGAAAATTATTTCATCCTCTACTAGTATAAAACACAGATTCACACTAAATTGGCCTCCAAGAGTGCAAAGTCCTCAAAAAAGCTTAAACTGCACAACAAGCCTTGCGTCTGCCGAGGGACCCTCACTCCGCGAATACGGAGTTGTACACTCATATATCACTAGGTATAGAAGCCTTGTTGGCAAGCTCATCTACCTAACAGTAACAAGACAGAATATTTATTATGTTGTAGGCAAAGATAGTCAGTTCATGCAATCTCTCAGGGAGTGTCTGTTGAGAGCAATGAATAAATAATTAAATTTTTATCATTGTTGTACTTATTAATTTTTTATTTAAATCTAATTCCATTTATTTCTTATAGGAGGATGGATTTGACGAGGTTTTACAATAAGCTTTTTAATATTGATGATGAGAGTTCTCATCAAATAAATGGTACCGGGAGGGGTACTCGTCTCCTAGCAAGAATAAGTTTTTCTTCTATTAAAACTATTAAGCAGACTTTTATGGATTTGATGTCGATGTTGTACTTTATCTGTGTTTGTGTGTTATTTACTAACCATCTCATATTGTGTCAAGAAAAATATTATTGCTTTGAAGGTGTGTATTATTTGCTTTGAATGTGTGTGAATTTATTGCATGTGTAACATCTTTTTGACACATGACTTAATTTTATTTATATGATATAATCTATGTGATCATGATTATCAATGCTATTTTATCTCATGATTACATGAATAACATTGTTTATGAAGAATAACATTTTCATGAAATGAGAAGCACAAAAACAACTTTATGAAATATAGAGTGACCTTGGTAGAATTGATTTTGGATCATGAAATAGCCCTTATTTGATGTTGACTTCTTGAGACAAGTTTTAGTTAACATAGAAACGAACAAATTTTATGTTGAACATTTTTTCATAATTTTGAGTGTATCATGGCCGAAATTTTTTTAAAGATAGACAAATTTTTTTGTGTTTTTTTGTGCTAGCTGAATTTTTCATTTAAGTCTAAAAATAGTATTGGAAAGTTATTTCTATACAGTCACGACCCTTGTGGATGAATGCATTTCATTCATTTTATATTTTCAAAAATTAATTATGTTTAAATGCTATTAAAATTATGTCCACTGTGTTGAAACTAGTAGAACTAGTTTCTCCTAAAAGCTCGGATCTAAGGCTGCAACCTACGCTTACTTTCTTCGAACCACGCTCCCAACAAGACACCTAAAGGAACAGACCGGGGGCTTCAGCTCGGAGGTCCCACCGCTCACCCGGAAGAACTAGAATCCTTCCCCTCCCTAGCCAGTGCTGAGCTAGATGTCTGAGTAAGAAGGAAAAAGAAGGTTCCACACACCCTCTTCTCAGACACCTTACCGGTCTATTTATAGGCTTCAGGATTTAAACTGCAAATAACCAAAGCAAGCACCTGTGAAATTACCTGAATACCCTGGGTTGGGTCTGCCAACAGCCGAACTCCGCTGTTCTGAAGGGCTATGAGCAGACCACCGAGGGTAAAAGAGTAAAAAAGGCCAAAAGGGATGAACCGCTTGCCAACTGAACCGGTTCCCCCCCAATTGCTGAACCGGCCTTATCTCTTCCTGCCGACCCGATGCTTGGCGAGAGGACCACCTTGCGGCTGAAAACACCACCTCGCAGGCGAGACCCTCCGTCGGCACATAGAAAATCTTCCTTTGACCCCCACCTGTCAGGCGAATGGACTCAACTTTGGCTCCTCCTGCCTAGCGCGAGCGGACCCACCTTTGGGCTCCTCTCGCCTATTGCGAGTGGACCCACTTTTGGGCTCCTCTCGCTTAGTGCGAGTGGTCTTTGCTTTGGGCCCCTCTCGCCTAGGGCCTTATCTCCTCTTGAGGATTCTTCTAATCCCCTCTCTGCTGAGTTCCCTCCTGTGAGCCCGAGGTTGTACACAATCTCCGCTCTTTTCGGGGTTGTCCAAGCTCGAAAAGAAAAGTCCAACCGAGGCTCACGTCATCTCAGCGACTTTATAGCGGAATATTTTTCAGGTGGGATTCCCCCCCCCTGAGTCTATAAATACTGGGATCCTTCCCAAGTGCAACAGGCCTCCTCTCTTCGTTTTAGCCACCTCCACTTCGCTGCTATGTCTCTTAGCAAAAGCTTTCGTGATCGTATCGCGTTGGTGCGCCAGCGGAACAAGGCGAGCGCGGCTGCCTTAAACCTGATTCCTGCTCGTACTCTTTCCTCGCCACCACCCTCTTCTTCTCGCCCGAAGAAGGCGAGAACAGCTGATCTGGCTCCCCCGTCGGGGGGATCCTTACCGGATCCCCGGAGAGACGCATCCCCCCTACACCATCGCTTCCCCAGGAAAAAGAGGTAAGGTCCTTGCTCACCTCCCCTGTTCGCTATCTATCTTTCATTGCTCCTTTTGCTGTTGGTTTTCAGAACAGCCACGCACCCTACGGTCAGTCTGGTAGCGCACAAACTCATCTCGCCAACCATCGTCTAAGCTCGGCCTCGCCTCCTCCCTCTACTCTTGGTGGGAAAGATGGCGAGCCTTCCCATATCGCTGGGACCTCTCGCCACTCTGGTTAGGAATCTTCTGTCCTAGGTTTTGGCCTCTCTGGCTGCCCACCTTTGATTATGACCCTCATTCTATTTTTGGATTTGCAGATGTGCGAGTAGACTCATCTGCCGAAGACTCGCCTACTGAGGAGCGCCCGAGGTGAGCGGTCTCCTCGCCTCCTCCTCCTATGGACGAGATCGAAGATTACCTTGGCGACCCTATGGATCCGTTGGCGATGAAGCGCAGGGTGGCTGAGATGTTCCGGAAACATGCGATCATGATTCAAGAGTTGGAGAAGGACAAGCAAACGGCTGACCGGCAGATTGATTGGTTAGAGGTGGAGGTTGCTCGCTTGACCTCTGAAGTTGATGCTGACATTGAGATAGACGAGACCGACCCCCAGGCAATTCTGAACGAGGTCGACCAACAACTCCGTCTCGCGCGCCGTGGCGTGGATGCGGCTCGCGCTTTTCACCTCCCCCACCGTCCTCCCTGCGCGAGGTCTCGCGGTGGGGGGCGCTGGCGGTGGCATAAGGATTGAATCCCTCGCGCTGCCTTGCGCCCTTATTTTCTTTGTAATGCTCTTCGTTTTGTAATAATGTTTCCACTCGCGGCTACCGCCCGAACTCTTCGGATCTAAAGAATAGATCTGCTTAATAATTTCTTTTAGTAGTTCCTTTGATAATTTTACCTCTAGTACCGCGCTTTTCTACACTGTGACTCGCGCGTCATATCTGTGCTTAAATCACTACTCTCTTTTTTCCTTTTTATTGTATTCTTATGGTACTGTCTCGTCCCCGGCCTGGGACTTATGTTAGGTTACACCAATCGAGACTAGGAGAGAGAGAAAAGGATGGCCGCCTCTTCCCCTTCCTTTACATTATATATGCCTTATCTCTTCGTATTTTTTCCTTTACCCAACGGGCTATAAATACCCCCCTATCCCTGGGGCCCGGATCATGCTCTCGATTTGTCTCGGCGCCCTAAACCTTGCCTCTCTCTTCCTTCCCTCGCGAGCAGATCCTGTCGGCGCTTCTCCTCGCCTATTCTCCTCGCATCCCCCTCTTCGCTCTCTTTGCCCAGAATGGGGAAAAAGAAGGCTGAAGAGGGCGAGGGGCGAAGCCGATGCGGGAGGCGGTTTGGTGACCATGATTTTCCTCCCGGCCGGATTTCCGAAGAGGACTACAACGCCTTCACTCGCGATTTCTTGCCGGAGGGTTTTGAGTCACGCCCTCCAAGGGTGGGCGAGTCGATCAACACTTTTTATCCCGGTGAACTCGCCTTCCCTGTCCCGCATTTCGAGGCGGGGCTGAGGTTGCCCCTCTGGCCAGAAGTGAAACAGGTTCTCAAGTACTTCGGGACTGTTCCTGCGCAACTGAACCCAAACGCTATCTCGGTACTCGTTGCCTTCGCCTGCTACATGCGCCGGGAGCGAATCGAGTTCAGCCTGAACTCCTTCCGCAAGCTTTTTGTCTATCATGCCAACGCCGACGGCGTTTCCTATTTCACGGGGCAGGGTCTCAAGGTTTGCGAGACGCCTAACAAGAACCATCACTGGCTTACTCGCTTCGTCTTTATCCGCGGCAACCTGGGTGGCATTCCGCTGGCGCCCGTGTCACCAGCCGAGGTGTTCTATACCACTCCCCAGGTTAGTGGCACGGACAAGCTTCTCTGCGACTTTTTCATTGGCAAGAACTTCGAGGTTCAGTTCCTGAGGCGGGGCCTCGACTCCCTCCTCCCTGTACTTCCAGGCGAAGGTAAATGCCGGGGCCCTTTATTTTCATCTAGGTCTAACGAATAGTTTTTGTAAACGCATCGTCTCGCCCTTTCCAGGAGAAAGAAATGTTCCCGTTCGCCCGCCTTACAAAAGCAGCATCAAACCTTCCAAAGATGTCGCCCTCGCCACGATGGCAGCTGAGGCGGCGAGAGAAAACCTACCCCTCTCCCTGAAGAAAAGGCCTGCCGAAGGCTCCGCCCCATCTCGCCAGAGTCCTTCAAAGAAAACAAAGGTCAAGAAAGGAGCGCCTCTTCCCTCTGGAAAGGCGAAGCAAGTTCCTGCTGAGATGGTAGACGTGTCGGGATCCTTATCCCCCATCTCTTTGGGGTCCCAATCTCCCCAATCCCCTTCTCGGCTTCTTGGTCAGCGGACCGTCTCGCCGATTGGCGGGACGGGTCAACCTGATTCTCTTGCTGACAACCTTCCCTCTAAATCTCCTACTCGTGAGGTGGGCTCTTCCAGCCGCCCGGCTCCTTCCACCCATCTGAACTTCAATATGGGCCCTGTGATCCCGGATGCTGCTGGCGAGCCAACCCTGATATGGGACAAGGAGGCGAACCGGGTCTCTATCTCTACCCTCCTTCCTCCCTGGATAGAGCGAGACCAACCTACGGCTCATGCATTTTCTCTGGGCTTTGGCCTTTACGGTGGCGCAGAGCGAGAACCTGCCGCTGAGCCTCCCTCGCGGGATTTGATCCCGAGGGCCGCGCAATCCCAGCTGCGCTCGCTAGAGCTCTCGCACCAGGTCTCACGCCGTCTGATTTACAATAATAAGAGCTGGAGGGATTCAGAGGCGAGCCTGGCGGCCGAGCGCGAGAAGTCTATGGATCTTGAGAAACGGTTGGTCGTGGCCGAAAACCTTCTCGCCAAAGCTCGGGGTGGTGTGGTGAGTTTCTCCACTCTCGATTCCTTCCCTTTCTTCGTTCACCTTCAACTCCCCCTAATGAATAAACCTCTCGCAGGATGCCGAGACAGCCGACAGGATGCACTCGCGCATAGCCACTCTGGAAGGGGAGGTTAAAGGCATGGAGTCCGAGATCACTCGACTTCAGGAGGCTGCTCTCTCGCCTTCTCGCGTGGTGATTCCCCAACCTCCTCCCTCTCATTACTCTCATGCTGAGGTCATGGGACTCTGCAAAGACGCCAATATCCGGACCGCCGAACTAATCGTGAAGATGATGAAGGAGATGGAAGTTATCAGGGAAGGCTGCGAGGAGGTCACTGCCCGCGACCTGGTACCCGAGATTTATGGCGAGGAGGAAGACGGCCCGTCCTCCAGCGCGGAAGAATAGAGGATTTATTTTACAGTGTTTTTTTTTGTATACTCCTCTTCTCCCCCTTTTTTTTTCTTTTGGATACTTATTACTGAGGCATTTTGTATTACGGCCTCTTTTTGCGGGTGATACATATTTTGTTTTTAGGACCTCTCGCCTTTCTTTTCATCTTTCCGTATGCCTACCTTTTCTTTATTCGCGGAACGAGATCACGACTTGTCTCGCCTACCGATGGAGGGGCTAGCTTTACCCGTGGCGCGAGTGGGCGGGCCCTCAGTGCTCTCGTGCAGGGATGTATCACTCCCTCTCGCCTTGCTTCTGGACACCCCTGGCACGAGCGGGTCTCGAATCGCTATTATAATTAGTTTCGTTTGCGAGACGAGGGTACTCTTGTTCTCGCCCTTTGGTCGAAGGGCAGCCCCCTTACTCTAGGTGCGAATAGTCATGTCCTCGCCACAGTCGCGCGGGGACCGTGCCTCTTCCACTCGCCTTGTCCCTGGACACCCTCGGCGCGAGTGGATTTTGAGGGACCGACTCCTCCCTCCTCTTCTTCCTTTGGGACAAGGACCTTGCTTTTGATCAAATTATGAAACTCCCATCCATAGGCTACCCCTTTACCTAACCTCCGAGTGAGCCTACAGATCTGCCAGCTCGACGATAGCCTGGGCAGCGGGTCTTCTCGGGGGTCTCCTCTCCAAAACCAACTCCAACCACCGAGTGAGCCTACAGACCTGCCAGCTCAATGGTAGCCTGGACAGCGGGTCTTCTCGGGGTCTCCTCTCCAAAACCAACTCCAACCACCGAGTGAGTCTACAGACCTGCCAGCTCGATGGTAGCCTGGACAGCGGGTCTTCTCGGGGTCTCCTCTCCAAAACCAACTCCAACCACCGAGTGAGCCTACAGACCTGCCAGCTCGATGGTAGCCTGGACAGCGGGTCTTCTCGGGGTCTCCTCTCCAAAACCAACTCCAACCACCGAGTGAGCCTACAGACCTGCCAGCTCGATGGTAGCCTGGACAGCGGGTCTTCTCGGGGTCTCCTCTCCAAAACCAACTCCAACCACCGAGTGAGCCTACAGACCTGCCAGCTCGATGGTAGCCTGGACAGCGGGTCTTCTCGGGGTCTCCTCTCCAAAACCAACTCCAACCACCGAGTGAGCCTACAGACCTGCCAGCTCGATGGTAGCCTGGACAGCGGGTCTTCTCGGGATCTCCTCTCCAAAACCAACTCCAACCACCGAGTGAGCCTACAGACCTGCCAGCTCGATGGTAGCCTGGACAGCGGGTCTTCTCGGGGTCTCCTCTCCAAAACCAACTCTAACCACCGAGTGAGCCTACAGACCTGCCAGCTCGATGGTAGCCTGGACAGCGGGTCTTCTCGGGGTCTCCTCTCCAAAACCAACTCCAACCACCGAGTGAGCCTACAGACCTGCCAGCTCGATGGTAGCCTGGACAGCGGGTCTTCTCGGGGTCTCCTCTCCAAAACCAACTCCAACCACCGAGTGAGCCTACAGACCTGCCAGCTCGATGGTAGCCTGGACAGCGGGTCTTCTCGGGGTCTCCTCTCCAAAACCAACTCCAACCACCGAGTGAGCCTACAGACCTGCCAGCTCGATGGTAGCCTGGACAGCGGGTCTTCTCGGGGTCTCCCCTCCAAAACCAACTCCAACCACTGAGTGAGCCTACAGACCTGCCAGCTCGATGGTAGCCTGGACAGCGGGTCTTCTCGGGGTCTCCCCTCCAAAACCAACTCCAACCACCGAGTGAGCCTACAGACCTGCCAGCTTGATGGTAGCCTGGACAGCGGGTCTTCTCGGAGTCTCCTCCCCAAAATAAAATCTTCTTGCTTTGAGGAGACGGCTACCTGAGACTGCTTGGCAGGACCAGAAGGCCTCGCCCGACTTGCTAATATTGGAAGGTGAGAGAGAAAGACAAAGAAACTACATCTCATTCAGAATAGATGATGATCATAAACAGTGGTATTAAGGATAGAATCACTTTAGATCGTCGCCGCTTCGGGCGCGATCGAAGGGCATCCCGTTTACATCTTGGAGGTGATACCCTCCTGATTTCAAAACTTCTTTTACAATAAAAGGACCTTCCCAGTTGGGGTTGAGCTTCCCTACCGAAGCCCCTCTTTCTGCGGCATCCACTTTCTTGAGGACCAAGTCTCCCTTCTCAAACTGCTTAACCCTGACGTGCTTATCAAAATATCTTGACATCCGGCGCTTGACCTCCTCCTGTCGGATAGATGCCAGCTCTCTAAGCTCTTCCACCAAATCGAGAGAGAGCCTTTGCTCCTCCCCATTATCTACCAGCCACTCCTCATCTCCCCTCCTTGCCGCAGTTACTCTAGGTGACTCAACCTCGAACTCAACAGGTATGACGGCCTCGGAGCCATGGGAAAGTTTGAACGGCGTCTCCCCCGTGGCGGAACTTGGCGTGATCCTTAAGGCCCAGAGGACGGAGGGGAGCTGCTCCACCCAACTTCCCCTCAAGTTTTCTACCTTTTTCTTTAAGAGATTCACGATGACCTTATTCGCGGCTTCCACCTGCCCATTGCTTCGAGGATGATGCACTGAAGCAAACCGAAGGTCTATACCTAGTCGTATGCAGAAATCCACGAACTCTCTGCTGGCAAATTGCGGTCCGTTATCCGTGACAATGGCCAGAGGGAGCCCATGCCTACAGATGATTTCCCCCCATACGAAGCTTTTGACCACCTGAGACGTCACCTTCGCCAATGCCTTCACCTCCAGCCATTTTGAGAAATAGTCTACCATGACCAGCAGAAACCTCCTCTGGCCACTGGCTTGAGGGAATGGACCCACCAGATCTAGCCCCCATATGGCGAAGGGCCATGGAGCCGTAATCGTGCGCAACCTTTGGGCCGGGAGGAGCTGAAGAGGAGCAAATTCCTGACACTTTCTGCACTTCCTTGCGAATTCCTCGGCATCCCTCCTAAGGGTGGGCCAGAAATAGCCTTGCCTCAACACCCTTCCTTCCATGGTCCGACTCCCGGAATGGCTGCCGCATTCTCCAGAGTGAACTTCTTCCAGCACCCTCGCGACCTCCTTCTCGGATACGCATCGAGCCAACAGCCCCGACAACGTCTTACGGTATAAGATCCCTTCTTTTAGCAGGTAGTATGCCGACTTGTACCTGACTTGCTTCTTCTCGAGCTCTCCCTCAGGCAAACGTCCCGTCGCCAAGTAGGTGGCAAATGGATCCATCCAGGATCCCTGCTGATCTACTTCCATCAGTTCTCCCTCTTCAATGGAGGGCCTAAAGAGCTCTGTCATGATTCCTCCGGCCCGAGGACCGTGCTTGGCGAGCAGGTCTGCCCGAGTATTTTCCTCCCTTGGGACGTGTTGAACTGAGAAACTGCGGAACTGCCCAATGATCCTCTTTACCTTTGTTAAGTACAACTGGAGGGTGGGCTCTCTTACCTCAAATTCCCCTTTTATATGCCTTGCCACTATCATAGAATCCGTGGAGACCTTGATATCTTGTATACCGAGCTCGCGAGCTAACCTCAGCCCTACTATAATGGCCTCGTACTCCGCTTGATTGTTGGTGAGGGTGAAATGAACCTTCAGGGCCTGTTCGATCCGTGTTCCCTCAGGACTTACCAAAACCATCCCTCCTCCAAAAGAATTCTTTCCCGAGGCCCCATCTACTAGCATCTCCCAAGCTACTACGGGAGACGTCTCGGCCTCCTTGACCTCCACCGTGTAATCTACCAAGAAATCCGCTACGGCTTGCGCCTTGATAGCCAACCGAGGAATATAAGAAAGGTCAAACTCACTGAGTTCTATTGACCATTTAGCTAATCTCCCTGAGTGCTCTACCCCTTCCAAAATACGGCGGAGAGGGTGGTCCGTCACGATCTGGATGGAATGGGCCTGAAAATATGGCCTGAGCTTTCGGGCTGAGATAACGAGGGCAAAGGCTAGCTTCTCTAGGATAGGATACTTTAGCTCTGCCTTTTTGAGGACTTTACTTACATAATAAATCGGGAATTGCTTTTTTACCTTCTTCCCGCACGAGGACCGAACTTACTGCCCCTGCTCCTACTCCTAGGTACAAGAATAGAATTTCTCCTTCCCTCGGACCTTGGAGTAGCGGCGCCTTGGTGAGCTGCTGCTTCAAGGCTAGAAAAGCATTCTCGCACTCGGAGGTCCACTCGAATTTCTTTCCCCCCCTCAATGTTCGAAAGAAAGGTGAGCATCTCTCTCCTGCTCTAGAAAGAAACCTACTGAGCCCTGCCAACTTGCCGGTAAGACGCTGGACCTCTCTGGCATTCGCCGGAGATTTCAGTTCTAGGATAGCCCTTACCTTATCCGGGTTAGGCTCTACTCCTGCTGGGGTGAGGAGATGTCCTAAGAACTTTCCCCTACTAGCCCCGAATACGCACTTCAACGGATTGAGCCTCATCTTGTACTTCCTTACAGTTGCAAACGTTTCTTCAAGGTCCGCAATATGAGACTTGAGATCTTGGCTCTTGATCATCAAGTCGTCTACGTAGACTTCGAGGTTCCGTCCCTTTTGTTCTCGGAAGATCCGATCCATCATCCGTTGGTAGGTCGCCCCCGCATTCTTCAACCCAAAAGGCATCATGTTATAGCTGAAGCATCCATCCTCGGTGATAAAGGTGACATCCTTGATGTCCGGTGGGTGCATGCGTATTTGATGGTATCCTGAAAAGGCATCTAAAAAACTCATTAGTGAAAAACCGACGGCTGAATCAACCAGCGCGTCGATTCGAGGCAGAGGGTAACAATCCTTGGGACATGCTTTATTCAAAAGAGAGAAGTCAATACACATTCTCCACTTCCCTTCCCCCTTCTTTACCATCACAACATTGCTCACCCACCCCGGATACTTGTTTGCGGATATGAACCCCGCCTGGAGCAGCTTTTCCACTTCCTCCCTGATAGGCTTGGCCATCCTGGAAGCGATGGCCCTTTTCTTCTGCTGGATGGGACGAATCTTGGGGTCAAGGTTGAGACGATGGCATGCCACATCTGCGTCAATCCCTGGCATGTCGGCCGCGCTCCAAGCAAAGATATCAATGTTTTCCCGCACGCATTTTCGGATCTCCTCCTGGTCCTCAAGACCAAGCTCTCCGCTGATTTTGATCTTTTTTTTTCTTCCTTCTTTTGTTAGGATGTCCATCTCCTGTAGCTCGACTGTAGCCCTCAGCCTCGAGGGCTCTTCTTCTTCCTCCTGATCTTTTGGAATCTCCTCTTCCTTTCCCAGCCCCTCCTCCTGGTTTCCGAGCTCTTGCTCTCCACCCTCTTTTTTCTCCATTGCCATGTCTACCTTTTCTACAAACCTC
This sequence comes from Platanthera zijinensis, assembly GCA_039513925.1. NCBI lineage: Eukaryota > Viridiplantae > Streptophyta > Magnoliopsida > Asparagales > Orchidaceae > Platanthera > Platanthera zijinensis. The sequence continues at coordinate 148,874,431 of CM077095.1, read as the reverse complement.
TCCTTTACCCGCACCGGGCCTCCTCCTAGCACTGACTCTTCCATCTCTCCTATCTTTCTTTTCCTTCCTCTCTCCTCTTTCCCTTCTCCTCTGACCCTTACCTCCCCTGCCATTACTGGCTCCTCCGCAATGCCACCTCCCAACTCCTCAACTCTACTCTCCTCTTGTTCTTCTCCTCCGACCCTTAACTCCCCTGCCATTACTGGCTCCTCCGCAATGCCACCTCCCAACTCCTTAACTCTACTCTCCTCTTGTTCTTCTCCTCCGACCCTTACCTCCCCTGCCATTACTGGCTCCTCCGCAATGCCACCTCCCAACTCCTCAACTCTACTCTCCTCTTGTTCTTCTCCTCCGACCCTTAACTCCCCTGCCATTACTGGCTCCTCCGCAATGCCACCTCCCAACTCCTTAACTCTACTCTCCTCTTGTTCTTCTCCTCCGACCCTTACCTCCCCTGCCATTACTGGCTCCTCCGCAATGCCACCTCCCAACTCCTTAACTCTACTCTCCTCTTGTTCCTCCCGTTCCAGTCTTCTCTCTAACTTTTCCGCATCCCCCCTCCATGAGATAGTGTTTACTGCCGTCACATAACACTCCCGGGCCGCCTTCGGATCTCCTCTCACCCTGATCTGGGTCCCTCCCGAATTGAGTTTCAAACATTGATGAAAAGATGAGGGTACACATCTAAAGGCACTAATCAAGGGGCGCCCGAAGATGGCGTTGTAACTGCTAGGGGCGTCCACTATCACAAAACGGCAGTTCCTGGACATCCCTCCCAGAGTTACCTGGAGACCGACTCCCCCCTCCACTTCCTTCCTTTCTCCTGAGAATCCGAACAACGGTCCGTCAGCTGCTAACACCCTCCTGGCTTCCACCCTCATCTCACTGAATGCCTTTTTGAAGATAACATTAACCGAGCTCCCATTGTCCACCAAGATCCTCGATACCGTGAAACCCTCGATAGCCGTCCGAATCACCAGCGCATCGCAGAATGGGTCTTCATGATCTGGCAAGTCCTTCCTAGAGAAGGTGATCTTCTCGTCCGGGGGTGGGGCTTGCGACGTCGAGGCGACACCTCGGCGGTACATTGTATGAAGGCTGGCCTTTCGGGCAGCCTCGATTCCCACCCCGCCATGAATCACCCCGATCCCCCCTCTATCCCCCACATCTGACCGATCTACACATCTATCCTCCTCCCCCACTCCGGTCATCTCTACTATCCGCGCTGGTGACTGCTGCTCTCCCGCTCCTCTTCTCCCCTTCAGCTCTAGAAATTCCGGACAAGTAGCTGTCGCGTGACCTTCCTCCTCATGGAAGTCACAGAATGGCATAGCTACTTCCCCCTCCTGCCTCCCTTCTTGGTGATTCCTTCTCCTCCCTGCTCCTGCTCCTCCCCTTCCTCGCTCTCTTCCCCTTCCTCTTCCCCAGCCTATTACCATAGCTTGTTGGGGTGGGGGTGGGAGTGGCCTAGGACCATGTCTCCACCCCAGCTGTGGTAACCTTCCTGCTCCTCCCTGGTAGTAGTTCCTTCCGCCCGGAGGAAGACCTCTCCCTTGCCCTTGAACAGGGCCTTCCGGTTGCTTCCAACCCAACTCCTGATGTGCCGGCCCTCTTGGCTCCTCCCTTCTCCTCCCTTCCTGCTGCCTTGTTCCTCCTGGTTCCCTGGACTCTACCTCCGCCAACTTTGCTAGTTTCTTGGCAAAAGCCGGGTTTGCTGCCTCCATTGCTATTTACTTGGCTGCCCTTTCCATCAACCCTTCAAAGGATAAGGGCGCCTTCCTAGTGAGGCTCATTTTGAAGAAGCCTTCCCTGAGACCCACAATAAAGGCCATTTGGAGAGCAAATCCCGGCACCTCCTGAATGCCCAGGATTTCCTCTTGGAAGCGATCCACGTACTGGGCTAAGGACTCGTCTGCCTTCTGCTTGATCAGGAAGATGGACTCCGGGTTTTTCTTCCTCTTTTTTGAGGTCGAGAAGCGCAGCTGGAAGCTCCTACTCAAATCTTCAAAACCATATATTGACCCTGCCGGGAGTTGATGAAACCAGTCCCGGGCCTTGTCCTTCAAGGTGATCGCGAAAAGGCGGCACTTGAATGCATCCGTCATCGGCCTGATGGAGACCACATCTTCGAACCATTGCAAGTGTTGGAGGGGATCATCCTTCCCCACATAATAAACCATCTCGGGCTCGCGGAAGCCCTCCGGGACGGGAGCCGAAAGGACCAGCTCGCAAAAGGGGGATCCCCTCGCCAGGGGTCTCGCCGTTTCCACTCGCGCGACGAGATCTACTGGCGAGACGGCGCTCGCCGAGCTGGGGAACAATTCTCTTCCTGCCAGATCTCGCCCGTTTCCTTCCACCACCTTCTCCTTTCCAGGACGCCCTCCTGGCGCATCCTCGCCCATCCTTGTCGAGACGGCTCCTTCCTGAGGCGAGAGGCCCGCCCCCTGAGGTAGAGGGGTCACGCACTCACCTCGCTGCGAGATCTGCTGCAACATCCCCATGATGCCCCCGATGGACGCCATGAATTCCTCTCTTCCCACATACCCTCCCGGGTTCTGGGACCCGCCCTCATCTCCTCCGCCCCCATCTCCTCCTCCTAGATCTCCTGCCATGAGATGATCCGAAGTTCTTCGACGCAGGCTGCGATCCACGCTCACCGCACCAAAAATGTTGAAACCAGTAGAACTAGTTTCTCTTAAAAGCTCGGATCTAAGGCTGCAACCTACGCTTACTTTCTTCGAACCATGCTCCCAACAAGACACCTAAAGGAACAGACCGGGGGCTTCAGCTCGGAGGTCCCACCGCTCACCCGGAAGAACTAGAATCCTTCCCCTCCCTAGCCAGTGCTGAGCTAGATGTCTGAGTAAGAAGGAAAAAGAAGGTTCCACACACCCTCTTCTCAGACACCTTACCGGTCTATTTATAGGCTTCAGGATTTGAACTGCAAATAACCAAAGCAAGCACCTGTGAAATTACCTGAATACCCTGGGTTGGGTCTGCCAACAGCCGAACTCCGCTGTTCTGAAGGGCTATGAGCAGACCACCGAGGGTAAAAGAGTAAAAAAGGCCAAAAGGGATGAACCGCTTGCCAACTGAACCGGTTCCCCCCCAATTGCTGAACCGGCCTTATCTCTTCCTGCCGACCCGATGCTTGGCGAGAGGACCACCTTGCGGCTGAAAACACCACCTCGCAGGCGAGACCCTCCGTCGGCACATAGAAAATCTTCCTTTGACCCCCACCTGTCAGGCGAATGGACTCAACTTTTGCTCCTCCTGCCTAGCACGAGCGGACCCACCTTTGGGCTCCTCTCGCCTATTGCGAGTGGACCCACTTTTGGGCTCCTCTCGCTTAGTGCGAGTGGTCTTTGCTTTGGGCCCCTCTCGCCTAGGGCCTTATCTCCTCTTGAGGATTCTTCTAATCCCCTCTCTGCTGAGTTCCCTCCTGTGAGCCCGAGGTTGTACACACTGTGGGGTGTTGAAAATGACATGTTTGTTTAAAAAAGTAGTTACTCCATTATGGTGTGTTATTACTTGTTGAAGAGTCGAGTATATGACAGTTATTCTAATTTGATTTTTCCCTTTTAAATTGTGATAGCTCCCTCAATATTTTGTGGGGATTGTGAGTTGTTTCCTGTAGAAAAAGTGGAGAAAACTAGGCAAAATCTGTGTGCAATTTTGGAGTAGCCGAACCCTATCAAGGTAAAATCTACTTGGCTGAAAACTTCAAGAGTCGAGAGCAGGCGGTGGAATCTATGGAGGAGTTTGGCGCTGCTTTTTTAAAGCTTCATCAGGGAGCATACTTCATTTTCTCACAGAGAATTGAAGTTAGTTAAAGTCCAAGACGTGAAGTGGAGAAATAATCAACTTCTTTTAGGGTTTGACTAGGAGAGAGAAATTTTGTGGAAGTTTTTTCTGGCTGTCAAGGCTCTTTTCAAAGGAATAATTTTAAAGCAAAATCCTTTTAAAATTCTAAGAAGACAAAGGGTATGAAACTTTCAAGCGTTGACATTTGAATTTATTTTTCTATAAGAGAAGTTTAGGGTTTCAAACCAAAGAAATCCAAGATATTTTGGACAGATTTTAAGATAATATTGTCAAATAATTTTATCTTAAAAGAAATATCATTCTCACCCTAGTAATCATAAGTTCTTGTTTTTGAATGTCATATGTACTTTTAAAGTTTCATGTGGAAATTAATTTTGTGTATTTTTTATGAGACATGGAATTTATGTATGCAATATTGTATGAGAAAAATTTATGAACTATCTCTCTTATGTTTAATTTTTGGGGTATCAAATTAAGTGAGTTTATCATCTTAAAATATCTCATAGTATATTCCTCTCATATAGATGCTAAGTATAAAAACTATTCGAAATTAAAGAGAGTGATAAAAATTAAATTAAGAAATTTAGATATGAAATTTTGAATTTTGAAAATTCCAATTAAAAAATTCCAAACACGGTCACACACATTCACCCCCCTGTGTGTGATATCTAGGAACTCCATTTCAACAATTGGTATCAGAGCACTAAGTTCCCTTATTCATAAATCTTAACAGATTATAGTTTATCTAAAAGTCTTTAACAAAAATGGCTATCGAATGAAGTGCTATGAATAGAACTCCATTATTCAATGGAATGGAATATAGTTATTGGAAAAAAAACAGATTAAAATATATATTAAATCCTTAGCAATTGATGTTTGGGAATTCGTAGTAAATGAATTTTTTCCTATTGCAAGAATGAATGTATTAGAGGATAATACTAAGAAAAGAAGAGTTGATAAAAATATTAAAGTTATGCAAACACTTATGTCTGGACTAACAGATTCTGAATTAGTTAAGGTTATGAGTTATACAACTGCTAGTAGCATTTGACTAAATCTTCAAAAATTTTATGAAAGAGATGGTAAAATTAAAAAAAAACAAAACTTCAAATTTTTAGAAGTTGGTATGGAGCCTTTACGATGGAAAATGATGAGAGAATAGAGGGATATATGCAAAGAACTAATGAGTTAGTTAACTCTATGCGAGGATTAGGTGAAACTATAAATGATGCAACAATTATTAAAAAGATCTTAAGATCACTACCAAAAAATTAACCTAAAGCATCAGCTATTGATGAAGCTAAAAATTTAAATTTATTAATTTTTGATGAATTACTAGGTTCACTAGTTGCATAGAAAATAAGAATTATGGACACCAATAAAGAACAAGAAATACAACATGCTTTTAAATTAGAATATTAAAAGACTAAAAGTAAATTTGAAGAATTGAATCTTAGTCAGAAAAGTAGAACTAAGTCCAATAAATTTGAGAATATGGATAAAACAAAATTATTAGAAACGGTTATACATGTGGAAAACCTAGACATTTTTCTATTGAAAGATATTATAATAAAAATCGAAACAACTACAATAACATAAGTATAGGTAGAAAATTTGGAAAGAATAAAGTTTATAATACAAATAAATCAAACTATGTTAATGAAGATACTAAAAATAGTGAAAGGGAAAAAGAAAATGATGATAATGATAAAGGGAAATTATTTCTTTTTATGGCAAAGTCGCATTCATTGTATGAATCACATGATGAACGTAGAAGTGAAACTGACTTAGAAAGTGAATTAATAGCTTCACTAAAACGAGTCAGACAATAAGAAGATCTAATAGAGTCTCTTGAATCTTCACTTGAAACCTATTGTGAAAAAATAGAAATTCAAAATTCTACATTAAAACACATTGAACCTCAATTAGAAGAATCTATGAGTACTATACTTGAGTTATAAAAAAAATATCATTAAAAGATGAAATTAAAATAAATATTAAAAGTCAAAATACTTCAACAATCTTTAATGTATTTCCTTTGTTTGATGCAGAAGAAACAATGAAATATAAAATAAAGAATGTGCCTGAGAATCTTCAAGATATGAAACTGAAACAAATATTGAATAATGTTCTAAAAGAAGATGGTTATTTGTTTGAATTAATGAAGAATATAGATCAACTTATGAAAGATAGAGACATTGATCGAAAGCAATACAAAAACTCGCGCTGGAGATTCAACAACTAAAGAATGATTTTCAGAAAATGACCAAGTTTAAAGGGTCTAAAAAGAAACTTTACAATATAATAGCTATGTAGAGACCTGTAAATCAGATGAGTCGGATATGCTATCATCTAGGCGAATCTTTTGGAGCAAAGAAAGAACTGCAGGCTAGCAAAAGGGAAGACAATACGATGAACGTGAAGTGCTCTTTCTACGAAGGTGAAAATCCATAGGGTGCGGTCAACCTTATACCAAAGAGGTACAATTCTTTCAGTTTTTTTTTCAAGGTACTTGTTATAATTGTAATAATTATAGGCATACATTTAGAGAATGTGCATTTCAAAAATTAAACCCTTATAGGTTGAATTCAAATAGAAATGTTGATAATCTTATGCCACTTAGATGTTCTTACTGCAATAATTTTGGACACACTTTGAAATTTTGTTGAATGCTAAGATTTCCAAGTAATCCTAAGAAGATAAACAAAAATCATCTTAACTTTTGAATTCAATCCGCATTGAAAGTTTTAAAAGAAAACAAGTCAAATAAATAGATTATAGATAGTGGTTGTACAAGTCATATGGTAGGTGAGATAGAAAAGATAAAAAAATATAATAAACTATGTTTGAGGAACATTTAAATTTGGAAATGACTAAGGTACTAAAATTAGAGGGAAAGATGATGTTTCTCTTACAAATGGAAAATAAAAAGATGTTTTATTTGTAGAAGGATTAAAACATAATCCACTAACTGTTTGTCATATTTGTGATAAAGACTATCAAGTTGTCTTTGATAAAATGTTGTAAATAATTATGATAAGGAAGGTAGTATCATTGATGTGAGAAAAGAAACAAAGAATCTATATATTATGAGCGATTTTAAAAAAACTCAAAGTGCATGTTAAGTCAAGAAGAAAATGATTTGCTATGGTATAAAAGACTTTGTCATATTGGTTTTGATAATATACTCAATCTATATAATCATCAAGTTGTACGTGATTTACCAATGATTAAGAAACTTTCAAATTATATTTGTGATTCATGTATGAAAGGAAAAATGACTAGAGTAAGTCATTCTAGTAAAGAAATTAATACTTGTGAAATATTAGATCTAATTCATATGGACCTCTATAGTCCATTAATAAAGAACGATATGTTCTAATGGAGAAAGTTATTTTATGACGATGACTGATGGCTATATTAGATTAACTTGTATATCACTATTAAGAAACAAAGATGAAGCTTTCAAAAGTTATTGTGATTACAAAGATTTGTTGAAAAGCAATTAGAAAAACACATAAAGAGTATAAGAATAGATAGAGGTGGAAATTTACACTAAAGAATTTAATGAGTTTTGTATTGAACATGGGATCAACAAACAACTAACCAAAGCCATAACTCCTCAACAGAACGGAGTAGCATAACGAAAAATAGAACTATTCAAGTGGTAAGGACAATGTTAAATGAGAGTAAACCAAGTGAGAAATTTTGGTCATTTGCTATTCAAACAACAATTCATATAATGAACATATGTTTGTTAAGACATACCTCTCATAAAACACCATATGAGCTATGATATAATAAAAAAATCTTTAGTTAAATATTTTAAAGTATTTGGAAGCAAATGTTGGGTTAAAAGAAAAGAGTCTGAAATAGGAAAACTAGAAAATATGTGTGATGAAGTAATTTTATTGTTATTCTATAGCCAAAAATGATATAAATGCATCTTAAATGATAGCCAGAGGATTGCAGAAACTTCAGATCTCAAATTTGATAAGATAAGTCATTAAGAAGAAATCATAGACACAGAAGAAGAAGAAGAAGATATTGAATTAAACAATAAATAAGATGAATAAAAAATTTATAGGTGAAGAAGATAATGCTGAGAAAATACCTGATCTAAAGAAATCATGTCAAAAGGATCATCCTGAAAACTTAATAATTGGAAGCTTAAATAAAGGAGTTACAATAAGTAGCAAACAAATAAATACATTATATTCTATGATAGCATCTGAAGAATCTAAAACAGTAATTGAAGCTCTCAATAATGATTTTTGGTTGAGAGCAATGAATGAAGAAATAGATAAAATTCTTAAGAATGAAACTTGGGAACTCATAGAAAAACTTAAGAATAAAAACATTATTGGTTCAAAATGAATTTTTTGAAATAAATTAAATGAAAAGATATAAGTTATTAGAAATAAATTAAGATTAGTATGTAAATGTTACTCTTAAATATAATGGGTAGAATTTAAAGAGATGTCTTCTCCAGTGGCTAGAATGGAATTAATCAGGATGTTTCTTTATTTATCTATTAAATTAAATTTCAAAATTTATCAATTGGATATAAAATCAGCATTTTTGAATGGATATTTAGATAAGGAAGTGTATATGGAATAACCTTAGGGCTTTGCTAATCAAACAAATCCATCATATGTCTGTAAGCTAGAAAAAACTCTATATGGTTTAAAATAAGCTCCACGAGCTTGGTATGATCGCTTAGACAAATTTCTATATAGTACAGTTTTCAAAAACAATCAAATCAATAACACATATATCAAACGAATGAATGATGAACTAATTTTTGTGTTACTCTATGTAGACGATATATTGTTTGGATCAAGAAATTTAAACTCATGTAGTGAATGTATTCATGTAATGAAACAGACATTTGAATTATCCATGATTAGAGAACTATCATACTTTCTTGGGATACAAATATATAAGAAAGAAAATGGTATATTCTTGAGTCAAAATAAATATCTATTAGAGATATTTATGAAATTTGGAATGAGTGATTATAAGCCGATCAGTACTCCAATGTGTACAAATAAAAATTATCTAAGGATATGGATGGTTCAGAAGTTGATCAAAAGCAATATAGATCATTAGTTGGAAATCTGTTATATTTAACGTTGATACGACCATATATAATGTATTATGTATGTTTAATATCAAGATTTCAAAGCAATCCATGAGAATGTCGTCGGGTTGCTGGAAAATTTTTTTAAGCTATCTAAAGGGAATACTTGATTATGGTATCTTTTATCAAAATGAAAAAGATAGTATTTTAATGGCATACACAAATGCTGATTGGGCTGGTTGCGTAGATGAACCCAAACGTACTAGTGGATGAGTCTTTTACATAGGAAGACATCTTGTTGCTTAACGCTTTAAGAAATAAGAATTTGTCACTCTATCCACTGTGGAAGTAGAGTTTGTAGTTGTCATCACTTGTTGCACACAAGTATTGTGGATGAGAGAATAACTTGAGAATTTTGGTATTATTCTCAATAATCCTATAGAGATCAAATGTGATAATACAACTGCTATTAATATTTCTAAGAATCTCGTGATGCATAGTAAGACGAAACATATCTTAATTAAATATTTTTTTTCTAAAAGAACATGCCAGTAAGAATGATATAGTTCTCACATATGTTACTAAAAAATACTATTTTAAAGATAAGAGATAGCTTAGGTATCGGATCCCCAGCTACTATCAACTAAATACTATTTTATTAGCAAGGGCTCTCTTGAAGAGAGGCTCCAAATCCTTTGACAATGTTGTCAAAGGGGGAGAAAATGTAAGGAGGAGGATTGTATGATAGAAGAAAAATATTTTAGGAAGAATATTTGTTTGAGAAAATATTTAACAAATTAATAGTTGGCAACAATGCCAAATGAGGAGTTTATTAAGAACAATGAAAAAATAATTAAGTTTTTATCATTGTTGTACTTATTAATTTTTTATTTAGATCTAATTAAACTTCTTTCTTACAAGAGGGGGAATTGATGGGACTTTACAACAAGCCTTAAAAAAAGATGATGATGTGTTTCCATCAAATAAATGGTACCGAGAGGGGTACTCGTCTCCTAGCAGGAAGAAGTTTTTCTTCTAGTAAAATAATTAAGCAGACTTTTATGGCTTTGATGTTGATGTTGTGCTTTATTTGTGCTTGTGTGTTATTTACTAACCATCTTACATTGTGTATTAAGAAGAATATTATTGCTTTGAAGGTGTGTGAGTTTATTGCACGTGTAACATCTTTTTGACACGTGACTTTTATTTATATGATATAATCTATATTATCATGATTATCAATGTTATTTTATCTCATGAATAACATTGCTTATGAAGAATAACATTTTCATGAAATGAGAAGCACAAAAACAACTTTATGAAATATAGAGCGACTTGGGTAGAATTGATTTTGGATCATGAAATAACCCTTATTTGATGTTGACTCCTTGAGACAAAGTTTAGTAAACATAAAAACGAACAACATTCATGTTGGATATTTTTTCATAATTTTGAGTGTATCACGGCCAAAAAATATAAAGACAGACCAATTTTTCTGTCTTTTGTGTGTTGGTCGAATTTTTCATTTAAGTCTAAAAATAGTATTGGGAAATTATTTCCATACAGTCATGACCCTTTTGGATGAATGTATGCCATTCATTTTATATTTTCAAAAAATAATTATGTTTTCATGCTATTAAAATTTTGGCCATGGTGGAGGGCCGAAAAGGGCATGTTTTTTTAAAAAAAATAGTTACTCCATCAAAGGGTGATATTACTTATTGAAGAGTCAAGTATATGACAATTATTACGATTTAATTTTTCCCTTTTAGAGTGTGATAACTCCCTCAATATTTCATGAAGATTGCGAGTTGTTTCCTGCAGAAAAAGTGAAGAAAAACTGGGCAAAATATGTGTGCAGTTTTGGAGAAGTCGAACCCCTTCAAGGCAAAATTTGCTTGGCCAAAAACTTCAAGAGTCAAGAGCAAGCTGTGGAATCCAAGGAGGAGTTTGGTGCTATTGTTTGAAGGCTTCATCAGGGATCATACTTCATTTTCTCACAAAGAATTGAAGGTTATTTCAAGTCCAAGACTTGAAGTGGAGAAAAAATCAACTTCTTTCAAGGTTCGACTATGAGAGAGAAATTTTGTGGAAGTTTCTTTTAGGCTGTCAAGACTCTTTTAAAAGGAATGATTTTAAGATGAAATCCTTCTAAAATTCTAAGAAAACAATGGGTATGAAACTTTCAATCATTGGCATTTGAATTTATTTTTCTATAAGAGAAATTTACGGTTTCAAATCTTAGAAATCCAAAATATTTTGAACATATTGTAAGATAATATTATCAAACAATTTTATCTTAAAAGAAATATCATTATCTCCTTAATACTTTTTAGTTCTTGTTTTTGAATGTCATATGTACTTTTAAACTTTCATGTGGAAATTAATTCTATGTAGTTTTTGTGAGACATGAAGTTTATGTATGCAATATTATGTTAGAAAATTTTATGAACTCTCTCTCTTGTTTTAAATTTTTGAGATATCAAATTAAGTGAGTTTATCATCTTAAAATATCTCATAGTATATTCCTCTCATATAGATGCTAAGTATAAAACTATTTGAAATTAAAGAGAGTGATAAAAATTATGTTAAGAAATTTTGATATGAAAATTTAAATTTTGAAAAATCCAATTTAACAATTCCAAACCATTTTAAATTTAAAATATAGCCACACACATTCACCCTCCCCCCCCCCCCTGTGTGTGACATTTGGGCACTCCATTTAAACAATGTCATCTCCAATAAACTCTTAAAATATTAGAATAGATGAAAAGATCTTGGGGGGAAATGACTAATATTTTAGAAGAATAATCATCTAAGGATTGAAGTCTATTCTAATGTCAGCTATGCCGATGATAATGAAGATCGAAAGTCTACATCTAGTTTTTGTACGTTTGTAAGAGGAAATCTTGTTAGCTGAAAAGTAAGAAGCTGCAAACAGTTATCTCCAGATTAATTGTTGAGGCTGAGTACAGAAGTATGGTTTCAACCACCTGTGAATTAAAATGATTTCGGACACTTATGTATGACTTAGGAGGAGTCTATGCATATCTGCTACCAATGTTCTGTGACAACAAAACTACCATAATACCAAGGAATCCAGTATTTCATGAGAGGACAATGCATATTGAAGTGAATAGTCACTTCATCAGAGAAGAAATGTTGAAAAAACAAATTTGCACTCCATTTTGCACATCCTATAATGAGCTAGCAGATATCTTTATCAAACCAGTATCATCCTAATTGTCATTATCAGTCATCTACTCCAAGTTGGGCATGATCGACATATATGTTTTAGCTTGAGGGGGAGTGTTAGAACATGAATGTATGTAGGCGGTTAAAGCAGTCTAGCTAACCGCACCTGACGGTCAGTGCGGTTAGGATTATCTAACCGCACCTTATGTTTCTGATGATCGTGATGGTCTTGTTAACCGCAAACCTTGTTGACGATCAAGGATGCTGTTATTATGGGCGTTTAGCTTGCCTAAATTGCTCGTCCTCTACGGTTAGATCGTTGGTGACCATCGTGACCGTTCTTGTCGCCTTCTGTAGAAATTATCCCACATTGCTAAATTGTAATCTTTCTCACCTCCTCCATTATATATAAAGGATGCATACCTTTATAATATTCAATTTTTTTTGAAAAAAATCAGTTATTTTTAATTTCCTACGTGTTATTGTCAATTTCTGTCAGATTATTTCCAAGTTCTCGCAACTCTAAATTCATGTTTTGAGTGCTTGCCATGCTATTAGACTACTTTGAGTGCTCGCAATGCCATTAGAATGACAACGTTGAAGAATTATCTTTCACAGTTTGAATCATTGAAAGTGATGTTAGATTGGGTAACATGCTTATTTGAAAACAAATTAAATAGTTGCATATTCATATTAATTATTATGTATTTTGCTCTGGAATAGCAAAATTCGTAAGTGTAGAGGTATTTGATAAGGTTATATTTTTCAATTATTTATGATGTTTTAAATCGAATTCACACCAATTTTGTATCTAAGTCACCCCTTATTTTACATTCGATCTTATTATATTACTTGTTTATCAAGTTTTTATCAGATTTTAACTATATAATTGTATTCAAGAGAATTTGGGATGAGAAATGGTATGTTTGAGGAAATAGCATCATATACGACTACTGACACGACTACACACACGGGGGTATCCACTTACACGACATCAATACGGGTGGGAACCTTATCGTGTCTAAACATTTCCAGCAAGAAGAGAAGACAAAGGGGGTCATGGCTTCTAAACACGGGCGTGTATTTAGTCATGTTAACAAACATTGGCATCCACATGGCTAATAACCTTGTCGTGTTTGGAAATTTTCAACGAGAAGAGAAGACAGAGATGGTCACGACTTGTACACATGGTTGTGTTCTCTACCGTGTTCGCAAACACAGGCATCCACATGGTCGTGTGTCTGGTCTTGTACTATCTTTGAAGTTTCACATGGTAGAAGACTCGTGACTATACGCAGCTGACAACCTAAGCATGTCCATCTACATGACAGAGAACCAAGTTGTGTCCAAGAACATAATTTCTGAAATGAGGCATCCAATCTTTATAACCGTTTGGGCATAGTACCACACGACTTTATACACGGCTGTGTGTCTAGCCATATACGATTATTTTTCTGCCTAAATCTGTCGATCAATAAAATGAAACTTCTGGTGCTGAAAAAGCAGAAAGTTAGTGTTGGAGAAAAAATATTTTGAGATTTGTGGAGTGGAACTAAACTTCTGGTACGACTATTTTTCTTCCTTGAAATTATTATGGAGTGGAACTAATCTTCTTTAACGTTTAGGTTTAAGAACCTCAGAATGAAGTTTTGTGATATTTGAGTTCTCTTCTCTCATATTTCTTGATTGTCTCTTTGATTTATCTATGCAAATTCGATTTTTTATAATTATTAATCCGGATTTATAATTCTTGTTTGGATACATGCCTTGTGATTGAGAAATCCTAGGGATGATAAGATTTAGTTTAAATAAAGGGGATTATCTGTTAATCTAGAGATAGTTAATTAGACATAATTCTCTTTTGTTAGGGTTAAAACTAAGAGTGAGATTTATTATCTGTTTAAAGAAAGTGTAGGGGTTTTGATTTAGGAGAAATCTTACTAAATCAATCTAAACTTAGTATTAATTTGCTTGAGAGAGAAGTTAATATATTTGTGAAATCTTCGCGGTCTAGAAGGAACTGGGGTTAGGGTTTAGGTTTTTCTTAAAGCATACAGACCCTGGAAACATGTTGGGTCGTTATGCTACATTAGATAGGGTGAATAATGTTTATGATAAACTATTGATTTTCTTTAACCAGTGTTGTGGAGATACACATCGGAAAAAATATTAGAGTAACTAAATCATCATCATGAACAAAAGAAAACTATTTTATTTGTAATCATTATGAGCAAACAAATTTAAAGCTTTTTTAATGCAAAAAACAAAGATGATGAATATTATAACTTCTGTTCTCTATACTAATTCAATTCTCAAACTAGTTGTTCCTAGCAAATCCACCCTCAGATTTGTCTCAAGCCTCTCCTATTCGGATAATCCGTAAACTTAATCTCTAGGGCTAGTCGCCACATAGGAGGTGATTTCCTCTCCCTAAAGCTAACTCGATCCAGTTGTCATACTCGAAATGAATTACCCAAAATAAAATATTCAAAGATTTAATCAAAGCACAAAAGAAATACATTATTAGAGATGTAAATAAAATCTGGAGATACTCCCTCAAAATAGAAGATGAAGGCTTGCTTGCGAATATGTCTTTCCATGGCAAAACCTTCCATTGAATGATCTTTGATGAATGCTATTTTTTGTTTAACTCCTTTGGAATGAGGGAGAGAGATCTTCAGTGCTTCAAGTCACCTAGGTAGAACCTTCTCTTGAATATTTGATAGTTGGGGAGAAATCCCGCTCAAATAAATTTAGTTTCTTATTTGTGGCAAAATAGTGCATGTGTTTGTCGCTATCGTCAGGCTGTGACGCTGAATTTTGAGTATCCCATGCTCCCAATTCTTCTGTGCGCTGCGAGGTTTCCATATGAAGAAAGAGTTAGCACCTCATATGAGTTACTACCGTCGGGCAGTAGTGTGCAACTTTTCGGTTCACAAAATTACAAAATTTTACCGCGGGGCTTTAGCGGATATCGCGGGATGGTACTCTGATGTTCGTACAGGTCGACCAAAACTTTACAAGAATTATTCCAGGCCTCTTTTCTGAGCTACTGCAATTAGGCGTTAGTACTATTGCCGGCGGTAGCGTCCATCTTGAAAATTCCTCCACCCAGTCTAGAATACATCCGGGTGAATAGCTGCTGATCATCAATCAGAAACCAACCAACGTCAAGTGATACAGATGGCGGTAACAACTATTGATGGTCTATAAATCTTCATTATGCACATTAATTTCTGAAGCACCAGCACATGCAACAATATATATATATATATATATATATATATATATATATATATATATATATATATATATATATATATATATATATATATATATGTATATGTACATATATATACCTACACACTATAAGCAACTTACAATTTGACATTAACGACATTTATAGTTATTATCAAACTAAAGGAATGTAAAACCATGTTCCAACAATACTTTCTTAACATCTATACATGAACGTGTTATGTTTATTGTTCATAATTGGAGGCAAAATAAACTAGTATGCCAATAAACCTTGTTTTTAAGGGATTCAAATGGACTAATATACTAGTGTTTGAGTTTTTCAATATTTTTTGAATCTTTTTTGCTTCGTTTGGCATGAGTTCCACTTTCAATAATACAAGATCTTAAACTTGAAATTTCCCATCATGGTGTTTTGAGTCAAAGTACTTATGTTGTTTGTCTTAGGCGATTTGAAGTTGGTCTCAAATTACCTAAATTATAACTTTGAACAAACACAATGATGTACACCTCCATCTTTCATATGGGGCTTCATAAGGAACTATATATATACTTGAATGGTAACTATTATTTTATGTGAACTATAGCATTGGTAAGTGTAGTTCTCAAATTTCTCCAAACTTAAGGATGCATGTTCTCACGAGATCTTCAAGAGTTTATATTGTTCTTTCAGACTGCCCATCAGTTTGAGGATGATAAACAATACTGGAGTTTAGATGAGTCCCTGGGGCTACTTTTAATACCTTCCAAAATTTTGAAGTGAATCTAGGGTCACGATCACATACACTCGAGACATGAAATCTATGTGGTGATACAATTTAATTGATGTAGTTCTGAGCTAGCTTGAACATTGATTTACCATTCATCATTGGTAAGTTCTTCGTTGACTAATAAAATTGTAGATGATTGAGCTTGAACATTGATAACGATGATGAAATTCTTATAGCTTCTAAGTCATTGAATTTAATTCAAGATAGTGCTACTTTGATTGATTCTCGTAATCCTTGTCGCAATATTAAAATGTGTTGATCTAGGGAACCAATAACATCGGGGTCATGATGGTGCATTGAAGAGAACTTTGCAAAATAATTTGTAACATAGAGATTGCTGAGTCAATTGGGAAAGTCATTATTTCATTTATGGAGTGTAGACATCGACCAATATCAATTATGGAATCCTGCAATGAAATCATGCCACATGATATTGACTGCTTTTCTCTCCTACATGTGAATGTGTTTATGATTATCCCACCAAGATTCCATATCTTTTTGCAGGATGAACTTCATTAAGGGTGCACTGTAATATCCTGATTTTTTCATTAGAAATATACTTGTAGTATTTTTGATATTTCAAATGTACTTTTAATGTTGTATATTGCTAATAAAGTAAATTATTTCTTGTTCTGAATCTGTGTACGATAAAGATTCTCAAACATACTTACTGTTACTACCTATGTTCTTTTACCTTGGCGTTCAATAGTTGTAGCTGCTTCAAAAAAATCCCCACAAGGGAGGCTTCACATGATTGTAAGAAAATAATTTTTCCAATGCCTCTGTGGTGTTGAAAACAATCCGAACCTCCTCCTTATCCCACATTCTTAAAGCAACTCTAGCCTTCAAAATAAAACTGCTCAACTGATGTGAAGGGGATCCATCACCATATTTCAAACCAAGCTTCATGAATGACATCTAAACTCCTCAAACTCCACCTAAAAGTCTTCAAACCTAAAAGGGGGGCTAGCACGCGGAGTGTGAACCTCAAATTCCAAGAGCAAGGGACAATGATATGAGTTAACAAGAGCAAGGTGACTAAAGGCGAGCCTCCTGGTTATTGCACCAAGTGAATTGCTCCCCAAAGAAGTTGATATCAGTTAGGTGATTCTGGTTGGCAAAATCTCAAAACTCGCAAACCCCATGGGTGGTCGAGAAAGAGGCACTTCACATCTCTCATCAACTTCCATGATGATATTGTGAACCCCATGGGTGGTCGAGAAAGAGGCACTCCACATCTCTCATCAACTTCCATGATGACATTAAAGCCCTCGATGACCATAACAAGCAACCCCCAGCCATAACATTAGAGAGATCTATGAGAGGGTGCTCGAAACATCCGGTGGAAGGTCAAGGTGGAACCTATTCTCTGTTGCCCCCAGCTAGATATATATAGAGCCAAACCTAGGGTTTATACGCGCAAAGCCCCCGACCCCGTTATTCGTCCGAATATACACTTACAATCTCCTCCTATATTCGTGACAAATAACGGTGACGTTTCGGGGTGCTGGAGTGTAGACAAAATAATAATCCAAGCTAAGCAAAGAACAATCAGGACAGATCATACTAATAAATCAAAATAAAGGTTTTGCCTTAACGGCAATCCACCGCACAGATGTTATCCCAAAACATAGTCTGAATTATTACAAACAAAAACAAAGACATGACTTAAACATTTGATGATTCTACTCATCTAGTAGATCATCATCATCTATGTCCAGGTCTACAGCTCCTCCATAATCTCCATCGTAGCCTGCAAGGAATTTCATGAGTAAGACTATATGAATTCATAAACATATGCAGTAATATTTAAAGTAAACTAGCTCTTACTAAATGAGCTTAACACTTTTAGCAACGGTGAAGTAACTCTATCAGAATCTCATCCAGTCTAACTAGTACTAGTCACGTTATCTTACTCATTACTGATCACTATGTGCCTCACCAACACATGTGGGCACACACCACGTACAATATTATCAAATGTGGAATAATGTGATGTGACCAATAATGTTTAGATTAACATATACAACGACTTTCAATTCTCAGTTGAATAACTCTTGAATAACCTTACAATGTGAGTACGTTAGGTTATCAAATGTGGAATAACCCGCATCCAACCATCTTGGGTTTCATTAAGAAATTATTTGGGTTTTCAGTCTGTCACTTATTAGATGCTTGAATGTTGACAGCTATAGGCTCGTGCATATCAAAACATAAACGTTGGAGGAAAGTTTCATATTTCTATGAACTTTAATCTCATTTCCCCCGATGTTTTGATTGTGATAGCTCTATTTAATCCTTTAGTAAGGGCGTCTTCAACATTATCCTTCGTTCTCACATCAACCAGGGTCATAATCCCTTGACTTGTGAGAGAGGTCAACCAGGCCTGTTTCATCCTGAGTTGCCTTCTTTTGCCATTTAATAAAGTGTTCGTGGCAACCGTTTTAGTAGCCTGATTATCGCAGTAAACTACAATAGAACTCAATTTCAGGCCCGACAATGGAATGTCCATCACCAAATCTCTTAACCACTCTGCTAATTCACCAGCCGAAGCTAGAGCATAGAGTTCGGATTCCATAGATGAGAGTGCAATGCACGACTGTCTCTTGGACTTCCAGGCTACAGCTGCTCCTCCTTGTGTAAAGAGGAATCCACTAGTGGACTTGCTGTCATTTATTTCTGAGCATCATGATGTATCAGAATATCCTTCCGGAACTGGAGGATGACCACTATAACATAAATCATACTTTCGGGTGTGCTTTAAGTAACACATTAGCCTATCGAGGGCATCCAAATGGTCTTGGCCAGGATTGCTAGTGAACCTACTTAACATGCCGACCGTGAAGGCTATGCCAGGTCTCGTACAGATCATAACGTACATGAGGCTACCAAGCAGTTTAGAATGATCTAACTGTCGAACCGCAGCCCCTCCATTGGGCTTTAAGCGGTTAGAATAGTCGTATGGTGTCTCAGCCGCTTTACGTTCACTGTATCCCCACGTGTCCAACAAGGACTGGATGTAGTGGCTTTGACTTAGGGAAATGCCATGTTTCCCAAAGCTCACTTGCATACCTAGTATAGTGTCAGCTACGCCTAGGTCCGTCACGCTAAATTCTTTAATTAGACCTGACTTTACGTCATCCACTTCGGATTGATCAGATCCAAGAATGAGCATATCATCCACATACAAGCATATTATGGCGACTTTGTCTGATCTATGACATATGTAAAGACATTTATTCGAGAGACTCGACATGAATTCCATGTTCTTTACAATATAGTCAAACTTCTCATGCCATAATTTCGGTGCTTATTTCAATCTGTATAGCGATTTTAAAAGCTTACAGACCTTGTTTTCGTGATCGTCTATAATGAAACCTTCAGGTTGACTCATGTATATCTCTTCGGTCAGATCTCCGTTCAAGAACGCAGTCTTAACATCCATTTGATGAACAACAAAGTTCTCAATGGCCAAAATAGCAAGAAGAACCCTAATGGTTGCTAAGTGACACACGGGTGAGTATACGTCGAAATAGTCTACTCCGCTTACTTGTGTGAAACCTTTAGCCACCAGGCGTGCTTTATATTTAGCTACGCTACCATCGGGATTTAACTTCTTTTTCAGAACCCACTTGCACCCTATAGTTTTAGCCCCTATTGGCTTATCAACTAACGTCTAGGTGTCGTTCTGAAGGAGAGAGTTCATCTCATCCTCAATTGCTTCTTTCCAGAGTAGAGAATCTCTTGATCTCATCGCTTCCTTAAAGTTAGATGGATCAACCTCAACGTGGTAAGTGACAAAATCACTACCGAAGGTTCTAGGGGTTCACTCTCTCACTGAAGTCCTCCTAGATTCTAGGCCAGAGTTGTCTACCGGAACAGAATAGGAGGTGCTCGGTACTGATCCAGGATCTTCCTCAGTAATAGTTGCTTGTATACCGGGGATCGTTAAGTTCTTATCTTTGAGGAACTTGTCCTCGAAGAACACCGCATCCCTAGATTCTATTATGATATTGTTAGAAATATCAAGAAACCTATCTACAATACTATCTTCAACACAACCTAAGTAGACACACGTATTGGTCCTATGCCCAACCTTAGACCGTCTAGGGTTAGAAACCCTGTCATAGGCTATACAGCCCCAGGTCTTAAGTCTAGTTAAAGACGGGGGTCGCTGAAACCAAAGCTCGTAGGGTGAACATCTAACTTAGTATGGGGAACTCTGTTTAGAATGTGATTCGCAGTCAAGACTTCTTCTCCCCAATAAGAGGAAGGCATGCCTGTAGTGAGCAACATAGAGTTTAACATCTCTGTTAACGTTCTATTCTTGCGCTCGGCTATGCCGTTAGATTGGAGGGAGTAAGGAGCAGTGGTTTCTGCTATGATGCCCTGTGAAGCAAGTAAACAGCGGAACTCACTAGACATATATTATCCTCCTCTATCACTTCTAAATCGCTTAATTTTCATGCTTAACTGGTTTTCTACCCTGATTTTGAAAAGGCAAAACTTTTCAAATGCTTCATCTTTAGTTTTAAGCAAAGAGATATGACAAAATCTCGTGCAGTCATCTATAAACATGATCATATACTTCCTCCCACCTCTTGTGACAAAACTCTTAAAGTCACAAATATCGGAATGTATAAGCTCAAGAGGTATTGTGTTCCTAGTAACCGTGTCAAAAGGTTTCCTAATGATCTTGGTCTGAGCACACACTTCATATTTTCTAAGAGGAGACTTAGTGTCTAGTGTGATCTTATGAGTTCTAGCTACTTGAAACGTTTTCCTATAGCTTACGTATCCTAGTCTCTCATGTAGAGTCCTAGGGCTAACTAAGTTCAATTGAACTTGTTGCACTACCTCATTTGCTAGACTCAAACGGTACATCCTATTCTAGACGTAAACACATCCAAAGTAATGTGAGTTGACTGACAGAGTCACTCTACCGCTACAGAAGTTAATAGACATACCAACATCACACAATAAACTAATAGACACTAAGTTAGCAGATAACGAAGGAATAAATTTTACGTTCTTTAAAATTAAAGACTTATCTGAGGAGAGCATCATAGTTGCATTCCCCATCTTCAGTATGTCAGCTGTGCCGCCATCTGCTACAGTCACTAATTCCTTTGCATCTTTTAGCTCTGTCAGAAGATTAGCGTTGTTGCAAACGTGACACGTTGCCCCAGAATCTAGGAACCATTCCGTGCTGGCCTGCGCGTGTCCGATCATGGCAACGAAGTCGGATGGCTTAGCTTGGCTAACCAGATGAGCCTGGTTGCCTTCTTGTGGTGCTTTAGTTCTTTCTTTCCTCGGTAGCTTGCAGTCAGATGCATAGTGTCCCCACTTGTTGCAGTTGAAACATTTACCCTTAAACTTTTTAGATGGTCTACTCGGTCCTGCAACCTGGGGGCTACTACAAGACGTTTTGGTCTTATGAGGGGGAGGAGCGTGCTTGGAGCTTGTAATCATATTGGCAGCAGCCTTCTGCTTGCCAACAGCTTCCAGAGCGTGCTTCGTCCTATTCTCGTCCTCAATGCGTATGAAACGTTTGACGTCGTTCAGACCAACTTGCATCTTCTTGCGGTACATTTCCGTTTTGAAATTGTACCACGAGGAGGGCAACTTATACACAATTGTGCCCGCAATAAAACTTTCGGGCAGGCTAATGGACTCGCTATACAGAGAATCAATTAAATTTTAAAAATCAGATACCTGGGGGAGAATGGCTTTCTCCTCGTCGAAACTGAAGGAGTGGAACTTGTCC
Organism: Platanthera zijinensis; assembly: GCA_039513925.1. NCBI lineage: Eukaryota > Viridiplantae > Streptophyta > Magnoliopsida > Asparagales > Orchidaceae > Platanthera > Platanthera zijinensis. Next base: position 148,852,536 of record CM077095.1, on the reverse strand, counting down.
ACCAGATGAGCTTTGGAGAGGCCCTCCTCCTGCCTGAAGTGATCCTCTAGGGCCTCCCAAATCTCCTTCGCAGATTGCATCTTGATGTAGTTCTTGGCCAGGCTGGAGGAGAGGCAATTCAGCAGGTAGTCCCTGCAGAAATCCTCGTCTTCGACCCACTGCTCCTCGTCTTCTGTCCCAGCAACATCAGCACGAACGGATTTGACGGTGTAGAAGACATTCAGGTACTTTATCCCGAACTGCGTGTTCAACTTCCAGTCGTTGAACTCAGAGGACGTGAACTTCTCAAGCTTGATCATGGGCACTGGAGAGGACAAGGTAGAGTTCCTCATTGCTTGAACACACTTGCACACTCCACTGAAGAAGAGCGGACCTTCACTTGCAATCTCCACTTAATCGGCTTCACTGTGGACTGCAGGAAAGCAAGAGCCCACCACTGCACAACAAGAGCGATCGGCAACTCCACGAGATAGATAAATCGGCGGTGGGAGGAGCAATGTCCATAGGCTGCGACTGTAAACTACTCCTGCAGCAATAGATCGATCGACGGGGAGGCTGCATCGGAGCAGATGGGCGACGGGAAGACTGTAGCGGAGCAGATGGGCGACAGAAGACTGCAGCGGAGCAAATCGGCGACGGGAAGGCTGCAGCGGAGCAGATCGGCGACGACGACGATGCTCTCGGCGATCGACGAGGACGATGTCGCGAGCGAAACACCCGAGCAGCGGCGCGGAGCTTCCTTGGCGATCGTCGAGCGGACGGGTTCGGCAGCCGGAGGATCGGAGCAGGCGAACGACTCGGGGAGGGGGAAGACCCGCACACGACGACGGGGACGATTTCGCGAGCGAAAAAAAAACGCGGAGCAGCGGCAGCCGAAGTCCTTGACCTAGATCCGCGACGGATGAGCGTGAGGGGGGCGACGGACTTGTTTCGAGAATGTGAGAGGGTGCTCGAAACATCCGGAGGAAGGTCAAGGTGGAACCTACTCTCCGTTGCCCCCATCTAGGTATATATAAAGCCAAACCTAGAGTTTATACGCGCAAAGCCCCCGACCCCGTTATTCATCCGAATATACACTTACAAGATCTCCCATACCGATTCAACGATCAATGCGGTGGACCTGACATAGACACCACTCAAGCACCATGAATGTTGATTCATAGGTGTGATAATGCCCAAAACAAGCTGATCACTCACTCAACGGAATACAATAACACCAACATCTCTCTGCTGGAAGACCATGATGCTCCCAAACAACCCTACATAGGGAATACACAATATTCCCATACTTGACCAAGAGTGTGCTGAATATGAGTGACAACATTATAACCCACCTTAGTCTCGACTGGTATGACCACAATAACACGATGTAACCAAACAAAATGGACAACTCGATCCTCTGCGTAAAGTGCAGATTCTGTTGTGGGGCGTAAAGTGCAGATTCCTTGCATTGCATTGCACTTTACGCCCCCCCATTCCTCGAATCAATCGCAGTCATTGAGTGAATTGCAATTCATTCAAGGAACGGGGGGGGGGGGGGGGGGGCGTAAAGTGTAGATTCTGCACTTTACGGTGCAGTGCAACCATCCAATGACTGCGAGTGCGTCACATCTCACGCGGAGATGCGTGCACATCTCAGATCGCGATGCGATGCACCCGCAACCGTTGGATTGTGCACTACACTGTAAAGTACAACACACACCCCGAATCCTTCATTCAACAACAATGTGGGTTGTTTCATCTCTACCAAGCATAAGTGCCGACAAACCTATCACATCAGTAGTCCAACCTGGGCCTTGATATGGACTGGTGTTTGAAAATATGGGTTTATCGTCTTATGCAACAGGCCCACAAGCCCCACATTCACAACTGCTGCGGCTGCTTCCTCCCGTGCTCGCTCCGGAATCCGCGATCAGAAAAATCTCCCCGATGATCATTTCTCCACCGCCTACATGACCGCCGCCGCCGCCGCCGCCGATGCCGCTTCTTTCCCATCGACGGTACTTCGTCGTCACCCTCTTTCCTTTCCCAGCCGTGTCCAACATCCCGAAGACCTCGAATACTCGTGGATCCTCGAGTTCGTCCTTCGCCAGCCTATCCCCGACTCACTCGCCCACGAAATTTTCCTCTCCCTCCCCTTCTCCTCCCCCGACCTCCACCCCCACCTGCAGAAAACCCTTCTCCTCCGCCGCCTCTCCTCCGACCTCCGCCGCCGCTCTATTTCCGAGCGCACACTCCACTCTCTCGAGCTTATCGAAGAGCTCGATCGCCTTGAAGGCACCGCCCCCTCAAACCGCATGAAGTCCGCCTACTGCGCTGCCGCCGTTGAGTGCACTGCCACGGCTCATAGGAGGGGCGCTGATGATTTCAAGGCCAATGTTAAGGGGTTCTGGATGGACAGATTCTTTAATCTCATTCGGTCCGAAGCATCAGCGGGTCTCGTCTCGGAGCCGCTCCTGGAATGGTGGAAGAGAATGGAGCATTGTCTCTCCAGCGGTGACCAAGAGGTTCTAAAGTCGAATGTTGAAGACGCAATAGAGTTGGTCAAGGAATACGTGGAGGAGGCATTGGAGGATATGGGGCCAACTTTTCTGGAGATTGCCGCAGCAGAATTCGTCCCCAAGATTTGCCGCTGAATCCGGATGGCTGTTTTTGGAAAATTTGATGAAAAACATAAGGAGCTGGAAAATGGCGGGGCTGGTGAGAAGCCTGGAGGATTAGCTGGTGATGTTAAGGCCCCATCACAGGGTTTAACAGATAATTCTGGGGAGCATTTGGAAGATGATAGGGCTAGAGAGGGATTCAGCTGGTGATGTTGGAGCCCCATCAGTGGGTTTAGCAGATAATTCTGGGGAGCATTTGGAAGATGATAGGGCTAGAGAGGAATCTGTGGGTCTGGATGATGCTTGGATGAAGTTAGGTAATGATGGTGATAATGTTGGGGGTCCTAGCCAGGACTCCATGGAAATGGAAGTTGGTATGCTTTCATACTCAAATTATTGATCTTTATATCTATGATATATTAAAAGCAAAATTTTGAGTTGGTCATGATGGTGAGATTAGATCATTAAACGAATATGAGCTCTTTGATTTCAGTCCTCTTGATCTAAATTAATTTTTGTTTTTAAATAAATATGGCGGAATTGGACGACGCTCTCCACCGTTCCATGCAGGTCCTTGCCCGGATGATGAGCAGTGCACTGAGCTCCAAGAGAAATACGATGACTGCACTGTACATGCCGCCGGCGAGCTGCTTGTGCATTTGAAAGAAGCAGAAGCTGTTTCGGTGACGAAGGTAGGTTTCTGGAAGACGATGCGGGAAATCGACTCGAGAAGCATCGCAATCGTGCCCAAACTGCAGGCCGAAATTGCGAAATAAGACCTCTACAAGTTGGAATCTGGGGGGGGGGGTAGAAAATAAGCAAAAATGAATTCCTATAGAATTAAGCTCAATTCCAATTCTGCCCAAAAAATTGAGCGCCGAACAACGAAATTGGAATTTGCTCTCCAATTCAAATTCCTTCATCCTAATTCACAAATGAATGAACCCTAAGGAGAGTCTCATGGCTGGTGTAATATTTGGGCTTCCCAATTTAAACCCTGGGTTCAGTTGTAATTTTGAAACAATCATTATTGACTTAACAAACAACGTGTGATTTTTTTAGTTATATTGTTCACATGTAACACCTGGCACAACACTTAACACTATGCAACCGCACAGGAGGCCCCGTGCACGACTGCTTGTCTATGTGTGTGGGTGGGTGGGTGTGTGTATGAATTTTATAGATACTAGCCGCAGTGCACTTGCTCTTCCATGCGCGGGGAATCCCGTGCACGACCGTTAGTTCCTATATGTCATATTGTTTAACGGTGTGCACGATCTCTTGTTCCTATATATCATATTGTTTAAAATTTGACTTTTGTAGATCCGTTATCTTGTTTCTTTGTGACTTTTATGCCATACTTGTAGCAACTGAAGCATTAGTTATGAGACTATTCTTCTGAATCAGGATAGTTCATAGTATTTCCATTGCTTTAGTAGTAAGGCCAATCTCTTAAGAATGTCTTGTGCTTCTTTTTCAATGTCTAAACTCTTATTCAAATGATATATTTGATGGTTTTATATAATTAGATGACACATTTACTGCATTGCATTCTTTTAGCTCTATAAAAATATGTAAGAACTTTATTTTTCTTATTTCTCAGAAGACAACCAAAAATGTTTGAGTGTTAGTGGTCATGATAAGCTCGATCATAGTGAAGGCCTTATTCATAAAATTGATCCTAGTGAAGTCACCAAAGTGAAGGATGCCTTAAAAAAAAGTTGTTTTGACCTTAATATGGCGGTCGAAGACCCTCTCCCAGAGGCACATGTTGTCGCAGCTGCCGTATTGGCTAGCATGTCCCGCGCTTCCACTCCTGTGGATTATAGTAGGAACTCATTGGAGGATGTGAGATGTAATGTTAGTTGGAACTTATCTGATTTCAAGCACTTGGAAGAAAATCATGTTGGCAAAGAATGCAATATGGATCATGGGGAGAGCAAGAGCATAGGTATTGTGCCTTGTGGCAGTCTCTTCAATAGGAAGGCTACTGCCCGTACTTATGAGGTGATTTCTTCACTACCCTTAATTTGATTACTTTTCATTCTTGATTATTGCACCATTAACAAGTTTCTCATGGTATTTCCTTTGTTAAGCCTGTTAATTTTTTTCTTGATTGTTTGGACTTGATTTTTGCCGGTGTTATCCACCCTACAGCATACTCTAACAGTATCAGAACTTTTACTGTGACTTCTAGCAACTAAACTTCTTCATAATTACCTTAATCAAGTTGCTAGCTAGTTGTAACTTGGTTGTTTTGTGTAAAGAATTCTTCGTCAGGTTATCCTCCCTTAATGGGGCCTTATACTGATAATTTTTGTATAACTTTTGTTCACCGGTGTTCTGCTTCTCTTGCAGTTTTGGCTTACATAATATCATTTTCAATGAACATAGATGACGAGTATAACCACTGATTTGTAAAAAAATTTCATTCTGCACTCTGCAGCGAGCCCAAGAAATCCTGCAGACATTTGCATCATATTTTTTTTATGCTCAGTGATGATTAGGCTGAGTGACTTCTGACGTGTGCTATTAAATTTATCTACAAGGCGACTCCGGCGTGATAACGATCTATTTATAATTGTTAAGCTCATGAAACAAGAGATTGGCTGTGCATGAAAAAAAATCATTTTTTTTGTATTCTAGTCTTTTCTTCTCTTTAATAGTGACTTGGTGTGAATTATATTTAGAACCTCTGTTAAATTTGGGAGGCGCTGTTTTCTTTCTAACTTTATGAATTAAATTCAAGATTTATGTATGTTTTTTGTAATCTTGCAAACCCAAACCATTTTGTACATTTACCATCCTTTTGTTATTCAAAACTATGGAAGAGTAAATTGAACTGTATTTATTAGAGAGTTATGTAAGTAGAAGAGGCATTAATAAAATGGCTAACAAAAGTACAAAACCAATGTGAAAAAGAAGTCGGAATGAGCTGGAGCACATGGTAAATTTTTTTGCTGAAATTGTTGAAAAATATGTGTATATTTGGAATTAGTTCCACAAGCAATTTGATTAGAAATGAATCAAGGTTATTATAACCATCTTTAAAGGTGGAAAAGGTGGATAGTGACATCAGATCTACCGTGCAATCATCTGAATTAAATTTAAATATCATTTATGCCTTCATTATTAGTTTATCCCTTTTTATATTCTCAAGGGACAATGCATTTAGTTTTCTTTATTCATCAATGGGACAAAATTAACGTTCTACATGATGTTTGATCTTGTGACAAAAAAGAAACTGGAATGGCTTCTCCATTTTATTTTATTTTCATTTGATTCCCCCATGATTTACTTTATATATCCACACAATAACTTCAAGATATAAAATCCATCTCACTTACATAGCATTTGGCCTTTATCTTGTCAGTGTGCCATTTTTTATGCCCGAGAAATGTTCTATTATCACCTATTTATTGCTTTTTTAGCCTTTAACTCAATCTAAGGCTCCGTTTGGCACAGTGGTGGCGGACCTGGCGGTCATAAACGCATGGGTTAAATCGTCATTCGTTAATGATTATTTAACAAACATCATCCCTTTGAACATAAAAGTGGATGAAGTTCCTTAGGTGGGCGTTAACGAATGACAATTTAACCCTCATGTTCTTGACCGCCACCACCGTGCCAAACGGAGCCTAAGCCTTATATTCTAAATTTTTTTTATTCCTCCATTCCAATTACGTTTATTACTTGTTAGTATCAGTTATATTATTAATAATAGTCGTAAATGCATTTTATTGTCATCTTTTTTATGTGTGCAACACCACTATTGTTATGGTGTCTTTTATTATGAATATTATTTATGTTTTAACTAATAAAGAGTCATATTTACATGTCTGAGTTCTTATTGCATTTTTACTGTAGAAAGAAATGGAATGTGCAATTTTATTTTTCCACAAAGGGGCATAATATAGGAGATACAACAAGACACCCAACACCGATAGGCGGTGTGGGACTAAACTCAATAATATAAATATACTAACTCTAACACTCCCCCTCAAGCTGGAGGGGAAACCTATTGTTTGAACACAACATAAAACGGAAGGTAAAAGAAGGTTGACAAAATGGGAAAAAACAGCAGCCACCGAGGCCCAACCGCGTGTCACCGGGGATACTACAACCGGGCAAAGGCCACACGACGTTGGTCCACAAACAGAACATGATCACGCTGGATACACTAGGTCAACCAAAAATGTCAAACCATTCCTACCACAAAAGGAAGAAAAGAAACGGGAAGACACAAACACCAGACGAAATAACCTGGGGGATATGTGTGACTAAGGCAGGAGTCGGGAAAGAGGCATTCGAGTCGCCGTTATCACAACCACTTCCCCTCACGTGGAATACGTGCATGAAGGTATAGACTATGCCTGGAGGCCGTGATGTACACTCCCCCTCACGTAGACCACGTGCACGTATGGGACCCTCATCGGGTACATGAACCCAGATCACGTGAAAGAAGGCCGAAATCGAAAGGAGACACAAACAACAACAAGCACAAACAACTTTAAAAAAACCAGCTACAAAAAAAACTAGACTGGAAAAGAAGAGGCTCATGTGTAACAGCAACACGACACGACCAACAAATCTCGGCAGGGAAAAAAAATAGGAGCAACACAGCCGGAAGGGAAGAGCAGCAGCAACACGGATCCACCAAGTCGGAAGAGGAGGCGGCAAGCCATAGAAGCAGTACGACAAGCGCAGAGGAGCAGCGACAAGGAGCCACCTGGGCCGGAGAAGAAGCCGACCGAGTCCCTTTCTCCATCGATGAGAACAAGGGGGGAACACTTCCCCTGGAAGCGAAAGAGAGGGGAGGAGAAGCAGAGGACGGAGTAGCACCACGGGAGAAGCTGGAAGCAGACGATGAAGTCGTCGGGAGAAGCAGCGCGTCAAGCAACGGTGGAAGCAGTCCATGGCGTCGATGTCGCAGGCGGAAGCAGCACACGACATCGACGACGCACGCGGAAGCGGAGCCGCTCCTGTCGACGGGATGAGCTATCAACTTCGTTGACGGGAGTGGCGGGCCGCGGGCGTGAGCCCTAGCAGCCTGCGGGAGAAGAAAAAAATCACGGGTCGGGGGGGGTGGGGGAGGAACAGTGGCGCAAGCGGAAACCGGAAAAAAATTTATTTTAGGCTTCAGATCAATCCTCTGATACCATGTAGAAAGAAATGAAAGGTGCAATTTTATTCTTCCACAAAGGGGCATAATATAGGAGATACAACAAGACTCCCAACACCGATAGGCGGTGTGAGACTAAACTCAATAATATAAATATACTAACTCTAAAATTTACCATGTTTGTGAAATTTTCTGATTATCCCGATTGTTGGCAGGTTAGTTGCAAATGTTTTGTTTGTAAGAATCTATTTAAAGTGCCTTAGGGCCATCAAATGGAAAAATCTAGAAGTTTTGTCATCTTCCCCTTTTTAATTCTCTCTTAGCTAGGGTAAAGTGCCTTAGGGCCATCAAATGGAAAAAGCTAGAAGTTATGTCATCTTCCCCTTTTTAATTCTCTCTTAGCTAGGGTTAGAGATCTGGTAGCTCTCCCTTAAGTTCCCTGTCTCCAACAACCATGACAAGACTCCACATTATCCCGTCATGATTACAGATTGTAACATTTGGTGTCTGAGCCATATGATCCATTTCTATAGACATCATCATTTTCCTCCAATATTTCGTTGGAACATACATGTGATTCGATCTCAAAGCAAATGACCCGAGGAATCCACCGTCTAAGTCCTACCCGCAAGGCGATCTCCAACAGACTAAATCTCTGCATTCCATGCACTTCCAACTAGATTCTTCACCCACTCTATATCCTTCATTCACGCTCACGAGAATACCAGGCAGATGCTGCTATCAACGTAATTGGCCGATCGACGTTGCAAGTCGCTTAACACCGCTAAACAACCGACGTAGTAGTGGCCTAAGGATCCCTACAAACAGTGTCGTAATCTCCAATGCTAACCATAAATTTGCCTTCTACAACGACTATACTTCACAGACCCTTCTTCGAGCTCAACCAAATCAAGCCACGTCTCCCACCATCATTCCAACAATCCACAATTTCTGATCTTTTTTGGAGCTCGGTAGCAGTATACTTTAATTAATTTCAAGACCAGCCATATCCGTTCTCTTTAAAATCGTGATCCACACGTCTTGCCTTTACCATGGCCTACATCCCTATACAACCTACTAACCAGTCCATCCCAGTACAACCAACAACACTCTGATTCCCTGTTAAGGTCCTACTCGGAGGTTGCCGGAGATAGAAATGACTATGGCGGAGATACTACGAAGCCTTGATCGCGGATACCTAAGCGGAGCGTGCTCTCTCTCGAGAGCTTCCAAGATCTCTTTTAAGGTTGAGAAAATAGACTTATTCCTTCATACCAATACAAGACCAGGACTTACAACATACCTTTAATGGAAATACGAGGCAGACTTGGACATGCGACTAAAAAGGATACCTCATAAAGACACGACATAAATAACGACGTCATATAAGGACGTGACTCTAAGACAGAATAAATGCATATTAAGAAATAATTAATAATAAATAGCGCAATAAAAAGGCCCGTAACATCTCTCCCGCCTTGCAAAACGAGTTTGTCCCCAAGTTCAAGGGAGATCAATGGTACCCGTGTTAGCCGATACCCTCATTATCAGAGTCCTCGACGTGTGGATAGAAAATCCATTTGGATCTGTGGTCGCGAGTGTACTGCTCGTCGCAGTTGAAACATAAGCCCCGCACGCGTCGTTCTATCATCTCGTCTAAATATAGTTTATAGATTGGTGGGGATGGATGACCCTCAGAACGGCCTTGCTGAATGCCCGTGTCGGTGGGAAAATATCCCTCATGTGCCAGTTGGAGGCGAATGTCTCATGGCCTGACTAGACTCATAGCAGTCACTAAGTCTGGAGGAGCCTCAAATTTGACATCAAGTTGCAGGCGTTCGCAAAGTCCGGCGATGAAGATGGCGACTTGCATCTCTGGGGAAAGTGAGACTTGTGCCAGAAGAAGTTGAAACTGGTCCAGATAATCGTCCACGAAGTTCGTCTGGCGGAGTGTTGTGAGGGCACCGAGGGGGTTGCTGCGGATTGGAGGGCCAAAACTATGGTTATCAGGATCGCGATCCAGATCCTAGGATCTTACGATCCTACGATCCAGATTTTATAAATCGATCCTGATTTTGTAAAGCGATCCTCGATCCGACCATACTATCTGATTCGATCCTACCTCGAAATAATCTCATCTAGGATCTCGATCCTGACAACCTTAGCCAAAACACTAGTTGCAAAATCACTTGAAGTCATCCCACGTCACACTCGACTGATCAGTGAGGAGACGAGTGACCCAAAACAAGGCCGGGTCGAGAAGGTGGATGGAGGCCAGAGAAAGTCGTTTGGTTGCCGGAGTTTGTTGATGACCAAAGAATTGTTCGCATCTGGTGAATCAGCTTAAGGAATCTGTTTTACCGTCGTAGGTGGGGAATTCCAACCGGGTATAGCGCGGCGGAATAACAGCTTCAGAGCATAAGAGGGTCTGCGGTGGCGGCCCATGGAGGATGAGCGGAGATAGCGAAACTTGACTGTTACTGGCATGATCTGTGGTGGGGTGGTTACCATGGGAGGTGTTGTTGTTAGTCCATTAAGCTTGGTGGTGAGGGTTGTCATGTCATCCTGATGACGTGCGTCGGCGTCCCGAAAACGTGCTTCTACATCTTGAAGGCATGCATCCATGGTGGATATAACTGCGTGTATCCAGTTCATAGCATCCAAGAAGTCGGTGGAGTCTCTCCCATAGTGTGGATGGAGGTAGAACGGGATAAGGAGCGGGCGACAGGACGGCTGGAGTCGTCGGAGGCAGTTGAATTTGTGTTGTCGCGAGTGCTGTATCATCTCCCAATGGTGGCGTCACAAATTTGATTACTTAATAAGAAATAAATTCTTGAATGCAGAATAAATTTGGGAATAAATTCCTATATATCCCCACGCGCGGGTGCCGACCCAAACCTGAAGAATCTTACGAATATGCGTCTGTTAAGCGTGTGTTTATCATTGGCAGAGGAAGATTAGATGCCCGCTTGGGCTGTTTTGTCAAGGATGCATTGATGAAGCAGTGAGAAGATGCACCAGAAAGGAAGAATTCGGCGGCGAGGAAGCAGTGTTGGCCGGAGGCGTTGCGTCAACATGGCTGGAGTCGTTGCTGGAAGAAGATCTCGGCGTGTAGATGCAGCGTCGGTTGGAGGCATGTATCGACAGGGCTGGGCGTCGGCGCCGGAAGGAGAGCGATATGTGGAGGAATCGACAGTGTCATTGATCTGTGGCGGAAGACGGGGAGAGCGTCGAGGAAGGTGCACCATTGTAGATGGCGGCCTCGATTGCTTAAAAAATGTTCTTTTTGAAGCATGACTTAAAAAATGTTTTTTTTTCCATGTATAAAAAATTTTTTCAACCAATGATAGTTGTAAAGAGAGTATGCATCTGTGTATTTGAAGCATGTTGTTGGGATGTGTAGAATGTTCTCTTGGATCTAAATTCAAACGAGTGGCTTTGCTATAGTGCCTTTGTCTGGCTGCAAGCTTGTTTGACTTCAGCAGGCAACTAAGGTGCAGGCTGTAAGCATTTGTGTGGGAATGCGATGTAGCTTAGTTGCATAGACAAGCCTAGAATACATGCAGACAGAACACAAGAGTAACAACTCACATATGCTCGGAGCATTAACAACATGCAATGTGTGACCATGTGTGTACAAATATGGTAGTAGATGGGTGACTTGTGTGAAAACATGTGGTAACAACCATATGTAGTGTGCACCGTTGTAGATGGCGGCCTCTATTGCTTAAAAAATGTTCTTTTTTAAGCATGACTTAAAAAATGTTACTTTTTGCTATGTATAAAAAAAAAATCAACCAATGATAGTTGTAAAGAGAGTATGCATCTGTGTATTTGAAGCATGTTGTTGGGATGTGTAGAATGTTCTCTTGGATCTAAATTCAAACGAGTGGCTCTGCTATAGTGCCTTTGTCTGGCTGCAAGCTTGTTTGACTTCAGTAGGCAACGAAGGTGCAGGCTGTAAGCATTTGTGTGGGAATGCAATGTAGCTTAGTTGCATAGACAAGCCTAGAGTACATGCAGACAGAGCACAAGAGTAACAACTCACATATGCTCGGAGCATTAACAACATGCAATGTGTGACCATGTGTGTACAAATATGGTAGTAGATGGGTGACTTGTGTGAAAACATGTGGTAACAACCATATGTAGTGTAACACCCCTACCTAGTTCAACGTCCTTTCAAAAGCGTTGCCAATACTCAAGATATGAAGTAAAATAAGCAACAATAATAAGATTGATATCATAGTAGAAAAGTAACTAAAGTACAAAGTGAAAAAAACGAACTGGATTCAGGGTTAAAGATGTTAGAAAAGCCTTATTGTTATTTCTCTCTCCTCTTTAGTCCCACATCATGTATAGGACCTTCCTCTCTCTTTCTCCCTTCTATAAATATGTACTCATTCTTTGTATTTGAGACAAGTGAACATATATACAAGGTTCTTTTTTCTCCTCTACATGGTATCAGAGCGACCGGTTCTCCTTGGGCGGATTCCCCTTTCTTAACCGCCTATCCCGAGCGGTCTCTTCCCCTTCTGCGGCCTGCCTCTTCTGTCCGTTGCCCGCCCTTGCCGCTCGGTCTCCTGCGGCCTCTCTTCTATTCCCGCTTCCTCTTCTCTCTGTGGTTCCACGCTCCTCTAAGGGCTTCTTATAGCCTCCTTCCGCTCTGACCAGTGGGGACCACCTCTCCCACCTGTTCTCGCTCTACCCGCTGCGGACTGCTCTTTCCTGTCCGCTACCGGCCTCTCTTGTCCGCCGCGGTCTCTCCCCGCGTCTGCTCGCCGCGGACTGCCTCTGATCGCCGTGGACTGCTTCTGCTCGCCGATCCGCGGACTGCCTCTGCGTCTGCTCGGCGTGGACTGCTTCTGCTCTCCGATCCGCTGCCTTCTTGTCGCTGGAGTTCGGCTACTCGCGACCTCTCCTCGCGGTCTCTCTTCCCGCTGCCTTCTCTATCCGCTCGAGTTCTTCTTCTACTCGCGACTTCCTCTCTCTGTCTGCTTGCTTCCTCTTGCGGCCTCCCCTTCTCTGACCGCTGCTGTGCTCTCCCAGACCGTGCGGGCTATTGCCTTCCCGCATTTTGGTCGCGGTCCTCTCCCTTCCTCCCGGCCGAGCGGTCTCCGACTCTTCCTGTCTGTCCGCGCGACCTGTTTCTCTCCGCGGCGGACTCCTCGAGCGGGTTTGCTCTGCCCGCTGCGATCTCTGTCTCCCGGCCTCCTCACCTGGTCGCGGCCCCCTCCTTGCCGCTGGTGTCTTCACACCATGACCGTGCGGTCTCCCCTGCAGTCTGTCCGCGCAACCTGTTTCTAGTCGCGCGACTTCCCTACTCGTGCGGAATCTTCTGTTGCAGGTCCTTTTTCCTTGCTGCGGTTCGTCTTCATGACGTCTTCTGCTGACTCTACCGGACCGGCGGTTACTCCTGCAGACCGCCCGGCCTCCCTTCTGGATATTCGTGATGAGCTCCGGATTACAACTATCTCTCTGACCGGTAAGAAAAATTTTGTGGAATGGGCGTACTCGGTTCGCCGAGTCCTGCAGTCGAAGAGGTTTCTTCATCACTTGATCCAGATCGGGTTCAAACGTGGATCCTCAACTCTCTTGATGGCAAGCCTTATCGTCTGGCCATGTACCACGAGACGGTCAAGGGTATGTGGGATGAGCTCCATACCCTCTACTCCGACAAAGATAGTTTTCATCATTTGTACGACATCATCACTGCTCTTCAGGCTCTTGACAGTGGTGGGGAGACTGATCTGACCTCCTTTGTTGCCCAGGCTCGGTCTCTGGTCGAAGCTTGGATCCAACACCAGCCTCCTACTGTGGACCTTGCTGTCCAACGTGCCCAGAAAGAAGCAGTTGGCATCGCTATGATGATCGCTCGGGTCCCGCATCACCTTCACGGTGTGCGGGCTCAGATTTTTTCCTCTACAGTTACTCCGTCCTTCTCGGATGTGTGCTCGATGCTTCTCAAGGTCTCCCCGCCTCCGGATTTTTCTGGACCTCCTTATCCGGCTCTTATCCAGCAGGCCCCTGCACCTTTACTACCTCTCCCTTCTTCAGCTCGTGGGGGCCGTTCTGACTCTCGGGGACGTGGTCGGGGTGGCCGACCGCGGCCTAAGTGTTTCTTCTGTGGCAAAGACGGGCATCTTGAAGCCACATGCTATCGCAAGTATGGTCGTCCTCCTCGTCCGCAGGCCTCTGTTGCTGCCACCGACTCCTCTCCCACTCGTACTGACCTCGACGAGGTTCGCCTTCAGCTCCAGCATCTTCATGGCCTGCTCAGCCGCCCGCCGGCCTCGGTTGCCTCCGCCGCCCGCCGGCCTTGGTTGCCTCCGCCGCCTCAATCTCCAATGAAGGTATCACCTGCCTCTCCACTGGACTGTGATGGATCATCGATTCGGGTGCCACTCATCACATCACCTCTGTTCGACCGCCTCAATACTTGTCTTCTCCTCACCCGAAGTACATTACTGTGGACAATGGTGCAGCTGTCCCCGTCTCGGGCTATGCTGATATTCCTCTCGCCTCCTCCCTTATCCTACGCTCGACTCTTCATGTTTCCGGGCTCTCCCTTCAATTTACTTTCTGTTGGTCGCCTTACTACTGACTTACATTGCTCTGTGACATTTACTTCTTCTTCTTTTATGATACAGAATCAGCATACGCGGACTATCATTGGTAGGGGGCGACTGCAGAACGGGCTCTACCTTATTGATGACTCTCCTACTCTCCTCGCATCTGTCTCTTCTTCGGATTGGCATCAGACGTCTTGGTCATGCTCCTCTCCCTTAGTCCTCTAGAAGGCTCTCCCGGGCAGTGTCATGTATTTTTGGCAAGCCGCCACGTTCATCTTTTCCTTCTCATTGTACTATCCGCTCCTACACTTATATGGGGTCCGTTAGAGGTGTTAAGCTGTGAAAAGCCCGGTAGGCCCGGTCCCGGGCGAAGCCTGGCTCGGGCCCAGGCCGGGCCATGGGGCCCTTTATAAGGCCAATGCCCGGCCCGGTGCCCGCCCGGGCCGGGCCGGGCAAAGCCCGGTCACCGGGCTTAGCCCGGGCCTGGAAAAGCCCGGGCTAAGCCCGGACTAGCTGGCCTGGAACCAACGGCTCTAAGAGCCGTTGGTTTCTTAGAGCCGTTGGTTTCCAGCAGGCCTGCACGGCCAACATGGCTGCTAGCAGCCACTCGGGCTGCTATTTGCAACCCCTGTTTTTTTTAAATATATATATATATTTTAAAAAACTATAAATCCCCCTTCTTTTTATATAAAATTAATTATTTAAATCATAAAATTATAAAAAAAATAAAAAAATTAACCGGGCCCGGGCCGGCCTGGGGGGCCTTTCTGCATTGCCCGGCCCGGCCCGGCCCGGTTACTACTCGGTTCGAAAAGCCCGGGCCCTGCAGGCCCGGGCCAAGCCCGGGCCCGCCATATGTGCACCTCTAGGGTCCGTACAAGATTACTAGTATTTCTGGCTACCGTTACTTTCTTACTTTTATTGATGATTATTCTCGCATGACCTGGTTGTATCTCCTTCGCGATCGTTCTGAGCTTCCCCACGTCTTTCGGGCCTTCATTCTTGAGACTCGCACTCAATTCTCTGCGTCCATTCAAACTATTCGTACTGACAACGCTCGCGAGTACACTGGTCATGACTTCGCGACCCTCTGCTCTGAGTTTGGAATTATTCACCAAACGTCGTGTGCTTATACCCCGCAATAGAATGGTGTCGCCGAACGCAAGAATCATCACCTTCTTGATGCCTCGCTCCCTTATGCTTCAAATGCAGGTTCCCAAACCATACTGGAACTTTGCGCTCTCCACGGCCTGTTTTCTTATCAACCGTCTACCATCCTCCGTCCTCAAGAATGCTACTCTATTCAGCCTCCTATTTCCCTCCACTCCGGCCTTTCCTATTACTCCCCGAATTTTTGGGTGTACTTGCTATGTTCACCACCTCGGCCCCTCTACAGACAAGTTGGATCCTCGTGCAGCCAAATATGTTTTTGTGGGCTACTCGCGCACTCAAAAGGGCTATGTGTGTTATTCGCCTACTACCCGCAAGGTGACTGTTTCTGCGGACGTCACTTTCCGAGAAGATCTTCCCTTCTTTTCTGCTCTGGATATCGCTCCTGTTCCAGAGCCCGTCGCGTGTCCTGTCATTTCTGTTCCCCGTTCCCCACCGTCTCCACTTCCTGCCCAGCCTCCGGTTCGTCCACAACCATCTGTCATCCGGGTCTATTCTCGTCGCTCTCCTCATCCCGTTGCCCCACTGCAGTCGGCTTCGACCTCTGATGCTCCACGACCTGCTGCTCCGGCTCAAGCCTCCACCGCTCATCCTATGGCGAATTATGTCTCTCTACATCGTCTTTCACCGCCACTTCTTCACTTTGCCACATCATTATCCTCTGTTTCTGTCCCTAACTCTGTGCAGGAGGCGCTTCAACATCCAGGATGGCGGGCTGCTATGGACGAAGAAATGACGGCCCTTTGGGCCAACCAGACCTGGGTCCTTGTCCCTTTACCTCCCGGTCAGCACCCTGTTGGGTGTAAATGGGTTTTCGTCATCAAACATGCTTCTGATGGCACTATTGCCCGACTGAAGGCCCGCCTGGTGGCCCGTGGCTTTACTCAGCAGCAAGGCTTTGATTATAAGGAAACCTTCTCTCCGGTAGCCAAGCTCAACACCGTTCGTGTCCTTCTCTCCGTTGTTGTGCATCGCCACTGACCCCTTCATCAGCTGGATATCAAGAATGCCTTTTTAAATGACGATCTTCAGGAAACCGTCTACATGCGCCAACCGCCCGGGTTTGAGACCACGGGGGAGTCTCGTGTGTGTCTTCTGAAGAAATCCATCTATGGTCTCAAACAATCCCCTCGAGCGTGGTTTGATAAGTTCAACAGGGTGGTTCGGTACATGGGTTTCACTCGGAGTTAAGCAGATTTCTCCCTATTCACTCGACACCGGGCAACAGGAACGGTCCTTCTGTTGGTTTATGTTGATGACATCCTGCTTACTGGGGATGACTCAAAGGGGATTCAAGCTATCAAGCAGCATCTGAGCACCGTGTTTCAGACCAAAGACCTGGGGCATCTTCGCTACTTCCTCGGTCTTGAGGTCGCACGACGACCGGATGGGCTTGTCCTCTCCCAACGGAAGTATTGTCTCGATCTTCTCAAAGACGCTAGCCAGTCTGGTTGCAAGCCAGCTAATACCCCGATGGAGGCAAATCACAAGCTATGTGCTCATGCCTCTGATGATGATCTGCCTCTCCAAAACCCGGAATACTATCGACGCTTTGTGGGAAAGTTGATCTACCTAACGGTCACGAGGCCTGATATATCGTTCGTTGTTGGGGTTGTCAGTCGGTTCATGCATGCTCCCCGGGTTTCTCATCTCTAGGCGGTTGAACGGATTCTCCGATACCTTAAGGCAGCTCCGAGTCAAGGGCTTGTTTACAAAATCTCCAACTCTGTTTCAGCATTGGTTGCTTATTCCGATGTCGATTATGCTGGTTCCCTGGACGATCGACGGTCAACCAGTGGGTTCTGTACTTATTTTGGCGGTCATCTCATTACATGGAAAAGTAAGAAATAAGTCGTGGTCGCTCGATCCTTCGCGGAAGCTGAATACCGATCGATGACATCGGTTGTCTCAGAACTCACATGGCTTGAAAGCCTCCTTGCTGACCTGGGAGTAAAACTTCCTTCATCTGCTCTTCTATTTTGTGATAGTCAAGCGGTCATACACATAGCAAAGAATTCGGTGTTTCACGAGCGCACGAAACATATCGAGGTAGACTGTCACTTTATTCAGGAGAAAGTTCAAATGAAGAAACTTGAATTAAAGCATGTCCCGGGCACTGATCAAATTGTTGATATTCTCACGAAGGCTTTATCAAGTACCTTGTTTTACCGGTGTTTGTCCAAGCTGGGTGCATATGACCTATACGCTCCAGCTTGCGGGGGAGTGTTAAAAAAGCTCATTTAGCATAGGCCCATTATGTATTTTTATTGTTATTTCTCTCTCCTCTTTAGTCCCACATCATGTATAGGACCTTTCTCTCTCTTTCTCCCTTCTATAAATATGTACTCATTCTTTGTATTTGAGACAAGTGAACATATATACAAGGTTCTTTTTTCTCCTCTACAAAAGAAAAGACAAACTAAAATGTAGAAACCCTCAGAAGTTTCCTATGTGAATCTCTCGACTTGTGTTCCCTAAAAAGAAATGTCCGAAGACGATGTCAGTTCATCTGATGAGTAAGAAAAACTCTTTATCTCAGTGATATGTTGATTATTGAGTCCTTGATGGCGACAGGAGGTGCTCTGGCCTGATGCGTCTCTTGTGCAGAACATAGAATCATATCTGTCTCTTTCCAAACATGAAAGTGTGGGTCGTTAACCCCGTGTCTGAGGCTCATATGACATGCTGGTCCCTATGAGCGTGATGGTGTGCATCAATCAATGATGAGGGAAGCACCTCTTATGCCCCTTGAACTCTTCACCTAGTGGTTGGTAGAATCATTATATTATGTTGTCTGCATGAAACCAATAGCCTGAGGCTTATTACTTGTTATAATCTTTAATCTTCACCTGGTTGTTTTTATCATCTTTATTTATTGTTGTTCTTGCTATAAGATGTAAGTATTCATACTTTGAACTGTGTTTCACATCATAATAATTTTTTTGCCTACTAATATGCAATAAAATGCTCGTGTAATTCAATTTCATATGTATTATGTACTAATTTACCTGACTGATAACATACAGTAAATGAGTACGAGTAATTCGATTTCATATGCATTTTGTAATAATTTACTTACTGATAACATGCAATAAAAGACTATGAGTAATTTGATTTCATATGCATTTTTACGCAACCTGGGCAATGAATTTATAATAGGTGATATTTTTAGCCAAGAGGAATGAGATTTTTTACCTTGGTGTTACAACGTTCATTGATGCGGCACGGCGACATGTTTCACAAGGTTGAATCAGAAATTATGCAAGACTCTTCCGATTTTCACCTAACAACTCTTCTTCTGCACGACAAAACGAAATCCTAAAACAAGGAAATAAAGACTAATGCAAGGGATGAATGGAATCACCTTTTTCCACCAAGGGTTAAACTACACTTTATGGATCCTTCTGAAATCTGGGGGGGGGGGGGGAAGAGAGAGAATATATGAATACTTTCCCTCACCCACGAAGCAAAATCTGGTTTGTTGGTGTCTCACGACCACGAGAAAAAGAACAAGTTGAGAGATACTCATTAGTATTTACTAGTCGCGTCATTTACTGTTATTATTATTACTAGTATTTGTATGTGTGAGTGGGTTTAGTCCCACATCTTGTGTTAGAGTTTGAGTCCTTTGTAATGTTATAAATAGTCCTTTATGGATGAATAATAACACAAAATAGTATTTCCCTTGTTCATTCAACTTGGTATCAGAGCCGCACGTCGTTTCCCCGCGTTGTCTCGTTTCGTCTCGATCGGCAGCTACTCCCTTTGTTTGTCGTGCTGCTCTTGATCGACGGCTTTGCTCGCGCCGTCCGCTCTTCTGAGCTAGTCTCCGGGCAGGTTGGAGGCCTCTACCGGCTGCTGAAGGGGTCAACGCCGCCGCCGCTTGCTGATGTCGCCGATCCTGCTTAGTTCGCTGCTGTCGTGTTGACGCCGACGACTGTTTCTCGTGCGTCTTTCTCTGGTTGCCGCTCGATCCCGTAAGTCCGCCCTGTTCCAGTGCTCCTTCGTGTGGCCGCTCGCGCCCTAGCCTCTTACGGGATTTTTTCTGGCCTCACGCCTGTTTTTATTTGTTGTCATGCTCCTGATCTCTGCTTTCTGGGCCGTATATCTTTTTGCTCGCTGATCTTTGGTGCCGATAAACATGAGTGACTCCTCAGTCTCGTCGTCGGGTGTGATTCAGTCTCAAATGAGTGACCCTCAGCGGTCTCATGGCCACTTTGGCTCCCTGAAGATTACCACAGTCCCGTTAGATGACACAAATTATCTCGAGTGGTCAAGGGATGCCCAACATGTTATTCGCAGCCATCAAATGTTTGGTTACATTGATGGAACAGTTAAGGACCCCCAAAAGTGATCCCTACTGGAAGCAGTGGGACTCAGAAAACTCCCTGGTCGTTTCCTGGCTTCTTCACTCTGTCTCCGAAGGTCTATCGGAGTTACATGTTGATGAACTCCGCCTTCAAAATTTTGACCTGTGCCCGTGGGACTTACTCTCAAATTGGCAGTTCTACACAGGTTTATGAACTTACTCGCCTCATTTTGGAACTGTGGCAAGGCTCTATGACGGTGTCGTCCTTTTTTTCGAGTTCGAGTGTCTGTATCAGGAATTGGACTATTTTTTGCATTTCACTCCAGCATGCACTGCAGATGCTGTGCAGTTACAAAAACGGGAGGACCAATTTCGTCTCCATGTCTTCTTGATGGGGCCGAACATGGAGTTCGATATGGTGCGGACACATATCCTTCGCTGTTCCCCTCTCCCGTCTCTTCGGGAGGCCTTCAGCATGGTCCTTGGTGATGAAGATCGTCGGAAGTCCGTTAGTTTTAGTGCTCCTCCTGAGCGCCTTGCTCTGACTAGCGTTGGTTGTGGTCATGCTCTCAGTCCTAGCTTGTCGGCTTCTACTTGTGATTATTGTGGCCGCAAAGGCCACACTCGGGAGTTATGTTACAAACTCCACCTCCGTCTTACCCCTCGTGGTCGTGGGCGTGGTCGGGAACCAGGACGCGGGGGCCATCACCAGGGTGGCCCCAAGCCTCATGATACTGCTTACTCTACAAACTCTATAATGAGACCTCCGGTGTTGTTTCTGGGCAGCTCACTGCTCATGAATTGGATGATTTTTGCTGCCTGCTGCACTCTCAGCCTGATCTATCCCCTGGTGCCCCTGCTTCCCGTGCTTATATTGTTATGTCGAGTGCTCATGCGGCCACTGCCTCATCTTCCGAGTGGGTGATTGATTTTGGTGTCATTCATCACATGACCGACTCCTCTTCATATTTTTTTCTCATATACTCCTTTGTCTGGTAAGGTCAAAGTCATTTCTGCTAATGGCTTGTTGTTTCCCATTGCTGATAAAGACCATATTTCATGTTCTCCAACTATTTCTCTGTCATATGTCTTTCATGTTCCCTCTTTTTCACGCAATTTACTTTCCATCAGCAATATTACTCGATCTCTTAACTGCTCTGTGACTTTTTTCCTGATTCTTGTGTTTTCAGGAACTGAGTATGAAGTGGAACATTGACAATGGTAGGAACCGCAGTGGACTGTATTACTTGGATCTCCAGCCTCCTTCTCAGAATCTCTCCTGCTCTATTGTTACAACTGATGATGTTCGTCGCTGGCATCTGCGGCTTTGACATCCGTCTCCTACCTATCTTCAGAAATTGTTTGCTGTTTTTTATCGTTTTTACAAACTTGTCTGTGAAGTATGTGATATGTCTAAACATGTGAGACATAATCCATCGCATTTATCCTCACCCAATACCACCCCGTTCGTTGTTGTTCATTCTGATGTTTGGAAGTCGTCTCCCGTTTTATCAATATCTGGCTTCTGTTGGTTTGTCACTTTTATTGATCGTTTTTCTCGCACAACTTGGGTGTATTTGTTAAAAAAGAGTGAAGTTTTCTCTTGTTTTTAGATTTTTCATAAAATGATTCAGACCCAATTTAAGGGCCTATACGTCTCCTTCGAAGTGATAATGGGGGGAATATGACAATCGTGGAGCGTTTGGCTTATATCTTACCTGTCAAAGTATCATCCATCAGACCACGTGTGTCTACACCTCTTACCCAAAATGGAGTCGTCGAACCAAAAATCGGCATCTTTTAGATGTTGCTCGTTGTCTTCTTGCTACAATGCACCTTCCCAAATTCTATTAGTGTGATGTTGTATTTATCGCTGTCCATTTTATCAACTGGATTCCCTCACGAGTCCTTGGCTATGCTACTCCCCTAGCTTTTCTGTCTACCATGACTGTGGTTTACACTTCCCATCTGTCACCCCGTGTCTTTTGATGTGTCTTTTTTGTGCATATTCATTTGCCTTACCGAGACAAACTGGACCCTCGGGCTTATCTTTGTGTGTTCCTTGGCTACTCCTCTACAACGAAAGGGTATCAGTGCTACCACCCTGTCCCCTCCAGGCGTATGTTTTGCACTATGGATGTTACTTTTCAGGAAGGGGAATCATACTCTTCGCCATCGACTCTCTCTTCGTCAGGGGGGGAGGGGGAGTAATGATGATATGGATATCCCTTTTTCTCTTCTACCACTTCAGCTACCACAACTTCCTCGTCCACAGGAACTGGTCCTCCTATCCCTGTTCTTCTGCCCGATACTCCGATCTCTCCTTTCCCTCACGTATACCACCGACGTTCCTCAGGTATACAGGCTACTAAGCTTCTGCCTCTACCAGTGTCCGCTTCTGCCTCAGATTTTGATGATGCAGATCTGCATATTCCTTTTGCGTTGTTGAAAGGTAAGGTTGCATGTTACTAAACACCCTATTTCTAATCATGTGGCTTACCACCATCTTATTTTGGCCCATCAGGCTTTTGTCTTTTCTCTTTCTTCGGTTGTTATCCCTAAGACATGGCAGGAAGCTTTGGGTATCCCGGCCTGGACTCAGACTATGAAAGAGGAGATGTCAGCCTTTGACAAGAACCATTCCTAGGATTTCTCTTCCCTTCCTCCTAACAAGAAAGCTAGTGGCTTGAGATGGGTGTTTTCGCTCAAACAGAATCAAGAGGGTAAGGTTGAACGGTACAAGGTACAACTGGTTGCCCAGGGATACACCAGACTCAGGGAGTTAACTATCAAGAGATTTTCTCTCTTGTGGCTAAGATGGACTCTATTCGGGTGTTGTTGTCATGTGCGGCTTGCATGGACTAAGATCTTCACCAACTGGATGTTAAGAATGTGTTTCTCCATGGTGAGCTTGATGAAGAGGAATACATGAAATTCCCTCCTGGGTTCGTGAAAAAGAGAGCTGAAGTTCTTGACGTCTTGTATGCCGTCTAAGGAAGTCCTTATATGGCTTAAAACAGTCACGTAGGGCATGGTTTGACAGATTCCTCACGGCTATGCTAAAATTTGGGTACAAATAAGCGTTGTCTGATCATACTATGTTTATTCGGAGACGTGGTCTTTATTGTCTACATGGATGACATCGTGATCACTGGTAATGATATGGAAGAGATTGTGAATCACATGTCTCTCATATCTGCTGAGTTTGAGGTGAAAGATTTGGGAAGATTGC
The DNA here is from genome assembly GCA_039513925.1 of Platanthera zijinensis. Taxonomy (NCBI): domain Eukaryota; kingdom Viridiplantae; phylum Streptophyta; class Magnoliopsida; order Asparagales; family Orchidaceae; genus Platanthera; species Platanthera zijinensis. Next base: position 148,829,528 of record CM077095.1, on the reverse strand, counting down.
GATACTTCCTGGGTATTGAGGTGACTTGGTCCAATCATGGTATCTTTACATCTTAGTGGAAGTACATTCTAGATCTGTTGTAGGAGACCGGGATGCTTGGTTGTGTTCCTGGGAACACCCCGATGGAAGAAAATCATGGAATTAGTGAAGATGGTGACAACGATCAGGCAGATGCCTCACGCTACCAGAGATTAGTTGAAAAACTAATATATCTATCTCATACTCGTCACTATTTACTTATGTAGTTGACATTCTGAGTAGATACATACATGCTACCAGGATCAGATATCAAGAGGCGGCATACCGTGTGTTATGGTATTTGAAGAAAACCCTTGGTCGTGGTCTTCTGTTCTTCAAGAACGACCACTTGAGGATTAAAGTTTTCACTGATGCTGATTGGACAGGATGTCGCGATGATCGGAAATCCACATGTTATTGTTCCTTCGTTGGAGGAAACCTTGTGACATGACGTAGTAAGAAGCAGAATGTGGTTGCCAGATCGAGCGCTGAGGCAGAATACCGTGCAATGTCACAAGGCGTGTGTGAGGGCCTATGGTTGCGTACCGTTCTACATGACTTGGGGTTTCCCGTGACGTCTCCTTTTTCCTTGTTTTGTGACAACAAGGCAACAATTAGTATAGCTCACAATCCTGTCCAACATGACAGGACAAAGCATGTTGAGGTGGACCGACACTTTATCAAAGATCACTTGGATAAAAAACTGTGCTCACACCTAGGGCTGATATCGAGTCGAGTTCGAGCGATTTTGGCTCGACTCAAAATCGAAATTTTCGTCTCGAAATCGAAATCGATCTTAAGTCGAGTCGGCTCGACTCAAAATGGTTTGATTCCGAGTCGGCTCGAAATCAAATTGAGTCGGCTCGAGATTGAACAATTTTTCTCTTTATTCCTAGTTGACTCAAAATTAAATTGGACAACCTATAAATTTAACAAATGAAACACTTAAAGCCTTCATTCTTTTTATTTAGATTTAAATTTATTATTTTTAATTTAAAAATAAGAATATATTAATAAATACATAATATATTTAATTAATTGGAGTTGATTAAAAGCATATTCTGAGCGATTCAGGGCTAGCTCGAAATCGACTCGAAATCAGATTCGAGTCAAATTGAATCGACTCAAATTGAGTCAAATCAGTTTTAATCGATTCTGATTCGACTCAATTTTCGAGCGACTTTCGAGTTTCAAATAACATGCTCAGCCCTAGTCACACCATTTGCCCACTCTAAAGATCAACCGACGGATGTGTTCACTAAAAGCTTGGGAAGTGATGCGTTCATTGATGACATCCAAAAATTTGGAATGACCGACTTCTTCCGTCCGACTTGAGGGGGAAAATTGAGAGATACTCATTAGTATTTACAAGTCACGTCATTTACTGTTATTATTATTATTAGTAGTATTTGTATGTGTGAGTGAGTTTAGTCTCACATCTTGTGTTAGAGTTTGTGAGTCTTTTGTAATGCTATAAATAGCCCTGGATGAATAATAACACAGAATAGTATTTCCCTTTTTCATTCAACTGAACAATGCCCTCACAGTTTTCTACTTAACCATGAGTGACAGGAACAACAACTGAAGGGTTGTCGAACCTTCATGACTGAGAGGAGAGGCCTTCGAATGTTTCCGATGAGAGGAGATGCCAATGTCTTCGATTGAATGATAGAAGACGTTCTTGCATGCACTTAGCTCCATACGAAGAAAAGATTTAAATCCCTAGTTTCGGCTACGATGATGTGGCATTGTGAGGAGTTGTGGTTCACGGTTTTTAAGTGAGAGGAAATCTTTGGTTTTAATAAAATGACGAGTGTTACCCCAATGTTAGTGCCCACTAAAACCTTATTGTTTTAACACTGATCGCTCCTGCGAATCACGCCATAAAATTTCCCACTAAAAGGGCATTATTTAAATTAAGATTGATGTGTAAAATTAACCGTAAGGGTGTATGCACTTCGATTCGTCGATGTTGCCGATCACAATCATTAACGATCTGCAATTAATTTATAAAAGGCACTTGTAATTTTTGGATGATAATGGTGCAGGAACATGCTTGGGAAATTAGCAGGCACATACAAGCACATACATGTGAATGCGCACAGATCTCATTTGGTCAAAGGACTAACAGTATGTGCGAAAACTGCACAACCAATAGATATAGTTGTTCCAGGACAACATAGTTGCTTGACACTGATGCACTGCCAATATTTTAGGATAGTCAAGGGAATCTCATATTAGTGTCGTAGTGTATGCTGTTTAATTTGTTGAATTTTTTGAAGTGGAAGTGGGTGACCTGTGTGGTCTGTCTGAGCGGCCTGGGCGGTCTGACCGCACGGCCTGTGCGGACAGAAGGCGGCGACCTGTTAGGTCGACTTGTTGTGGCTGGTGGTTTGTTCCTTGAAGAAGCCGGGCGAATAGGATGGTTATCCGCTGTGTTGCCAGGTTGGCCGGTGATGCAGTCTTGGTCTGAATCTGCACCATGTTCAGGGTAGCTCAGTCTGGGAGGTCTGCGCGGACTGATGTCTACGTCCGTCGAGTTCGGTAACTATCTGCCTTGTGCGCCTTGGCTGCGAGCTCGGAGTTTGCGGTCTGTGCTGTGTCCGCATGTGGGCGGACTGGAGCGGTATTCGCAGAGCCCGCCTGTTTAGTGATCAAATCTGGCTGGGCTTTGGCGACAAGGCAGAGGCTTGGTTTTCGGCCTTGGTGGTGCAACCTTGGCGGACTGGCTATCTTGCCTTGTCGCAGCGGCCTGTTGTGTATCCGCAGCTTAGCGGATACACTTGGTGCTCGCACAGGGTAGGGCGATTATCCTATCGTCTAGGACGGTGATCACACTCCTCTCCGCACCTATAAATAGGACCTCATGTCACATTAGAACATACCGAGTGAACAGTTGTGCGGATAGCGCTGAGGAGCCAGGGACTTGGTTCTGACTTCGGTCAGGGTCAGTGCGGATTCTGCGGTTTGCAACCAACGGTTAGCAGCAGGTCGCGGCTTGCGACTAAGCGGTCTTTCTTCTGCAACTTGTTTTCCCAGTTCAATAAGCTGTCCGCCTCTGACGGCTTGTTCAGTTCAGTGGAAGCAGCAGTCCGCGTGATCTGCCGGCTAGGCGACCTCGCGGTCAGGAGGTTTGCAGATCAGCGGATAGAGTTCTTTTTCAGCACTGGAATAGCGGGCAGTCTGTGTGGCTTGTTGCGGTCTTGCAACCAGGCAGCTTCAGTGGACTTCATAGCAGTTAGCAGCAGAGCCGACGGTTACTCTTTGAGTCTGCGCGGCTTGTTTCTTGTCATGTATTTTTCTGCTTCTATCAGATATATTGGCAATCATGTATCGTCTTGTATGTCTTGTTCTGTAAAGATTTTTGATGAGTACAAGATTCTTGCTCTTCTGGTTGTTTTTGTCTTGTTTGGGCTCAGTTTGATTGAGTATTCCTGCGCCTGGTGTCCCGTTTTCCGCTATCACAAAATTTTTACATGGTATCAGAGAGATCAGAGGCTGAGCAGTGATCAACCTTCAGTTTTGCCTTATTGCTTTTGAGAGTCTTTTGTATTCCAAGGTGATTGCAATGGAAGGTGGATTCGCAATAGGTCTTGGAATTTTGCTCCTTACGTCGACAAACTTCAAGAAGTGGAAGTTGTGTATGGAGAGCTATCTTTTGGGCAAGGACCTTTGAGAGGTCGTCTGCGGAGATGAAAGGCAGGAGGTTACTGCTGCTGCGGGTGCTGATGCGGTGAGAGCTTGGAGGAAGACTAATGCGAAAACAAAGTTTACTCTTAAGCGGACTATCTCACCGGAACTCTTCGACCACAACATAGGATGTCGGTCTGCTGTGGAGATTTGGACTTCCCTCGATGGGTTGTTTAATAGGAAGAATGTATCTCGACTAAATTTTTTGGAAAATGAGTTGGCAAGGGCCACTCGAGGAGATCTGCCCATCTCGACATTCTTCTTGAAGATGAAGAACTTGTGCGCTGAGATTTCAGCGCTGGATTCTGATGAGCCTATTTCTGAGGCGAAGCTAAAGAGACACATAATCTGCGGGTTGCGGAAGGAATATGTGGTCTTTATCACTTCTGTTCAAGGCTTGGCCACTCAATTGTCTTTGTTGGAGCTGGAGAGTCTGCTGGCTTCGCAGGAGAGCTTGGCAAGACATATGGCTGGAGTTACTGTCTCTGAAGGAGGCAGTGAGGCGCTTTTCTCAGGCAAGAAGAAGAAGTGGGAGAAGAAGAAGACTGATGCTGGTGATGGTCCTTCAACTTCTTATCAGCAAGGGGGGAGTGTTGCTCCTAAGCGTGATTGGAAGAAGAATGATTGGCTTAAGTGCTACAGGTGCAACCAGCCAGGTCACTTCAAGAAGGACTGCAAGGTCAAGCTGCAGCCGGGGCATGTTGCAGACAAAGAGGAGGCCGGTTCCAGTGCCGAGGAAGCCGGATGGGGGAATGTGTTCATGACGGGCACGTGTGTCCGCGCATTGTCCACCATCGACTACAAAGATGACTGGATTGTGGACTCGGGGTATGGTCATCACCTTACCGGGGACGAGTCGAAGTTCTCCTCTCTGCACACGTTCTCAGGTAACGAAGTTATCATTACTGCTGATGATATAGTTCATGAAGTCGAGAAGGAGGGTATCGTTTCTTTAGGTAGTGATAATGGTCCACTTACCTTAAGGAGTGTCTATCACGTATCGGGCATGAAGAAGAACCTCTTCTCTGTGACCAATGTAGTGGACGCAGATTATCACGTCCTATTTGGTCCAACAGAAGTGAAATTTCTCCGCAACGGTCAGCGGTAAAGGCTGACGTTGCTCATGTGGGGAGAAGGGTTAGAGATTTGTTTGTTCTATTAACAAGTTCTTATGTTGATCGGATGAGGGACAACGATAGTGCAACTATCTGGCATGAGCGGCTGAGGCACGTTGGGATGGACAAGTTGAAAGTCATGGCAATGAAGAGCCTTGTGAAAGGCTTGCCTAAGTTATCATCCTTCGACGACGGTCATGTCTGCGCAGGGTGCCAATATGATAAGGCTCATCACCATCCATTTGATAAGTCGCAGATTAGAAGTAAAACACCATTGGAGTGTATTCATGGTGATATTATGGGGCCGACCGTCACCGTCAGTCTTGGAGGCAGTAGATACATGCTGGTTTTGATTGATGACTACACGAGGTACACTTGGGTGTACTTTATGAAGGAGAAGTCGAACACGTTCCATTTGTTTGTGGAGTTCAAAGAGCTTGTGGAGGGCCAACTTGGCCTGCGGATCAAGAAGTTGAGAACGAACAACGGAGATGAGTTCTTTTCAAATGAGTTCTCTAATTTCTGCACGATGCACGACATTCAAAGGGAGCTCACTTGTGCTCATACTCCACAACAAAATGGAGTAGTAGAGCGGAATATTCGTCATTTGACGGAGACCTGCAAGTGTTGGCTTAATGCCAAAGGCATTCCAAGGTCCTTCTGAGTGGAAGGAATGTCCTGTGCAACTTATGTCATTAATCGGATGCCTCTGAGTCTGATCAACATGAAGTCTCCTCATGAGATAATGTTTAAGGAGAAGCCTGGAGTTGGACACCTTCGAGTGTTTGGATCTACCTGCTATGTTCACATCCCTGATGCTCTTAGGACGAAGCTGGATGCAAAGGCAAGTAAGCTTGTCTTTGTGGGCTATGATGAGCGGAAGAAGGGGTGAAAGTGTATGGATCCAGTGAAGAAGAAATTCGTGGTGTCGAGAGACGTGGTCTTCGACGAGCTGACGTCATATGGAGGTGGCTCCTCTGTGTAGCTGTAGGAGAGCAGGTCAGATTGCGGGCATGAGGCTGCTAAGGATCTTCTGGTTGAGCTGTCTGTGTCACCAGGAGCTTCAGACGTTTCTAGCTCTGGGGCGGAGGCTTCTGGTTCAGGAAGCAGGGGGAGCGATGCTCCAAGATTGGCCGGGAACGGAGCTAATTCAGAAGAAGCAGCTGAGGTGGTTAGCAAGGGTCAGACTCTTCAGAGATCGAAGAGGACCATCAAACCACTGGCTCGTTATAGTGAAGGAAATGCGGTGAGCTTGGTCTCTTGTTTCTTCGCGGGCCCTCTGGACGAGCGAGAGCCTTCTAGCTTTGATGATGCTACAGGAGTTAAGAAGTGGGAAGATGTCATAGATGAGGAGATGACTGCCCTCAGGAAGAATGAGACGTGCGACCTTGTGCCCAAGGTCGATAGCGTTACTCCTGTGACGTGCAAGTGAGTCTATAAGCTGAAGAAGAAGGCGGATGAGAGTATCGAGCGGTACAAGGCTCGTCTTGTAACTCGAGATTTTTCTCAACAGTACGGAGAAGATTATGAAGAGACGTTTAGTCATGTGGCAAAGATGACTTCAGTTCGGGTGGTGATGACCTTGACAGCTTGTCAGGGTTGGAAGATGTGGCAACTGGACGTAAAGAATGTCTTTCTTTACGGGAAGATTGATAAAGTCATCTTCATGTTTCAGCCACCAGGATATGTGTCTGAAGATCATCCAAGATACGTCTGCAAACTCCGGAAGGCTCTTTATGGTTTGAAGCAGGCTCCGCGGACGTGGTATGGGAAGATCGCAGAGTACCTCCAATTCTGCGATTACTTTGCCTCAGATTTAGATTCTAGCCTGTTCATCAAGAATATGGGGGAGCTTCATGTCGTGGTGCTATTGTACGTGGACGACATGATCGTCATGGGAAACTCCGGGGAGGAGGTGGCTAGGCTCAGGGCAGAGCTAGCCATTCGGTTCGAGATGAAGGACTTGGGTGAGCTCCACCACTTCCTTGGACTCGAGGTGGAGAGGAAAGAGAGTGACATACTTGTTTCCCAAAGGGGCTATGCGGATCGGATCGTTCAGCGATTCGGCATGCGGGAAGGGAAAAGTAGCTCTACTCCATTTGATGTTGGCATCAAGCTTCGACGAGATGAGTGGAGGATACTTCCAGATCCTCTAGTGTTCCGTGCTCTGGTGGGGAGCCTTATTTACTTGACGATTACGGGGCCAGGCATTGCATATGTTGTAGGCCGAGTAAGTCGGTATATGACGGAACCTCAGAAGCTTCATCTGATGGCGGCAAGGAGTATTCTGAAGTACGTGAAGTCCACTTCTGATATGGGTCTCCTTTATGGGAGAAACACGGGCTTCAACCTGCACGACTATACAGATGCTGATTATGGGGGAGATTCAGACGACCGGAAGTCAACATCTGGTTACGTCTTCACATGTGGATCAACGGGTATCTCTTGGTGCAGCAAGAAGCAAGATTCGGTGTTTGTCTCTACTACGAAAGCGGAGTACAAGGCTTCGACCTTGGCAGCTCGGGAAGTCATTGGGCTCAGGAGGATAGTAGAGGACGTCCATGAAGAAGTGCGTAGTCCTATTCTGCTACGCGGTAACAATGAGAGTGCCCTGAAACTGGTTAATAATCCAGTTTGTCACGCGCGGACCAAACACATTGAAATTGAACACCATTTCATTCGGGAGAAGGTGTTGGAAGGGTCTCTTGTAGTTGGACATGTGCGGAGCGAGGACAACATTGCGGACATCTTCACGAAGCCGCTGTCGAAGGGGTCATTTACTCGGTTACAGGGACTACTAGGGCTGGTTTCCACTTCCCACTTCAAGGGGGTGTTGAATTTTTTGAAGTGGAAGTGGGTGACTTGGGCGCCCTGGGCGGTCTGTCTGAGCGGCCTGGGCGGTCTGACCGCGCAGCCTGTGCGGACAGAAGGCGGCGATCTGTTAGGTCGGCTTGTTGTGGCTGACGGTTTGTTCCCTGAAGAAGCCAGGAGGATAAGATGGTTATCCGCTTTGTTGTCGGGTTGGCCAGTGATGCGGTCTTGGTCTGGATCTGCACCATGTACATGGTAGCTCAGTCCGGGAGGTCTGCGTGGACTGATGTCTACGTCCGTCGAGTTCGACAGCTGTCTGCCTTGTGCGCCTTGGCTACGAGCTCGGAGTTTGCGGTCTGTGTTGTGTCCGCATGTGGGCGGACTGGAGCGGTGTTCGCAGAGCTCGCCTGTTTAGTGATCAAGTATGGCTGGGCTTTGGCGACAATGCAGAGGCTTGGTTTCCGGCCTTGGTTGTGCAACCTTGGCGGACTGGCTATCTTGCCTTGTCGCAGCGGTCTGCTGTGTATCCACAGCTTAGCGGATACACTTGGTGCTCACACAAGATAGGGCGGTTATCCTATCGTCTAGGGTGGTGATCACACTCCTCTCCGCACCTATAAATAGGACCTCTCTGTCACATCAGAACATACCGAGTGAACAGTTGTGCGGATAGTGCTGAGGAGTCAGAGACTTGTTTCTGACTTTGGTCAGGGTCAGTGCGGATTCTGCGGTTTGCAACCAACGGTTAGCAGCAGGTCGCGGCTTGCGACTAGTCGGTCTTTCTTCTGCAACTTGTTTTTCCCAGTTCAATAAGTTGTCCGCCTCTGGCGGCTTGTTCAGTTCGGTGGAAGCAACAGTCTGCGTGATCTGCCGGCTAGGCGACCTCGCGGTCAGGCGGTTTGCAGATCAGCGTACAAAGTTCTTTTGCAGCACTGGAATAACGGGCAGTTCGCGCGGCTTATTGCGGTCTTGCAACCAGGCAGCTTCAGCAGACTCCATAGCAGTTAGCAACAGAGCTGGCGGTTACTCTTTGAGTCAGCGCGGCTTGTTTCTTGTCCTATATTTTTTCTGCTTCCATCGGATACATTAGCAATCATGTCTCGCTATTTATGTCTTGCTATGTAAAGATTTTTGATAAGTACAAGATTCTTGCTCTTCTGGTTATTTTTGGTTTGTTTGTGCTCAGTTTGGTTGAGTGTTCCTGCGCCTGGTGTCTCGTTTTCCGCTATTACAAATTTTTTACATAATTTGACTCGAGTAGTCAAGGTTTTGGGCATGGGCCACTGTGGTGAGTTCATTAAGTTTGGGTTGATGATGTAACCTAGTTGGTTTGTTGAATTGAAATTTGATGTTTTGAGCAATAGAGGTTGAGGGATAAAAGATAGACGTAGGGGAAAAAGGATACGCAATTTGAGATGTTCAAAATTATATCGTGTACTTGGCTCTAATCTAATTGTGGAAAATATCGTGTACTTGGCTCTAATCTAATTGTGGAAAATATCGTGTACTTGGCTCTAATCTAATTGTGGAAAATATTGTGTACTTGGTTCTAACAATATACTTTTTTCCAGCAAATATTAGTCACCTATTCTCCAAATTGATAAACTCTGTACAACAAGGCACATGCAATTACATTGAATATGGAATGCCCTTTGTTACGTGCTGGGACTGGCAGCGAGTCCAGCCTGCCCCAGGGCCGGGCGGCAGGGCTTCCCCCTGCTCCCGAACGGGCTTTTTCCCCCCTCCCGTAACAGGGCCGCGGCCCACACACCCCAACCCTTCTCCGGGCCCAGTATAAGCCGCAACTTATACTGGGCCCGGAGAGGGGTTGGGGTGTGTGGGCCGCGGCCCTATTACGGGAGGGGGGAAAAGCCCGTTCGGGAGCAGGGGGAAGCCCAGCCGCCCGGCCCTGGGGCAGGCTGGACCCGCTGCCAGGCCCGGCCCGTAACACCCTTGTTCTTAGCTTATATAGGCTAAGGCCAGCTTCAAGGCATGCACTTGTTCTTTACATGCAACTTTAATTTCAATATCTTTCATGCTGTCTATTAACTAAAAGTAGACACTTTTGAATCCTTTGTACTTCAATTAAATTAATATTTTATTTATTCAATTTTTTAGTGGGACGATGATTCCGATGATTCTTGTTTTGAGAAGTCACAAGTTCATGTAGACAATCATCAGTCACCCAATCCAAGGACAAGGAGAGTTTTTCTACCTAAGTTATCTAAAGGAAAATTTGTTCGAAAGAGAGCTGTTAAGAGATGGACTCCTAAGGAGGAGGATACTTTGAGAGAAGCTGTAGCAAAGTATGTATTATACTGATGCCTCAATTAACAATTTAGAGACTTCTGAATTTCTTTCCTGTTGAGATTAGTTTTGATATTTTTCTATTTGAATAACATGTATTGCACTGTATGATTTACTTCTGAAATGTATTTGTACTTCAGCAATTTGATTTCCTTTTCTTTCATGAATAAAGATATGGCAAAGGACAATGGAAATTAATTCTGAACATCTATAAAATATTTGAAGAAAGAACAGAGGTTGGATTTTATACTGCTTTGATTTTTTTAATTTGCTCCTTGCATGAGCTACTTTTCTCTGTGTGCTTCTTTTGAACAGATTGATCTGAAGGATAAGTGGAGAAACATGAGTCGGCATTAGAATTTACACTTTGGTCTGTTAGTTTCCTGGTATGCTTAATATCCCAAATTATTTATTGTCAGCTGCATTCTCTTTTATGGATGCTTCATTATTTCCTTAATCTTTATTTTTATAAATAAGGAAAATCTTAATTGTAGCGTTTAAGTCTAACAATGGGAGGGTGATTTCCAATAAAATGTTAATTGTAATGAGGTTACTGTAAGATGCGTTTAAGTCTACCTGACAGGAGTTTATATATTGTACTAGGATCATTCGATGAGGGCATCTTGGATACCTCATTGATATGGCGAGGAGTTCTATCAGGGTCTCTCTTGTGATCATTGTATCTCCTTTCTCCACGATTCTAGAATGCTCAATACATCTGACATATCCACATTAGTTTAGAAGATTCTCCACGCACCTTGGATTCTCTAGAATACTTTAGAAGACTCCATATAATTCTAAACTTATTTAGAATCTTTTTCGAAATAACTCATATATGGCTGAAATTAGTCACGAGACAGTTGAGTTAACCTTGGAACCGTGGCAAACCGCTTGAGTTTGTTGCTTAGGGGGAGTGTGGTCTTGTATGATGTTTTAAAAAATATCTATATGCTTGAAGAAGCTTCTCAGGGTGTGGTTTGACAGGTTTTCCTCGACCTTAGATATTGTTGGTGTGATCGGATGTACGGTGGGTCATTTTGTGTTCTACAAACATACTACACATGGAAGCATCCTTCTGGGATGTAGGTAGATGATATTGTAATTATGGGGAGACTGAAATACTTTCATGGCATTTAAGTGACAAGGAAATCATAGATATGTTTCCTCCAACATAAGTGCACCATAGATCTCTTGAAAGAAGCATATATGACGTGGTTCAAACTGTTATGGGTATAAACTAGTCGCCCTAAAGGTTATTATGTTTTTTTTTATATGGATCAAGTCTAGTTGTCGCCTTGGGCACCCTGCCTAGTTATCTTTTATTTAAATCCAAATGTCTTTTAATTGTTAAATGTCGAGTCCTTTAAGATGTTATTAGTTAGGACTTGGGAGTTATCATTTTGGGGTCTTTTAAGTCTATTTAAAGGCATATGTTGTATTGAATAGAGATCGAAGAAGCAAATTTGTTCCCCCTTGTCTTGAATGAGATTGTGTTAGCTCTCTGAGCACACCTCGCTTAGGCAGCAATGATTCCAGCTCCACAGTATCTTTCACCATCGTCATTCCCGCCTCTGGCCTTCCTCCGCCGACTCTACCAACGTGTTATGGGTGAGCCCATAACAACTTGGTATCAGAGCTATCCTTCCTCCGCTACCAAATTTCTTCTCCTAACTTTCGCACATACCATAGTCGAAGCATTTTTTACCACTGTTGTGATCTCCTGCATCATCTTCCTCGACAACCCTCCTCCTTCAACCTCTTCGTTCTACCCTGCCGCAATTTCAGCCTCTGTTCTGCAACACTACATCTCTTTTGGCAACACTATCGCATCCATCCCAGTTGCATGACCCTTCCATCTCTACGACATGCCTCCGTCCTAGTCGGCAAAGCCATAGCTCTCGAAGCCTTAACGACCTTCGTCGATTACCATCTGCGTTGACCAAATAGCTCATCGTCAAGTTGCTCTAGGTCGCCTCTGTCCTCAACTTCACTCTCCATCCACGTTGTCTCCTAGTCGGTGTCTGTCATCTCCTTCATTGAACCCATCTGGAGCCCCCTCCCCCGGTCGCCTGTATCGAGCATTTAACGCTCGCCCCTTTTCAAACCCCGCAATCTACGACTTCTTCGAGCCATGTACCCTTCCTTGAGCCGCCTGTATCCTGCTTTCCGCCATTCTCCTATTTTGAGCCAGAGCAAGAATCCATAAAATCAATTACTTGCTGCTCGGTTGCATTACTAAACTGATTTTAAATGATTAATCAATTATTTAATTAATTCATTAATTTTTGCAAAAAAATTTAATTGATTGATTGATTACTATTGGTAATTAATTACATTTTAGACCAACGTCTATGGTACTGAGTGTTGGGCAGTGAATTGTGTACATGAGCAACAAATGGGAGTTGCGGAGATGAGAATGCTTAGGTGGATGTGTGGACAAATGAGGCTAGATAAAATTAGGAATGAATTTATCAAGGATAAGACAGGAGTAGCGCCAATTGCAGAGAAGATGCGAGAAGCTCGACTAAGATGGTTTCGACATGTACAAAGGAGACCATTAGAGGCACATGTTAGGCGTTGTGAGAGTCTAGTCAGTAGTCACTAGACATGTTAAACAAGGGAGGGGTAGACCAATAAAGACTTGGAATGAAATTATAAGGAAAGACATTATGTACTTAGGCATTAGTGAGATTATGACAAAAGATAGGGCACAATGGCGACGAAGGATCCATATAGCCGACCCCACTATAGTGGAATAAAGGCTTGAGTGTTGTTGTTGTTATCCTAATAAATGATGCCTGAGGCGGCCCGACACAAAGATTGGGAGGTCACAATGTCCTCTCACAAATCGACAATGACAAGCTGCACTGCCTCCATCCTCTCCATACTCGACGACATGATCACGACACACAATAGTAAACAAATGCTCATTCGACGACCTGTGCGTCTACTCGACCGGATGCAAGTTGTTAATCTTCCACCCAGTCCAACAGTCCTCCAACATCACCAATTGTTGTCCTCACTTCACAGGATGATCCCTTGTCATTCATCGATTGTTCGAAGCGTGTTGGTGACTCTTCTCTCACACACGAAGATTGATATGACGATGAGCAGCCACAACACGTATGCTGATTATTTTTCCCTTTTCCTGGCATAGCGATGATAATTTTTCAACAAGACAATGCTGCGCACCATTGTTTTGGCAAGTGTTTAAGGAACCATTTGGTCAATCACCACTTCATCCTTCGAGTCCTTATCTTGGTTTCGAGTTTGAGGACAAGCTCAAAGAGAAATAAGGATGGTATGTTATGGGCATAGTCTAGTCGCCCTAAGGGTTATTATGTCTTTATATTTATATATATTTATATATCAAGTCTACTTGCCGCCTAGGGTGTCACACCAAGTTTTTTTTATTTGAGTCAAGTTGTCTTTTGAGTATTATATGTCAAGTCATTTAAGATGTTATTAGTTAAGAGCTATCATTTTGGGGTCTTGTAAGTCTATTTAAAGGCACATATTGTATTGAATGGGGATCAAAGAAGCAAATTTTTTCCACTTGTCTTGAATGAGATTGTGGAAGCCCTCTCTATTTGATCGCATCTCGCTTAGACAGTCGTGGTTCCGATTTGACAATATCCTTCACTATCGTCATTCCCGCCTCCGACGACTCTACTGACATGTTACAAATGAGAGCATAACAAAAACCTGCAGTCAATCGATCGGAAAGTGAAATTCACGAGAGCTCAAGGAGCTGGACCCCTATATATGGATGCTTAAACATACAAGTGCTTAGTAGGAATGTTGAACTATTTAACTATCATTAGACAAGACATCTCATTTCCTGTCAGTATTGTGAGCTGTGTTGTCAAGGCGCGCGCCTGAGGCGTCGGGCGCACCCCATGGAGTCTTAACACGGGCAAGGCGGGCGAAGTGCCTCAGGCGCGCTTTGCGTGCAATCCAGGCGCACATTAGGCACGCCTGGGTATTTCGGGTTTGTTTTTGAAGTTAGTCGGTTCAGTTTAATTACATGCGGTCTCATATTAAGAAGGTTATAACTCATTTTGAGTCCATTTTCATTTTCACCCGTGTCGGACTGCCGTCGAAGCTCTCGCCCGCTGCTTCCCTCTCCTCTTTCAATCGAAACCTCGCCGATTGCAGCTCCTCTTCCGTTCGAAAACTCGCCGGGTTGACAGATCCTTTCTTCCTTCTACGTTCATTGTAAGCTTCCTCTTCTTCGACTTCATCTCCTCTCTTCTTTAAGCCTGTTCGGTGTATTATATGTATGAAAATTTCTTCCTAAAGGCTTATATGTATGAAAATTGCTTCCCTCTCCTCTTTCGTTCGGTGTATTACATTGTATTATATGTATGACTTATATGTATGAAAACTCACTGGTATGGCTTCCAGTTCACTGTAAAACACAGTTCACTGTAAAACACAGTTCACTGTTTTACAGTGAACTGGGCTCCAGTTCATTGTTTTACAGTGAACTGGAAGTCCAGTGAACTGGTAATGAAAAGAATATTTTCTATAGAGTTTTTAGTGCTCATCTAGCTTAGTTTTTATGTTATTTAGCTCCGAAAATGAATGCGAGTGGTTTGGTTCATCCAACATCCAATCAAGGATTGATCCATGCTGGAAGTAAGTGCGCCCGATTTCTTCCGCTAATAAAAACGACTTGGTTTGCATTTTCTGTGATAAATTCACGAAGGGTGAAATTTATCGTGCTAAACAACATATTGTTGGGGGATTTAGAAATGCAAAAGCTTGTCTCAAAAACCCACCACATGTGCGAACCAAAATTCAAGAATACATGGAGAAAAAAACTAGTGCAAGCAGCACAGAGAACCAAGCATTTTTTGAGTTTGCAGATATCGGCACGCTTAACAGTGATGAAGAAATGGAAGACAATGCGGAGAAGATTCATAAAAGAGAAGGCTTCTCCAAGATGCCTCGAACAAAAAGACCGATAAATGTTTTTTTTGCTTCAAAAGTTGGCAATATAGGGGCAAAAAAAGGAGTTGAACCAAAGATGAAACAAACATCTATTAATGAAGCTTGCAAGAAGCAGTTAAGAGGGCGAGCTTATAAACATATAGCTCAATCGATGTACGATGCAGCTATCTCATTAAATACTGTAAAACATCCTAGTTTTGCGATGATAGTGGAGTCCATTGGACAGTTTGGAGTTGGATTGAAGCCACCGGCTTACCATTAGATTCGTGTCCCTTTACTGAATAATGAAGTCACTGAATAATGAAGTCACTGAAGTGAAAGACAAGATGAAGGCATACGAGGATGAGTGGAGGGTATTTGGATGTTCTATTATAACTGATGGATGGACAGATCAGAAACAAAAGACTTTAATAAAATTTTTAGTTAATTCACCGAAATGGTCATTTTTCCTAAAATCTGTCGATGCATCTAACTACTCGAAGACAGAAGAAAAAAATGTTTGAATTGCTAGATAGAGTGGTTGAAAGAGGTGGTGAGTTGAATGTGATGCAGATTGTTACGGACAGTGCTAGCAAAAAAGTACTAGCAGGAAAAATGAAAATAAATCAGTAATTATTCATTTTTAATCTAATCATCTTCGATTTTTATTTTTTTTGTGAACAAGATAGTATGATTCTTTAAAAAGAGCTGAACAAAAGATGAAACAAACATCTATTAATGAAGCTTGCAAGAAGTAGTTGAGAGGGCGAGCTTGTAAACATATTGCTCAATGGATGTACGATGCAGCTATCCCCTTTAATACTTTTAAACATCCTAGTTTTACAATGATGGTGGAGTGCATTGGACAGTTTGGAGTTGGATTGAAGCCACCGACTTATCATGAGATTTGTGCCCCTTCGCTGAATAATGAAGTCACTGAAGTGAAAGACATGATGAAGGCATACGAGGATGGGTAGAGGGTATTTGGATGTTTTATTATAGCTGATGGATGGACAGATCGGAAACAAAGGACTTTAATAAATGTTTTAGTTAATTCACCAAAAGGGTCATTTTTCCTAGAATCTGTTAATGCATCTAACTACTCGAAGACAGGAGAAAAATGTATGAATTGCTAGATAGAGTGGTTAAAAGGGTTGGAGAGTTGAATGTGGTGCAGATTGTTACGGACAGTGCCAGCAATAATGTACTAGCAGATAAATTGTAAATAAATCAGTAATTATTCATTTTTAATCTAATCATCTTCAATTTTTATTTTTTTTGTACACGATGTATGATTCTTTCATACCCAACAAACATACACTCTAACAGGTAAATTATTGTAAGCGAAACATCCAAATTTATATTGGACGTCATTTGCTGTGCATTCTATTGATCTAATATTGGAGGATATTGGAAAAATGTCCAATTTTAGCTGCACTCTAAAGAGGGCAATGACCATAAATGTTTATATTTATGTTCGGCCTGGAGTTGTGAACATGCTAAGGAGCTTTACGGGGCAAGTGGAGCTTGTTAGGTCCGCTGTGACGAGATTTGCAACTTCTTTCTTAACAATTCGGCGCATTCACAAGCAGAGAAACAATATAAGGAAGATGTTCACCTCACCTGAGTGGTCTTCGAGCAAGTGGGCAAAGGAAAACGGAGGTAAACAAGTGCAAAGCATTATGCTAATGATCTCTTTTTGGCGAAGTATTGTGGATATTTTAAAGATATTTGCCAATTTAGTCCGCGTATTTAAGATTGGTGGACGGTGAGAAAAGACATGTCATGAGTTATATTTATGAAGCGATGGATAGAGCTAAAGAGGCGATCATTAGTTCTTTTAATGAGAAAGTGGACAAATATATAGATGTCCTAAAAATTGTAAATAAAAGATGGGAAAGTCAACTTCATCGACTTCTTCATGCCACGAGTCACTATTTAAATCCAGAATATTTCTACTCAAACCCCACTATTGTATAAGATTGAGAAATTATGGAGGGCTTATACAAGACAATGCAAAGACTGATTCAAAGCCATGGAGAGTAATATCAAATTATTGACCAATTAACTCTATATAGAAATGTTGAAGGACTATTTGGAATGGAATTTGCAATTCAGCATAAAAAAATAAAGTCCTCGGGTAAATTACACAATATTCAAACAAGTTTGTTTTGATTTTTCAATTTTTAAATATTTACTATTGTTAGAAAAACCCATGTAAAGAGGCCCATTTTGTTTATTTCTCTCTTTCTTCTATAGTCCCACATCATGTATAGGATTTATTCTTCTCTCTTCTCTCCTATATATTTGTATTCTCTCCTTGTATTTGGATACTCAATATAGATATACAAGCTTTGGGCTGATTTCTACATGGTATCAGAGCCAGGTTACGAGACTCCTGCGGACTCAAATCTCTTATGCGCACGTCCCCCGCTTCCCGGCGCCCTGCGGTCTTCGCTGTCTGATTTTTGAGTCCGCGCTTCCCCCCTTTCTCGCATAGCCTCTTGCGGACTGACCTTCTTCTATCCGCTCCCTCTACTCTCTCTTCGTTTCCCGTGGATCCACTCCCCTTCTGTTCCTTTTATAGCCTTCTCTCTGTCCTGTAGGGTCCACAACCTCCCGCAGTCCGCCGCGAGCTCCACTCTATCCGCTGCGACCTCTTTCTGTCCGTTGCGAGCTCGGCGCGTTCTCTTCCCCTGTATCCGCTGTGAGTTCGGCGAGCTCTCTTCCCCCCCGATGTCCGCTGCGAGCTCTCTTCTGTCCGCTGCAAGCTCGGCGTGCTCTCTTCCCCTGTATCCGCTGCGAGCTCGGCGAGCTCTCTCCCCCCCAGTGTCCGCTGCGAGCTCTCTTCTGTCCGCTCGGTCACCCTCTGCCCGCTGCTGCTTTTCTCCCTCTTGGAGGGCTCCTCTCTCTACCTGCTGCGGACTCACGCTCTTGTGAGATTTCTGCCCTTCAACCCAGCCGTCTACCTTCTGCTCGCGACCTGCTCAAGGTCGCCGCAACCTTCCCGAGCTCTCCTCTCTGCGGCCTGACTTTTGCTCGCTCTTCTCTTGCTCGCCGCGACCTGCCCAGTAGCTCGCAACTTCCCTAGCCCGCAGCAGCCTGTGTTGTCGCCGCGACCTGCCTAATTGCTCGCGCCCCGCCTAGTCGCTCGCGACCTGCCTAGTCGCTCGCGACCTGCCTAGTCGCTGCGACCTACCCTTCTGTTCTCCACCTACTCGCAGCGACCTCCCTGCCTAGTCGCCGCGACCTGCCTAGTCCGCAGTTCTCGCTCTTCTCCCTTCTCCTAAACCGTCATGTATTCTACCGACTCCACTACTGCTAGCCCTCCTGCAGACCGCCCGACTCCTGCTCCTGAACTCCGCGACGAGCTTCAGATTACTACTCTTTCCCTCTCTGGGAAGAAAAACTTCATCCCGTGGGTGCACTCCGTTCGTCGGGTCCTGCAAGCTAAGGGCCTTGTGGGTCACCTTACCCAGGAACCTCTTTCTCCAACTACTGATGACTGGTTAAGAAATGATGGTCGAGTTCATACCTGGATCCTTAACTCTCTGGAGGGTGAGCCCTACCAGATGGTCATGTATCATGAGACCGCTAAAGCAATGTGGGAAGAGCTCAACTCCTTGTACTCAGGCATGGACAGTCTTCAGCACCTCTTCGACATCATCACCGATCTACAGGCGTTGGATGTTGGCAAGGCCATGGACATGACTTCCTTTGTGGCTCGTGCTAAAACCCTCACGGAGGCATGGATTCAACACCAACCATCCACTACTGATCTTGCGGCTCAGCGTGCCCAAAAGGAGGCTGTTTGCATTGCGATGATTATGGCTCGAGTCCCGCCCCACCTTCATAGTATCTGGGCACAGGTTTTGGCATCCCCTGTTACTCCCTCCTTTTCGGATGTTTGCTCTATGTTACTTCGCGTCCCACCTCCCCTGGAGCCCACTGCACCTCCATCTCCGGTCCTTCTTCAGCAGACCCTTCCTCCCCTACGTCCCCCTTCATATTCTACTCGGGGTGGTCGTACGGGCTCTCGAGGAAGGGGTCGTGGCGGTCGAGGTCACCCTAGGTGCTCCTATTGCGGCAGGGATTGATACACTGAAGCCGTCTGTCACAAGAAACATGGATACCCTCCTCTTCCGCCTACTGCTGTCATTGCTGATACTCCTTCACCC
Organism: Platanthera zijinensis; assembly: GCA_039513925.1. Lineage (NCBI taxonomy): Eukaryota > Viridiplantae > Streptophyta > Magnoliopsida > Asparagales > Orchidaceae > Platanthera > Platanthera zijinensis. The sequence goes on along the minus strand of CM077095.1, from coordinate 148,810,474 downwards.
AGTGGTATGGACCTTGAAGCTGTTCGCCTTCAACTGCAGCAACTCCAGGGTCTCCTCAACCCTCCTTCTGCTTCGGTTACCTCCACCTCTACTGCAGATATTGCCTCTACTTCCACTACAGGTAGTGCATGTTTCTCCTCCAGTTCCCGTTGGATCCTGGACTCGGGAGCCACTCACCACATTATATCTCTACTGCCGCCAAGATTTTCAGATGCTCCTCATCCAACATCTATTACCGTGGCGAATGGTGCGCTTGTTCCGATCTCTGGGTGTGCTGATCTCTTGATCCACCCCTCCATCTCTCTTCGCTCCGCTCTTTATGTGTCGGCATCCCCATTTAATTTATTTTCCGTTGGCCGTCTTACTCATGATATGAACTGCTATATTACCTTCACCTCTACTGGTTTTTTTGATACAGGATCAGCAGACGCAGACTACCATTGGTAGAGGACGACTGCAGAATGGGCTCTACCTCCTTGATGCTTATCCTACCGCTCTCTCTTCCGTGTCCTCCAGTGATTTGCATTGCCGTCTTGGGCATGCTCATCTTCCTATCCTCCAGAAGACGCTTCATGATGTATCTCTTCAGTCATTTAAATGTGATTCTTGTATTCTTGGCAAACAGCCACGCTCTTCTTTTCCTGCAAATTGTACTCGGAGTTCTGCTCCTTTTGCTTTAATACATTCTGATATTTGGGGTCCGTACAAGGTTACGAGTATCTTTGGTTATCGTTAATTTATAACGTTTATTGACGACTACTCACGTACAACACGGCTGTATTTACTTCGTGATCGCTCCGAGCTTCCTCGTGTCTTTCGGGCATTTGTGTTAGAAACTCGAACGCAATTTTCTACTACTATCAAGATCCTCCGCTCTGATAATGCCCGCGAGTACACTAGCCACGAGGTTGCCAATATTTGTGCGGACTTCGGGATTGTACATCAGACATCGTGTCCCTACACCTCTCAACAAAATGGGGTAGCCGAACACAAGAACCGCCACCTTCTTGATGTGGCTCGCTCCCTCATGCTTCACATGCATGTTCCCAAAGTTTACTGGAACTTCGCCGTCTCTACTGCGTGCTATCTCATCAACCGTCTCCCTTCGTCGGTTCTCCAACATGCTACACCCTTCATCCTTCTCTTTCCCTCAGCTCCACCCTTCTCCCTCCCACCCAAGGTTTTTGGATGTACTTGCTTCGTCCATCACCTTGGTCCCCCTATCGACAAACTAGACCCCCGCGCAGTAAAACACATCTTTGTCGGCTACTCCCGCACCCAGAAGGGCTATGTCTGTTACTCACCCGCTACTCGGACAGTCTCTGTGTCCGCTGATGTCACCTTTCGGGAGGATCAACCCTTCTTCCCTCCTCCTCTGCAGACTCCTCCACCAATCACCACTCTTCCATCTTCCCTTCCTCGACCGGTTATCCCGGTCCACACGCCTCTTCCCCTCCCTATACCACATTCCCCACCTGCTCCTTCGCGACCGCCCGTCATTCGGATCTACTCTCGTCGTCCTCCTCTTCCCGTTGTCCCTCTACAGTCGTCTTCGCCCTTGGATTCTCCGCATTCTGCTGCTCCGGTGCCCTCCTTTACAGCACATCCACTGGCCAACTGTGTGTCCCTACATTGGCTCTCTCCACAACTACAGATATTGGCTACTTCATTATCCTCGGTCTCTATTCCTAACTCCGTCCAGGAGGCTCTTCAACATCCTGGGTGGCGTGCTGCCATGGAAGAAGAAATGACTGCGCTTTGGGCAAACAAGACTTGGACCTTGGTGCCCCTTCCTCCCGGACAGAAACCAGTTGGATGCAAATGGGTCTTTGTCATCAAACATGCTCCTAATGGGATCATTGACCGACTCAAAGCTCGCTTGGTCGCTCGAGGCTTCACCCAGCAACAGGGTCTCGACTATGACGAGACATTCTCCCCGGTATCCAAACTCAACACAGTTCGTATTCTCATCTCCGTGGCTGTTCATCGACAATGGCCCTTATTTCAACTAGACATCAAGAATGCCTTTCTGAATGGAGACCTCCGCGAAACGGTTTACATGTATTAACCTCCTGGGTTTGAGACCACGGGGGAGTCTCGGGTATGTCATCTTCACAAATCGCTCTATGGCCTCAAACAATCACCTCGGACATGGTTCGATAAGTTTAACAAGGTTCTCCGGGAAATTGGTTTTACTCAAATCTCGGCCGACTTCTCATTATTTACTCGCCACCATGCAACAGGTACGGTTCTCTTATTGGTATACGTCGATGACATCATCATTACTGGCGATGATTCAAATGGAATACAGACGGTAAAGAAACATCTGAGCTCCGTTTTCAAACTAAAGATCTGGGACATCTTCGGTACTTCCTAGGTCTGGAGGTTGTTGGACGACCAGATGGTTTGGTCCTCTCTCAGCGGAAGTACTGCCTAGATCTCCTTCATGATGCAGGTTACTCCGGCTGCAAACCTGTGAACACACCCATGGAGGTAAATCACAAACTATGTGCTCAGGCTTCGGAGTCAGATACTCCCCTACAAAATCCAGAATATTACTGTCGCCTCGTTGGGAAACTAATCTATCTAACGGTTACAAGACCCGATATATCCTACGTTGTGGGAATCGTCAGCCGATATATGCACTCTCCTCAGAGCTCTCATCTTCAAGCAGTAGAACGAATCCTCAGATATCTTAAGACATCTCCTGGCCAAGGACTTGTATACAGAACCTCACCTTCAATTCCAACATTGGTGGCATACTCTGATGTTGATTATGCAGGATCTCTGGATGATCGACGATCCACTAGCGGGTTCTGCACATATTTTGGAGGACATCTGATTACCTGGCAGAGCAAGAAACAAGCAGTAGTTGCTCGAACCTCAACAGAAGCAGAATATCGGGCAATGACCTCTGTTGTCTCGAAACTCACGTGGATTGAGAGTCTCCTTGTTGACCTTGGGGTCAGGCTCTCTTCACCTGATCTCCTTTTATGTGACAGTCAAGCTGCCATGCATATAGCCAAGAACCCGATCTTTCACGAGAGAACAAAGCACATTGAGGTAAATTGTTACTTCATCCGAGAGAAAGTCCACATGAAGAAGATCGAACTCAAGCATGTTCCTGGTACTGAACAGGTTGCGGACGTCCTCACAAAAGCTCTACCAAGTACCCTCTTCTATTAGTGCTTATCCAAGCTTGGAACATACGACTTGTACGCTCCAGCTTGCGGGGGAGTGCTAGAAAAGCCCATGTAAAGGGGCCCATTATTGGCCCATTTTGTTTATTTTTCTCTCCTTCTTTAGTCCCACATCATGTATAGGATTTATTCTTCTCTCTTCTCTCCTATATATTTGTATTCTCTCCTTGTATTTGGATACTCAATATAGATATACAAGCTTTGGGCTGATTTCTACAACTATCTTAACAGTTGAGTGGTGGCAATCTTATGGTGCTTCAACTCCAAACCTAAGAAGATTTTCCATTAAAGTGCTAAGCCTTACATGCAGTGCATCCGATTGTGGACAAAATTGGAGTTTTTTTGAACATTTAAGCTTTTAAAATTTAATATCAGTGATTTATATTTTATATATTAAAGATAACTTATTTATACAGTTATTATTTATTACAGATACATAACAAAAAAAAAACAGACTAGCTCAACAACGATTGAATGATTTAGTATTTGTGAAGTACAATCGAGCGTTGAGACGTCGATTTGATGCACGTGATCACATAGATCCAATTTCTTTGACAGATATTGATGATAGCAATGAATGGTTGATGGGAAGAATGGAAGAAGATGATGACATTGAGGCTGAGGCTGAGCGGGGGGACTTGGTCTTTGATGATGAGTTATTAACTTGGGACACAGTTGCTAGCTATGAAGCACCGACACTTCAAAATGCCCAGCGTGTCAGTGTCGGACTCTCCGACACTCGTCCGACTCTCCGACACTCTCCGACACTCTCCGACACTCTCCGACACTCGTGTCGGAAGTCCGGCACGCTGGCTCACGCGGGACTCGCTTGTCCCGCTCAATCGGACACGCGTGCCCCTCTCAATCGGACACGCGTGCCCCTCTCAATTGGACACACGTGTCCCTAAGCTAGCTAGCTACTCACGGTGAGACGGGAGGCAATTGTCTTAAAAGTGCAATTTTTGTGAAATTTTTTTTATAAGTTCATATAAAAAAGTGAAAGCGCATTTGTTAATCATTTGTGGAAAAAGAATTGGAAAGTGTGTAAAAGTTTTAAGGAGTGATCTATTTGAAGTGAAAAACTATAAGAAGAGGTAATGTGTTAATGTTCTATCATTTATTGACATTTGGTTAAGTTTTGCATTTGAATAATTGATTAGTAATATTTAAACATGTCTCGGTTTATTTGAATATTTGTTATTTGTTCATTTTTTATTTTTTGTTAAATGTCTTAGGATTTTCATAATTATAAAAATTAAATAGTTAATATACGTGTCCGAGCGTGTCGAAATATGATATTTTTTGAGAATTTACGAGTCGCGAGTCGTGTCGTGTCATATCGCGTGTCGCGTGTCAGTGTCGGTGCAACATAGGTTGCTAGTGCCACTGGAGTTGAAGAAGAAATTTATTGCACACGATTATCGAAAGGAAAAAATATGATTTTTACAAAGACACTTGAGAAACGAAGCATATTTAAGATGAAAACTCCTACTCCATTAGTCATTAGAGAGGCTACTACTCCATTAGTTATTAGAGCGGCTAATTATCCATTAGTCCTTAGAAATGTCGATGATGTCGATGAAGAGGAAGTTGAATACAACAAAGAAGAAGAATATTATAATGATAGTGGAGAAGATGATGAAGACATAGTCTTTTCAGAGGATGAGTAGTTAGGTGAATAATAGATTATTTAAATTTCAGGATACTTTAATTCTTTTATTTAAATTATACATTAATAGATGTTTTCTGATTACACAAATAATAATATTTTTCAGGACTGATTTTTAATTGGTGCCTCTCGATCTTCTGACCGGACCATTTGAGGTTGTTATTTGATTGTCACTTCGATCTTCTGACCGGACTATTTGATGTTGCTTATTTGATTCAAGTTTTATTTATGTTATTGAACTTCGTTGTTATGTTAGATTATGTGGAGTAGTGGAGGTATTTAGAACCATTTGAGCTTATAAACTTATTGGAGCAAAGCTATAATGTTTGTATATATTTGTATTATATATATAAGTAGTTTATAAACTTGTTGGTTTTGTCTATTTATTTTTCTGAGCATGCTTGTTATGTTTCGGAGCATGTTTTTTAATTGTAGTGATGTTGGCTCTAATGAAGAAGAGGAAGAAGTTTACAACTTCATTGCACTATATTGATGAATCAGATAATCAAGGAAGATCATTTACACCTTTGGTTGGTCATGATTAAGGTACTGCACTTCATGCCTCTACGCTTCATACTTGTACAACTTTGTTGTTTTGATGCTTTTTTCATGGTGTGTAGCTGTTTTTCTGTTTTAGTTTCATTCATCAAATCATCTCTGACGCTGATATTATTGTCCAATATCTTTTTTCTTTCGCTTTTTGTACTTTATAAGTTATAAATTTGATATAAAAAACAAAAATAGGAAGAACACGTGCGAATTGGGCGCCTAATTCGCTTAATTTGAGCGAATTGGACGCTAATTGAGCGAATTGGGCGCCCAATTCGCTCAATTTCAGCGAATTGGACGCCCAATTCGCTCAATTTCCGCGAATTGGACGCCAAATTCACTCAATTTTCTTTTTACCCCCATTTTTGCGCCTCACGTGCCTCAGGTGCCTTGCGCCTATGCTTCAGGGCCCCTTTGCGCCTCGATACGCCTTGCGCCTTTGACAACATAGGTTGTGAGTTAGTGCATGGCTAGCCCTAGAACCATATACATGGAGGCTATTGTCCACATTTTGAAATATCTAAAAGGCACTCCATGAGTTGGGTTGATGTATATAAACAACGAACATTTGAAGGTACAAGATTTTAATGATGTTGATTGGGCAGGATCTCTGTATGATAGAAGATCAACAGTAGATTATTGGATATTCGTCAGAGGGAATATGATCTCACATAATATTAAAAAAGCAACATATGATAGCAAATTCAAGTGATGAGGTGCAATATTGGGCAATGATCCAAACCACATGTAAACTCATGTGGGTCAAACAAGTTTTAAAGGAACTTGGACAAAAGTTGAAACATCTTACAATCTGTTTGGATCGCAGGTTTTGATTTTGAAGAATCGGAATTCAGTAAAACCAAAAATCAACAGGTTTTAGTTTGACTGAATTTCAATTATGTTGTTCGGCTGCAGGGTTGAGCTGCAGGAATTAGAATTGGGCAATTCTGTTGTTCGAATGCAGCATGGAATTCATTCGCTTGAATTAAATGAAATAAAATTTCTATTTAGAAATATTAAAAAGCAGCCTAATCAGATTCAAGCAACTTCTGAATAATCTCACAAATAGGAAATTCAGTAAAAAACAGCCAAATCAGATCCAAGCAGTTTAACTACATTATGCATAATCCTGTTGTGGTAACCTACAAAATTGTATTGCTGCCTTATCCGTTCATTATAAACTTATAATTTCTTCTATTTGAGTTAAAGCTAACATAGAAAATCACCCAACTATTGAATTTTTCCAACAATCCCGAAATATATCAAGAAGAAGCCAGTAAAAGGGGTTCAAAAACCAGAGCGACGGTTTGTATCACAAGCATCCTTGCAGTCCTCATACATCCAGCACACGACCTCCCCACAGTTGGCCACCAATCTCTTCTCTTTAGTCCTCCCCTCTCCTCCGGCGAAACCGTCTACTGCGGCAAAGATGCCCACTGGCGGGAAACTGCAGGTTTGTAGAGCGAGGAAGCGTCACAAAATCGGTGACGTGAATGAGGCTGCGAGAAGGGGAAGGAGACGAGAGGGAAAAAGAGACGATGAGTAGTGATGATCTGCGGTCTCTTCTTCTCCAGGGTTCAGGGAACAAAATAGAGAAATGAAATCCATGGGGGAAAAGAGCACCTGCAAACAAGAGGAGGAAGAAGAGGAGGAAGAAGAGGAGGAAGAAGAATAGGAAGAAGAATAGGAAGAAGGGGGAAAACAGCACCTGCAAACAAGAGGAAGAAGAAGAGGAAGACGAGGAAGAAGAAGAAGAAGAAGAGGTGGAGGAAGAAGAAGGAAAGTAAGATCGATGGAAGGTCCGAGGAAGATCGCAAAACCAGTGGAAAAAAAACATCTCCAGAGACAAAAATTGGTTCACGCCTAAAATGAAAACTCGCGGTTTTGGACAATTCCAATTCCGACATCATTTCAGTCCAACCGAATTGCGGAAAAGAATTATTAAAGCGGAAAACCAATTCCACGGGAGCAAAACCGTCGAACCGAACGGCCCCTTATGGATCTCTTGTGTGATAATGTGGTCTCTATACGCATTATATCTAACCCAGTGCTCAACTAGTGTACAAAACACATTGAGATAGTCTGCTACTTTGTGAGAGAAAAGATTGTTGACGAAACATCGCCATTAAGTTCATTAACGCAAACTAACTTGCAAACATATTTACCAAACCTCTTACTAGGTACATAATTACCAAACCTCTTACTAGGTACATAATCAGATTTATGAGAGATAAGTTGGGCGGTGGGAATATCATGTATGTTGGGTGTGAGGGAGAGTTGAAGGGGTGAAGGTAAGATTCCCTCGCCAGGGATGAAATGTGTTTTTGTATTGTGTTGAGACTATTTGACGAGGGCATCTTGGATACCTCATGGTTGTGGAGCGGAGGGCTATCGGGTCTCTCTGATTGTGGTATCCCATTTTTCAAGATACATTTACATTTAAAATGCTCAAATAATATATGCTTTTGGTTTCAATTTGGTAGGAAAACCCCACTCAATTAAGTAGTATGTGAAGGCTTGTCTTTAGGTATAATCAACATAAAAATTGATGTGGATCATGGTTCGAGAACTAGTCATTGCATGCTGGGGTCCTGACAAGTCTATGTTCACAGAAGGTGCAAATTGGATCGTCCTCTAGACAATCCGAGCCCGTAGTTGTGTTCGTAACCAAGACGGGATATTTATATGTATTTTTCACTTTTTTATTTTGAGAGATTTGACAACCATTATGATTGTTCGATCTAGGCCGTTTATAATAGTTGCCCTAGTTTGTTTCATCTATTTAAACAAGTATATGAGGTTGATTTAGAGCTATCACTGATTTTTGATACTTCTTCAAGATCCACCAATCATTCTGGATGCTGCACCTTGGTTTGTACTTTTCCCCCTTCTCCTCAACTTCCCCTTCGCCGCCACCAAAACCCCAACACTTCTCCTTGCTGTTACAATCCTCAGGAACACAATTCTTTGTTGCCCTCACCCTCCTGGAAGCCATGATGCCCCTTCCAGCCACTGCCTCACCTCCCAGACCTCCTTCAGCCACCAGCCTATCCTCCTAAAGCTCCTACAACTGCTGCCCTCCCCTTCCAGACCTTCTACAGTCGCCAGCCAACTCTCCCAAAACCCCTACAGTTGATGCCCTAAACTTCCATATCTCCCACAATGGCCTACCTCCCCTCCTAACCACCCAACAACCACCTCAAACGCTGCAAGATCCCTTTCTGCATCTACTCAACTCCTCCACAACCCATTCCATGCACCTTCATTCTGCAGTCCACAACCTCCAGCCATCCGCCCAACATCCGCAACCTCCCCGACCTCCCCGCTGCCCTGACAACTGCCTCAGCTTCCTATGGCCATCAGGTCTCCACCACCACCTTACGGACTGCTTATACCATTTTCCTTATTTGGATGTCTTTTCTCTTTATTAGATAGTTTTAGTCATATATGATTATGGATGTGTTCGTTGAGCCTATTTAACACAAGATGATTCTGTTGGGTTTTGGTAGATGACACAACACTTGTGCACGCAGCGGAAATAAGGAACAAGAAAACCCAAAAGAGTTCGGATCTAGCGATGAACATTAATCAAGAAGTGTTGTAAATAAAATTTACCTCTGCGGGATTGAGTCTATACTCAACCTAGATGCTCCAGGAGACCAGCCGATCACTTAGCAGCTGCAGTTCCTAGTGCAGAATATTATCCGCACTTCTACAGAAAGTCCACACGAACGGGAGAACCCGTAGAATCTTGTCGCACAAGATCTGGGTCGGGAGAGGAAGGTTAGCGTCTCCACAGACTGTTAGGCCTGTTACAGGAGAGGCGGCGGCGACACTCGCCGGAATAAGACTGAGCGGCAGCGGCGGGATCGGCAGCGGGCGGAACGACTTCCATCGGCTTTTAGGGTTCGGGTCTTTCGCATAGTGCGGTTCGTGTGCTTAGACAGAATGAACAGTTACCATAATGAGAAAACCTTAAAATCCTCTATTTATACCCAAGGAATAAATAGAACTGCTCTCATCGCTATTCGCAGACCCAGGACTTAAAATCCAGCATTTTCGATCAGACAACCATTGTCTCGACGAATCGTCGAGTATCAATGTTACATATGACGAATCGTCGAGTATACAAACTATACTCGGCGAATCGTCGAGTATCCATATGATATTCAACGAATGGCGTTGAGTGAACTCAACGCTCTCAACGTCAAACCCGTCGAATCAACACTTGACTGGACGAAGGCGTTGAGTGGGCTCAACGCACTCAACGCCTAAGTGCCAGATTCGTCGAGTTAATATTTAACTCGACGAAGGCGTTGAGTGGACTCAACGCACTCAACGCCTGAGACTCAGATTTGTCGAATCAACTACTTGACTCAACGAATCGTCGAGTATACTCAACATACTCAATGATTAAGTGTCATACTCGACGAATCAACTCTTTGACTCGACGAATCGCTGAGTAAACTCAACACACTCAACGTCATCATTCGACGAGTTAACACTTGACTTGACGAAAACGTCGAGTGGTCTCAACGCACTCGACGCTTCCAAAGCCTAGTTGTTGCTAAGTCTTTTCCACTCATCATATCAGCAAATCATACTAAGCCAATCTCCCAATTTCTCAAAACGTTCTTATGTGCGACCCCGATAGGCTCATACTGCGTTAGCAGTGATGCTACATACTTGATCACTTCCAGATCACAATGGTAACACCAACAGATTCTACAGGTGACCGACATATGATGCCTTAATCCTAAATGAAATGTAAAAAGCATGCAACTAATGCAAATGGATCTATGAGAAATTCTAAAATGAAGATGCAGAAGAATGCAAGCACGCAATTCAGTGAGCGGGCTTCGCGACATTAACCCTAATGCGATGAGTGGAAAAAAGGTTTCGTAATTATTTCTTTCGTGCCCCCATACATATATATGTACATTTAAATACCAACACTCTCTCTAGATGTACGAAAGATATCATCTCAGCTCATCTTGTCACACATTCTAAACAAATCAAGCGAGTTGAGTCCCTTATTGTGACAATCAACCACTTGCTCTTTAGTAACTATATGCCCTAGGATCCACATGTTTGGTTCTATCATATTGAACGAGGTTGTTTGCAATGTTAATAGTTAACTTGCTGTCACACCACAATGTCATTTGCCTGCCTTGGTCCATCATGAGCTCTACCAGCAGGGCTTTTAACCATAACATCTTCTCCTACACCTAAGTTCATGGCCTTGTACTCTGTCTCAGTCGTGGATCTCGCAACTGTATTTTGCTTCCGTCTCTTCCAGGAGACCATATTGTCCCCCTGCAAACATGCAATATCCGTATATGGACCTTCTGTCATCGACGTAACTAGCCCAGTCTGAATCATAATAGTCCTCGATGTTCAAATACCCATTCTTCCAGAAGATCAACCCTTTTTTGGTGCATGTTTCAAGTATCTTAAAATTTGATACACAAAATCCATATGACCTTCCCTAGGATCATGCATATAGCGGGCCACCACACTCACAACAAAGGATATGTCGGGACGAGTGTGACTCAGATAGATCAAGCGGCCTACCAATATATGGTAAATTGGTACCTCTCTCTATTGATTGACTCTCCTGCCTCAGCACGGATCTTAGACTTCCGATCAGTGAGAGTAACCGCAAGCCTGCACCCAAGCAGACCTGTCTCTGTAAGCAAGTCGAGCACATATTTTCATTGAGATAGAACAATCACCTCTGCACCAAGAGCTATTTCACTCCTAATGAAATACCTTAGTTGTCTCGCGTCCTTTACCTCAAATTCCTTGCCCTATCTCGTCTTTAGCTGAGCAATATCACTCTCATCATCACCAGTGATAATCATATCGTCTACATACACAACAAGCATTGTAGTGTGAACTTCACATCGTCTAAATAACATTGTATGATCAACATTGGTCTACTGATACCTCACGCCTATCATAGCTCTCATAAATTTGTCAACCAGGATTGGGGAGACTGTTTCAGTCCATAAAGAGACTTATTGAGTCTATACACCTTACTAGTCGTTTGTTTCCTGTCAAATCTTGATAGTACCTCCATGTACACCTCCAACAAATCACCATGAAGAAATGCATTTTTCACGTCGAGCTGATGCAGTTTCCATCCCACATTCACTGCCAAGGATACCAGTGTACGCATTGTGCCCATCTTCGTTGGGTTCGCGGTTTGCGCCACTGCCGCCCGTACCCTTCCACCTCCACCGACATTGTTGCTTCTACCTCCACCAGTTTGTGCTCTAGCGCTCCCTTCGGTCGCCTTACCACGTCTGCTTTTCTCCGCTCTGCAAGACAGCCGACCGCCGCTTATCGTTCCGACGGCAGCGCCACTAATCTTCACCGCCAACGCTGTGACGACACACTACCAGGCGTTGTTTTGGCGCAAAATTAAGGAGCCAGAGAAGTCGATCGTCCTACTGGGGTTCGTGTTTGGGGACAAGCTCGATTTCAAGGATGTATGAAGATGATATGGACCTGAGAGAGGCTCACGACATCAATTTTTGTTTGGGGCCTAATAGAGGCCCGCAACATCAGTTATCTAGTAGTTATATTATTAGGTTTGTTTATGTTATTGAGTCGAGTCATTGTACCAAATCACTGTATCTAGTTGTGTTGTATTAAATCATAGTCGTCATTACTAGAGTTGTCATGGCGTTTAATTGTTTTTAATATTTGATGCATATGGGGCATTTACGGTTATGTCATCAGAGCCGATATATAGGGCACTTGGGGCCATGCAAGGGTATGAAAGAATTAAACCAAAGTTATGTTTCTCTCTCAAGCTTTTCTCTAGTTTCTCTTCTCTCCTCCCTCATTCTAAGGTTATCTCCCTTATATCCCCTCCTTCATCCCTAACTCCAACAAATCCCTCAAAGGAAGGTCATAATAGTAGCCAATAGACCTAATGGAAAGCAGTTCCCTCCATGCCAATGAGGGTCGTACTGACCTTATGCGGCTCTGGGATCTAATAAATGTCGAAGAACTGTTTTGCGCGGGCGATCCACCCCATCGGGTCGGTGTCGTTGAAGGGACGTCGAACGAGCAGAGTGCAGGTGGATAGCCTGTCGGCGACAGAAGAAGATCCCGACGAAGGTCCAGGTGTGCCCCAAGAAGCTACGGGGACTCTGCATTGGAGGTCGAGGAGGCGCTCGGCCGACTGGCCAGGAGGCTGTCAAACTTAGCATCAATATGCAACATGAGGGCCTAAAGCGAGGCGATGCACTCCTCATGTGCATCGAGGCAGTGGGAGATGGCTAGATCCACAGGAGGTTGAGGCGTTGGTGAGTCGGAGTGCGCCATAGAGCGGAGCCGTGGGGTATGCACACGAGAGGGAGGGTGGTTCTCAGCCAGACGAGCGATGGAGGCATTGTCGGGCGTGCTAGAAGCTGAAATAGGCATTTTAGACGGATCGATGCTAGGAGCCACTGGTAGGGCACGATCGAGCGCAAGAATCAACCGCTGAGACTGGCGTGGGAGGAGCGCAGAACGCAGATGGTGCACACTAGTCGGAAGGAGTCAGACGCGAGCGCGAAGAAAGTTGCGGACAGCACGAGACGTCGATCCTGGGGAGAGAGCGTCGACACTGGCTGCAGGGACGACTCGCAGTGTGCATGAGCGTAGCGAATGTTGGAACAAATGCTTCAGGCGTCGAAAGCCACGACGGAATGGGCGGCAGGTTAGACCAAATTGTTACCACTCGGAATGGAAACCGGAGGCAACCCTAATACCGAGAGAGGAGGTGAATGGAGGAAGGGGGAAGGGGGAGGAAAGAAAATAACCCCTAGGGTTCCCATAATTTCATAATACTCCAAAGATACCAATTACATTCTATTGCCCACGTGGCTTTATTTAACCCCCAGTCTAAATGCAAAAAGAGAAAGATACATGCGTCTTAATTATTTTCTGTCGACGTGTCGCTAGCGGGCCTTTCGTGTCGCTTGTATACCCATTACCTTCCACACTGGAGCACGCCCCTCTCCTTCTTACGCGTCTGTTACAAAGACGGACCCCTAATTGAACCAGGACTTGGACTCAATGAAAAAAAATCAATTCTTATTTCAAATAAACAAAATAATAATTCTTAAAATAAAGAAAACAATTAATGTAGGGGTAGGTTACGGGGTGCACAAAACCTAGGCGGTGGATATGCAAGTGTGACACACTAGTGCTAAGGCTACATGCAATGAAACCGTCAGATACAACGACAAATAAATTAGAGCAATGTAATTTCAACACCATGCAGTTAATTAAAGAATAAAGGACAAACATTCAATTCAGCAAATTTTAAATGGCTTTCCTCCGCTCGGAGGGCCAAGGCTAAGTGCGCGGCGAATATATCCCACCTGTAAATTTTAAGTGTATCACCACAAAGTTCTAGTTCGTATCCAAGCAAGCACAAGAACCAATCCAATAATAATGTCAAATCACATAAACCAATACACCAAGAAACTCATTAAAGTAGCGGGTTGGCCAAGACACTGGAGATTTCGAATCCGGATGCCCGAAATAGCGATCAAACGTGGAACCAGTGGCGTGGAAATGATGGCGGTGGCTGTCCTCGACGGTGGATGGCGAGATCGGGTCGAAAATAGATAGATTCGGCCACGTGGGAGTAAATTCGGGCAAGGGATGGATGGATCCGATGTTTGGGAGCGGATCCGAGCTAAGAGATGAAATATGAGTGGTGGGGATGACGAATCGGAGGCTGAAATTCTCAGATATGGACTGATCTTGAGAAACGAAACAACGGGGAAGTGGATCCACGTGAAAGGAGGGGTGGATGCTTGCGCTTGTGAGGTCTCAAGAGGGGCGGTGGCTTGGGGGTGAGGATTTGAGTGAGGGATTTGGTGACGGGCCTGGTAGGGGGCGGTGGTGGTTGAGAAAGGGAGGGGGGTGGTCGGTCGAGGGAAGGCTCAGGTAGAGAGGCCGGAGGATGAGGTTGGACGTGGGGAAAGGGGCCGGCGGCTTAGGTTTTGCTGGAGGTTAAAACCGGCGGCCAGAGGGAGGGCTAGGGGTGGCGACTAGGGGATGTAGAGGGGAAAAATATGGCTTAGGGTTAGGGTTTACCTTGGGGATGAAGAAAACCTCTTAGGAGTAGTCACCTAGGGTTCCACGGAGTCGGCACCATGGTGGGATCGCCGGATTCTGGGATAAACTTCTCCAAAATTTGCAATGCCTTCAAAACCAACCCCTACTCATCTATTTATAAGAAAACAAAACTAAGGCATCCCACAACAATTATGATTTGCCGGCGGCGGGACCACTCAAAACACATGAAAATAAATCCAAAAATACTAAAGTAGCATATGATTTTGACTCGCGACAACAATCCGGACACATCTGCGGAGTCGGATCGGTGATCTGATCAAGCCTTCCTGCGCAAATATACGAATGTGGGTCCCGCTGTGCGACGAACCACTCCTGGTGCACGATCTGATGGCTCCCCATCAACTTCCCCCAACTGAAAATCCTTCATCTCCGATGAATGGAGACGATCATACTGAAGTTGAAGTCCAGGGGTGAGTCGGTCGAGCTCTGCGAGTAGTATCCAAGCGTCATCCGCATCTGGGCGGCCCTTCCAATGTACCAAGTAGCGTCATCCGCATCTCGAGTGGTGGATCTCGGTGCGATCTTCGGTGCCAACGGTGGAACCAAAGTTGACGAATCCCCAAGTGAGTGGGTCTCATCAATGGGTGTATTGTGGTAGCCATCAGACGTATGTGGACTATGTGGGTGGTAAGGTAACGGGAGTGGGGATGGGGTGGTTGGGTGTCTTCACTGCTCGGATCCACATACTCGTGAGGCTTGTAGTATGGTATCAGATCCTCAACATTAAATACGAGATGAATTCTCATACTTGTCGGAATATCGAGTCGGTAGGTGTTTGCCCCAATACGACTTATAATAGAGTGGGGGCCCATTCGCCTGACGCTTAGTTTTTTGGCAGGCCTCGAAGGGTGCCTCTCAAGACGGTTTCACACCATTACCTTTTCGTCTACTTGAAATACTTGTTCCCGCCTTCGCTTATCTGCATAGGTTTTATAATTATCATTGCTCGTTATTATCCGTCGACGGACCGACTCATGCAACTCATGCAAATGTCGTGCAAAAAACTCAGCAAATTCACTAGGGCGCGACTCTAAGGGGCTAGGAAAGAGGTATATAGGCTTCCTAGAATCATATCCTGACACTATATGAAATGGACTCAACCCGGTAGACCTATTGACTGAACTGTTGTAAGCAAACTCTACGACTGGAAGGTCAAGATCCCAACTACCTATATGTTCTCCTACTAGACATCTCAATAAGTTCCCTAAGTTACGGTTGACTACCTCTGTCTACTCGTCCGACTGTGGGCGATATACCGAAAACCTAAGAGTGGTGCCAGTCTTGTGTCATAGGTCTTCCAAAAATAACTCATGAATCTAACATCACGGTCTGATACGATAGACTTAGGTAGGTCATGTAATCTAAAAGCGTCCCTTATAAAGATGGATGCTACGTGTGAAGCACCCGCCGTCTTGCGACACACGATAAAATGCGCCATTTTTGAAAACATATCGACCACCACGAAGATGGAATCGTGTCGACGAAAAGTGCGGGGAAGCCCGAGCACGAAATCCATGTCGATGTCCTCCCAAGGGCGGTGTGGGACAGGTAAAGGTGTGTACAGATCCGTGTTCTGCTTTATTCCCTTCGCCGTCTGACAGATACGCCAGTGGCGAACAACGCGAGCCACATCCTTCTTGAGACTGGGCCAGTAGAGGTGGTCCTCAACAATGACAATAGACTTATCTCGCCCAAAGTGCCCAACGTCCCTGCCCTCGTGCAACTCCCAAATCAGGTAATCGCGATAGGAAGTCTGGGGTATGTATAGGCAGGATTCCCGGTACTGATATCCCTCAAAGATCTGATAGCCCTCAACAGGGTCGGGGGGGGGGGTCTCGGGACAAGGCAGAATAAACCTCGCCAAAATCGGAGCGTGTCTGGTAATCTAGAATCACTCTCTCAAGCCCATCTACGCGTGCGGTCATCGTCTGGAGCAAGGAGACACAGCGAATCAGTGTGTCGGCCGGCTTGTTCTCACACCAACTCGGTGTTTGAGAACGTAATGAAAATCCTATAGGTACTCGACCCACTTGGCGTGCCGGTGTCCCAACTTGCGCAGTGAATCTAAATATCGTAATGCCTGGTAATCTGAATTGAGGACAAACTCCCAGGGCAGGAGATAGTGTCTCCAGTAGCGTAGAGACTGGACAATCGCATAAAATTGTCGATCATAGTTCGAGTATTTTTGCTTAGCCTCGTCCAGTTTCTCACTAAAATAGGAAACTGGATGTTCCTCTTGGCTCAATACGCCACCAATACCTACACCAAAAGTGTCACACGCGACCTCGAACGCACGGCTAAAATCAGGAAGTCTCAAAACAAGAGTCGTCGTCAATCTCTCTTTGATCTCCTCAAATGATCTAGTGGTTGCGGGGGTCCACTAAAATTCTCTCTTTTTGAGGCAGCTCGTGAATGGGGTCATAATCGTACTGAACCCCTGGACAAACCTCCTATAGAAGGTGACAAGTCCGTGGAAGTTGGGAGCCTCATGAACATTCATGGGCACATGCCAGTCGCAAATAAATTTGACCTTCTCAGGGTCAACAGATACTCTGGTAGATGACACAATGAACCAACACTTCTTCAAGTTCACATTCAATTTTTCTCGGCGGTGGGTGCCAAAGAGAAGCCTCAGATGATCGAGGTGATCGGCCTGAGTCTGGCTATAGATCAATATATCATCAAAATACACTACCAGAAACTTGCCCATGTAGGGTCGTAACACCTGCGTCATAACTCATGAAAGTACTCAGGGCGTTTGATAGCCCAAATGGTATGACCAGTCACTCGTACAGACTGTCCTTGGTCTTAAAGGTCGTCTTCCATTCACCTCCCTCGCGAACTCGTATCTGATGCTACCCAGTACCGAGGTCGATCTTGGAAAAGATCTGGGCACCGGACATAATATCCAGTAGGTCATCGAGTCGCGGGATAGGGAAACGATACTTGACTGTGATTTTATTTATGGCGCGGCTGTCGATGCACATACGCCAATTACCGTCCTTCTTAGGGGTAAGAAGGGCGGGAACCACACAGACTCAAGCTCTCTCGAATAAACTGCTTCCGAAAAAGCTCGTCAACCTTCCTCTTGAGCTCAGCGTGCTCATCAGGGTTCATACGATAATGAGGTAGGTTTGGGAGAGAAGCTCCCGGGACTAAATCAATAGCATGTTGAATGTCCCGGGGAGGGGCAGCTCATCGGGGAGCTCGTCAGACGTAATATCCACAAACTCATCCAAAAGTGGACGCACCGCTAGGGGTGGTCCTCTGGGAGGCTCTCAGAAGCCATAGTGGCCGACACGACGTAGATGATATCAGATTCAATGCTATCTCGCAGGAACTCTCCTCGCCTCAAGCTATGTAGGGGCCTCGAGGTGCTCGTACTCACAAAAGACTCAACCTGACTCGTGGATTTCTCCTTGGGTTGGGTAGGCGTCAACGTAATCTTCCGCCCCTTGTCGTAAAAGACAAACGTGTTCGAGCGGCCGAAACACGTGACGTCGCGATCAAATAGCCAGGGCGGTCGAGCAGCACATGGGCATGGGAATAGCGTAGGATATAGTCATGAACACTCAATTCTCCCCCTTTTGATATTATTGAAAGGGTCAGGGAACAATCGACATGTCTCGTGAATACTCAACTCTCCCGCTATGTTCATGTGATACTAAAGAGATAAGAGAACGGGAGCACATGCACAAGAAATCATAGAGGGCTAGGGGCTTGATTTGGAGCGGGACACCATGAATATAGACCTACCCACTAGAAAAAATCAGTTGATTTGATGTGTTTTTCAGGAAAAAAATAATTTTGACAGCACAATTAAAACTAAATATGCAACAATTTGGAGTACAGTGCTAATAGATTTATAGAGTTAATACAATGTAACATTGTAAGCTTCATGAATAGAGATCGTGTACTAGAACACATATGCTATAGACAAATAATGTAGTTCCAGTCTAATTCTTATGTATGGAAGCGTTAGATAGAATAATGACTAGTGAACGTATAACATCATAGGCAAAAACATCAAATAGAAATTATCTTTAGTACATGTTTCTCAATAATGCAAGATGCTACCACAAGAGAAATGAAGTGCGTTGCTAATCGGGACGAGGCAGCGCTGAGTAACCTAAATCGTCGTCTTGTCAACCCAGATGACACAATAAGGGTGGGGGTGAGGCTCTACCTTCACCTGCATGCGGTCAAGACCCTTTTGGGCCATGATATTCACACAACTCCCACTATCGATAGTTAGCTTGCAGGGACCGCCTGCACAGCTGCACTAGGAAAGTACTTGTAGAATATGGCAGTGCGGCGCTAGTTCTCGTCTACACGTAGGGTATGTAAGAGACGCCTAATCACGCCCATCTCTAAGGATCGCTCAGCATCACTCTCCCATCCTTCCTCGATAGTAGTTGTGATCTCCTCAATAACCCCCTCACCTTCCTCTAAATCCTACTCCTTGTCCTCAACTAGCAGGCTTCGCGTGGGGCACTGTGCCGCCATGTGTTCTCTGCCAGAACATCGATAACATAGAATACCTTCAAATCGCTGGCCATCAGTGGCGACGGCCTTGCCCTTCATGTCTGTGGGAACGTGAGGGCGCAACCGCGGTGGTCTGGAGCGGAGCAGGTTTTCTATAAGTTGAGGAATCAGTCCGAGAGGGGAACTGCCTTGTGCTAGATGACCCGAGGTACTGCTCGTATTTTAGGGCGTGCTGAAAAATCTGATCAATGGTCTCTAGAAGATGGGGAATCATCTCTCTCCGAATCTCAAAATGTAAGCCCGCCTTGAAACGAGAGGCGGTAGCAATGGACTCCTCTGAGATGTCACTCCTAACGACAAACTCATTGAAGCGAGCCATATACTCGGCGACAGTAAGTGTCCACTATCGTAAGTTTTGTAACTGATCAAGTAATTGGTCTCAGTAGGACACTGAGAGATACTCCTCTTTCAGTCTTTGCTTCATCTCATCCCATCGGGTGATGGGGTAATCGCCATCTCGCTCAACAGCTCTCTCAACACCAATCCAAAATACTTTAGCCTGTCTGACCAGCTTCATTTTGGCGAAGCAAACGCAGCGTTCGTCGCTCATGTCGTACCACTCGAAGTAATGGTCCATGTAGAGGAGTCATTCACTAAAGGCTTTTGGGTCCAGGCGGCCATCGAATGAAGGGGCATCAATGCGAATACGACGAGTGATGTCGTAATGGTGGCCACCTCTCCGTGGGTCAGGGTAATCATCCCGAACGTAATCATATCAAGCGGGTGAGGGACCACGCTCTCTCCGATTTGGGAGATAATACTCATCACGGTGGTAGTCATGGCGACCGTATGGAGGCACACGATCTCTAGGGTCAGGCTGGGGCTGACGGGGCATACGATACTCTTTACACTAGTGTGGGAGTCTATCACGAGCAGGAGCTTATCTATATGCTCAATTGCAAGATCGGGATTCCGTCTCGCCGACGATACTGGGGCTCGGGGTGGAATATCACGACGGTAACGGTCTATGGGAGGTTGACCATCCATCGGATGCTGGTCACGACGAGGAGGAACATCAGGGTCGTCCTCTAGCGGGTCGCCGCTCTGTGCTGGAGTGTCCCTAGCATTCTCTAAGTGGTCTAAGCGGAGATTCACCTCTGCAAGGTCATGACACGCATCGTCGAAAACTGGGTACCTAAGGTGTCCAAAGGGTCTAGGATACGACGCTGAAACTCGGCAAAAGCGGCACCCGAATTCGAGCTCGCCGCTCGGTCGTCGGTGACTAGTGGATTTGACATGTTTGCTCTAAAATTCCTACCACTACGGAGCATGCAAATGACCCGACTTGGGCTCTGATACCAATTGATGTAGGGGATGGCTACGGGGTGCACAAAACCTAGGCCTCTCGGTGGATATGCAAGTGTGACACACTAGTCCTAAGGCTACATGCAATGAAACCGTCGGATACGGTGACAAATAAATTAAAGCAATGTACAAACGAGATGTGTCCGGATTTTATTTAGTCTCGTGTGTACTTGAGCAAAAATGGGAGTTGCAGAGCTGAGAATGTTTTGGTGGATGTGTGGACACACGAGACTAAATAAAATTAGGAATGAATGTATCAGGGATAAGATGTGAGTGACACCGGTTGTAGAGAAGATACAAGAAGCTTGATTAAGATGGTTCGGACATGTACAAACGAGACCATTAGAGACAGCTGTTAAACTTTGTGGGATTTTAACCACTAGACATGTTAAACGGGGGAGGTGTAGACCAAAAAAGACTTTAAATGAAACTTTAGGGAAGGACATGATGTACTTATGCATTAGAGAGATTATGATGAAAGATAGGGTTCAACGGCGACAAAGGATCCATATAGCCGACCCCACTATGGTGGGATAAAAGCTTGAGTTTTTTTGTTGTATATTTCGAGTTTTGCATCAATTCTCTCATCTCATGTTACTTGGGACGCATTTTCCCATCTTCAATATCAATGACTGCTAGAACATATCATGATTGATGTGTGCCATCTACATTGTCCTAATCGACTTTTTGCCTTTATAGCGAATAATATTGAATTCTGCGCCTTTTTAGGGAGCAAGATTCTCAGTCAAACAATGCTGATTGAACTACTGGTGTCAGAAGGAGAAGCCTTCCCAAACACTGATGCCAATTGCGGTCTGATATTTTGGTGCAAATGGCGAACATAAGCTGAGCTGCTTTTTGGCCCAAGTAACCCCTGTTATGTTTGTTTTAACCTGTTAACTTTAATACTACTTGGGTTGGGCTGGCCCAGCCATGATAATATTGGATTTACTGGGCCAGACCGTATTAAGGTCGGGCTAGCCCAGAATGCAGCCCTATTGGTTCTTCTGTTCTTAATCTTTTTTGTTTTACAGAGTTCATGTGTAATTACTAAAATGCTGCCTGGTTCAGGAACTCACACTGCCATGTTACCAATCAAAATGATTCTGGAAATGTCTCTACCATGTTTTTTGGATCCAAATCTTCAGGAAATGTGAACCCTTAACATTGCTGTGAGTTATGATCCAAATATTCTGCTATTTTGCATTGGCATTGGTAGATTCCAGCTTTATTCATGTAGCTTTTACTCTATTATCTAATATCTTTATGGTTTCTTCCCGACGACTAGTTTAGAAAACAAAAACTGAAGTTGGTAATGTCCTTTCACCCCACTAACCTGTTCTGTCCTCGATCCCTTCATCCCTCTAGTGGGTTAATTATCAAATCCAATTCCGGCGACATACGGATTGCATTGGTTAACCGCAATTGGAAGGGCAGGCTCCAAATTCTAGAGAGGGAGCTCCATCAGCTCGGATGTGAGGTGGGTTCTCCAGCATTCCCAGGCCACCTTCGTTGTTTTCAGCTATCAAATCAGTAGGGTCAGCCCTGACCACTGACAATTCAGAGTCCAACAGACATCTTAAAACTCCTCAATGCTGTGAAGCAGCTCAAACCTTACTGTCTACATAGCAATTGCTTCAGATGAGTACAGTACTCATTAGATAATTCTTCTTGTTATATTGTGTTATATTGGGTTATGTTATGTGCCAGTTATGTTACGTGCCAGTCGTAACGAGCCTGTAGCTTGCCGGAGACGTGGATGTCGGTAGCGAGGGTAGCCGAAATGTCGGAAATACCGTGGAATTGCTGAAGGGAGTTGAGTTCAAGACACTAGATGCTTCAAGGGAGCCAAACTCAATCTCACGATGCCCTAGATGTGAGGATCGGTTAGGGTTTGGGAGAGGGGGAAATAGGAGGAAAACTAAAGAGAGAAAAAAGAGAAATATTTCTTGCATCCCTTTTCATAGCCCCAAGGGTCCTTTAAATAGAAATTACATGACAAGTTAATACTCAGAGTATTGGCTCACTGCCTAAAAAGACAGGCACTTAAACTACTTGAAATAACCCGTAACAAGATACATAAATTGTGAAATAAAGACAATCACCTAAATGCCCCTACCATACCATTCCCATTTTCTTCAACCTTGTCCTCAAGCTCGAAACAATGGTATGGAGTATGGACTCGAAGACATTACTTGTCATTTGGTTCATTAGCGTGTTCCATCAAATTAATGTTGCCCCTGTACCGGCAGATGGGTGATGAACAATCTGCACCGGACACAACGCTTTCCTTAGTGTGGATGTCCGGTGGTCAGTCAGAACAATACTGATTCGTGCGTGCAAGAGGAGAGCCACCGTAAACATCAGCGGTCTTGGCACGTACGATTAATGGTAGACAGGCATCTTGCTGAATGAGAACAACAACATATGTCGATTGTTGGGCGATAGCTAGATAGACCAAAATATCAACGACCTGTACTTGGTCTGGTAGGATCTCAGAACATGTGATGAGAGGATGGATATTGTACAACCCGTATTCGTCGAGGGTGGACCCCTTCATAGCCAAGTCAGCAGAAGTCAAAGTCAGCAAGTCAAGACAGAGGTCAGAGTCAACGCGCCAGGTGATAGAAGGCATGGGCGAGTATGGCGAGCTCCCCTCGCATACTCGCCAGGTAGGCGACTAGGCCCGTTACTCGCCCGACCGTGCGAGCTTCTCCAGGAAGTCGCCTAGTCGTCGGGGGGTGGGCTATATAAATAAGACTCACCCCCTCCCCCAGGATTTCTCTATAAATAGGACCTCAGGGGTACGAGGAGAGACACTTTTGAATCTCGCCGAGATCTCAGACTCTTTTCTTGGACGCTAGCTTAGCCTGTAAATTCCTTTTTCTCAGAGATCAGGTCGCGACCTAGCGACTATCTTTTTTTAGTCGTCGCGACTTAGTTACCAGCTAGTCTCCCTCATACCCTGCTCGGTCATTCTTGGTTGTGGAGGGGTTGTTTCTTCCAATCTTCCGGGTACGTGGTGGGACCTTCCTACCGCAGCGCCTGGGATCCTGTTTGTCCAGTGATTTCCGTGCTTTAGCCCGCTAGCCGTCGAGCCTATCCGTTAAGCTGGTAACCTTAGGCTGCCTTGATTCGATTTTTCGGAGTAGGGAATTTTCCAGGCTTCAACACTTGGTGCAGTGAGCGTGGATTGCAGCCAAGGAGGTAAAGCTTCGCTTGTAGGCGAAATGGTAAGTGCAAGCGAGCAAGGCGAGTTAGTCGGCAACTCGGCAGGAGTTGGTAACTCGTCGCGAGGAGGCGAGTTTGTGACGGTAGCTGCGTTCGAGGAGTTTGCGAGGAGGATCGAGAGGACCATTCTCTCAGGGCTCCCTCGTCGCCCCGATGTCACGGCGACCTCTCCCCGCTGCGTGACACCGTCGGATGAGGAAGCGCCGCCAAGGCGACCTGGGAAGGAGCGAGCTTGGGAGAGAGAGGAGCTGTCGTTGGCAAGTTACATCCCAACTGGGAAGGACCTTTCATCGTCCAGGAAGTCCTAGCCTCTGGTGGCTATCGACTGCAAGACCAGAAAGGAGAGCAACTAGGAAGTACTTGGAGCGGGGATGACCTGAAAAGGTTTTACTCTTAACAGTAACCTGTAATTATTCTTGTAAATCACCTTTCAAAATATACATTTCCTCGCCCCCGGAGCCACGGGAGGTTGCGAGTTATCTTCTTTGTGTTGTGATTCATTTCAAGATAGCTAGGAGCAATGAAGTCCGACTCCACAATCGATTTAGGAAACGAGCCTTCGACCTGTTTCTCCTAAATAGCCCAGAGCGGATGATGGGACGATGCTTCGGGATTTAAGCGTCCTTGTAAGACCGAGCCCCTGCATTGACGGCCGAGACCAGCTCCCCCCTTTGCATGTCGACCTAGCTACCCCTGATTGCATCTCTCCTCCGACTGGAGGAACTATCAGGAACAAGTCTGGACGCTAACCTTCTAAACTCGACAAAGGATCGACCTCACAAAGTGATGCCTTGTGCAAAGGCATCATCGGTCTTTGAGAAGACTAAAAGATCCGCTCCTAGCGACTGCTACTCCTACAAAGCAGGACGCGTCTCTGTTACTGCCAAGGAAGGATAACCTGTCGAGCTCTGAGAGGTACAAGTTCGCATAAAGACGGTGGACTCGAGTGAGTGTGTCCTGCCCCGAGGTCCATTTCCCTTCGCTGGTATGCTGGCCTTCGTAGCCAGGCAGCAGCGTTGCGCAATTGGAAATATCATCCGACCTGATTCTCTTAAATAGCTCAGGGCGGACGATGGGGCGATGCCTCGGGATTTTAAGCGTCCTTGTAAGACCGAGCCCCTGCATTGACGGCCGAGATCAGCTCCTCCCTTGCATGTCGGTCTAGCTACCCCCGATTGCATCTCTCTTCTGACTGGAGGAACTATTAGGAACAGGTCTGGACGCCGACCTCCCAACGTTATAAAGAAGATTGTCGTCTCTTTGCAATTTCCTAAAAGTTCTCATAAATATTGACGTGTTTAATTCTTTTGGCTACCTCCTAAGAAACAGGTTGAATTACTTTAGCACTGATGCAAGTCCTCGAGCCGTGAAGTCACCGTAGTCTGAGTCCCTGCACGAGCTCCTCTCTTGCAGGACGACTACTTGCCTCACGAGTCGGCCCCCACTTTGAAGTGCGGCACGAGCATCATCGTGCGAGTAAGCGACTATGATCGTACAGGTGCGAGCAAAGATGCGTGAGTATACGGTAGGGCGATGATATTGATGCGAGCATCGATTGCGCCAGTATCGAGCGACATCAACAAGCGAGTAAGCGTCAAGGCGCCCAGCACTCGCCTTGGTTCGCCTTGACGCCGTGACAAGAATGGCTGTGACGAGCTGGTTCTCGCGGGCCTGATGACGAGCCGCCAGGGCGCTTGGCGGGTTGCCCCTGGCCGCGACCTCCCAGGTCGCGACTCTCATTTCTCGGCGGGAAGTAGCTGGGGCGCCTCCTTTCCGGATCTCGCGCCAAGCCCTCCGGCGGGATCCGAGGCCCCGAGGTGCCCAGGCAGAGTTCGGGGCGAGGTTCGCCGCTCGAAGGCAAAGGAGGCGGCGACGGCAATGCAGTGCCCACCCGTTGTCGCGAGCTCGCCAGAAGAGGTGGAGGTGACAATGGTGTGCTCCTCGGTTTTTGCGGTTTAGCAGGAGGAGGAGGTGGCGACGGCAACGGAGTGCTCACCGCCAGCAGCGTAGTTTTGACCGGAAGAGGCGGCGGCGATGGGATGCCCGTCTCTGGCAGCATCGAAGTGACCGAAGGAGGGACTTTGCCCGTCCCGGGCTGTAAGGTCTTGGGCCCCGACGAGGTCTTGGTCGCCGAAGGATCTTCCTTAGTCGTCGGAAAAACTTGTTTTTCTTGCCCCTTCTTGGAGCCGAGGTTGATCCGGACAGTGTGCACGATCCAGAGCAGAGGCCGAGCTCCGTGTGCGACCAGCGGAACTCCTCGCAGCGGGGCGACATCTAGAATCTCGCCTGAAGTGGTCGTTGGGGGAGCTGCAGATACAAGGACGAGTTAGTATGGGAACAGGTAGATCAACGGACTTCTACAAAGATCGGCAAGTTTTTGACCTTGCGAGGCAGTGAGATCTGCCTGCAGTTTAGGTGGTGACCCAGCGACTTCCGGAACGGAAGTAGCTGGTAAGGAGAGCAAAGAGATGTCGGGGATGGAGGACTCTGGAATGTCGCCCAACCTGAGATCCTCAAGGAGTTGTTGGGTGCTAGTCGAAGGTTCGGGCTGGTCGACCTGGGTTGCGACTTTCTTGGCCGGGGAGGCGACTTTCTCCGCTGGCGGGGGCGGGATGTCGACCTTAGAGGGGTGTTCTTCAACTTCTTCAGTTTCTTCTTCTTGGCGGGAGGCAGATCAGCAACGACTTCATCCTCTCGCGGCCTCTTGGGCCTTGATGGCTCTGGTTCGAAAAATCTGGACAGCGCGACAATACTGGCTTGGTAGGCTTACTCGGCAGATTTCGACATCGCGTGCGAGTTCAAAATGCGTGCCTAAAAGACCAGCCACCCCGCCTATTTATAGAGTTCAGCAGACATCCATCAAGGGCGAGTAACTCAGATACTCGGTCAAGCAGCTCGCTGAATAAGTGTTGGATGTTTCTTTCCGAGTTCCTACGTCGCTCGAAAAGAGCGGGGATTGTGTACAACACTACAACCCGTATTCGTCGAGGGTGGACCCCTCCATAGTCAGGTCAATAAAAGTCAAAGTCAGCAAGTCAAGACAGAGGTCGGAGTCAACGCGCCAGGTGATAGAAGGCCTGAGCGAGTATGGCGAGCTCCCCTCGCATACTCGCCAGTTAGGCGACTAGGCCCGTTACTCGCCCGGCCGCACGAGCTCCTTCAGGAAGTCTCCTAGTCGCCGGGGGATGGGCTATAAATAAGACCCACCCCCTCCCCCAGGATTTCCCTATAAATAGGACCCCATGGGTACGAGGAGAGGCACTTTTGAATCTCGCCGAGATCTCAGACTCTTTTCTTGGACGCTAGCTTAGCATGTGAATTCCTTTTTCTCAGAGATCAGGTCGCGACCTAGTGACTATCTTTTTTTAGTCGCCGCGACTTAGTTACCAGCTAGTCTCCCTCGTACCCTGTTCGGTCATTCTTGGTTGTGGAGGGGTTGCTTCTTTCAAGCTTCCCGGTACGTGGTGGGACCTTCCTGCCGCAGCGCCTGGGGTCCTGTTTGTTTGATGATTTCTGTGTTTTAGCCCGCTAGCCGTCGAGCCTATCCGTTGAGCCGGTAACCTTAGGCTGCCTTAATCTGATTTTTTGGAGTAGGAAATTTTCCCGGCTTCAACAGATACTTTGTAGGCCAACTTTATGGGAGTGTGGCAAGGGTGGTGTCCTAAAATGCTAGTGACGCCTTGTGAGTGACCACCAAGTTCGCCGCCATAGCCTATCCTCATTTTGTTGTGGCAAGTTTATGGAGTGTTAACAAGCCACCACCGGACACTTTATCTCAGCATCCCCTATATTTCCATCATTCCATGCCTCCGCTGGTAAGGTTTGGTGGCGGTCATGAACATGGGGGTTAAATTGTCATTTGTTAATGTCCACCTAAGAAACTTCATCCACTTTTATGTTCAAACGGATGATGTTTGTTAGATGATCCTTAACGAATGACGGTTTAACCCATGCGTTTACGACCGCCACCACCATACCAAACGGAGCCTAATGCTTTAAAACATTTCCCTCATGTAATCACCCGTACTCTTCTGTTACTGAATCTAACAAATCATCGGACCTCTCTCTGAAATCGTCGACCTCTCTCTGAAATCGTCGACCTCACTCTCTTGTTACTAAGCCTCACTCTTGGACAGCTAAGTCACGCTCCATCCGATTTTTTTTTTTTTCGTCGCATCTTCTCAGCAGGAAATTCCTATGATCTCTATTAGTCACAGCTGTGTACTTATGACGCAATTTTTGAGACGGAGCCCCATCTTCAGATTTGGAGACGGGTCTCGTGCGATGCCGCCATGTGGCAATTGGCAAGTGATATCCTTGCGTTCGTATTTGATTGTAGGGATATCATATGATATCCCTGCGTTAATTTTTTGTATGTCTGGATATCATAAACAATACTCAGCCGATCAAAATGTGAATGCAAAATAATCAAAAATATCCGCATTGCGACCAAAAAATTCGCAAATGTGCATTATTATCACGTGACAGCATCACAAGGGTCCCGCCTCCAAATCTGGAGGCGGGCCAGACCCAGAAATTTTGTGTACTTTTACTTGGTTTAGAGAGAGACAGAATATTATCATATTTATTCTACATTATTTCTAGTATTCCTTTACTTTAGGGTGGTGTTATGACTTATGAGCAAACCCTCTTTGATTGCTAGCAAACAAAATAAATTCACTTTTTTTAATTGCTTTTTTTTTCATTTCTAATTTGTTTTATACTAGCAAACCCTTCTCCCTACATTCTCCAGACTTGCCCCTCCACTATCCCCCTCTCCGTGCACCCGCCGCCGAAAAATGCCACCACCCACCGGACATCCCCTCTTCCTCACCACCGCCCGCCGCCGAAGAAACGCCACCACCAACAACATTGGAATCACTGTCCCCACTGCCATGTGCCCCATCACCGTCATCTTCTTCGAGATCCACATAGTGCTTGATCAACTCATCGTCCTCGCTGGATGTTGAGGGTCTATTTAGGCTCCGTTTGAGGGGACTTATTTTCACCGGTCAAGCGGTTACGACCGCATGAACCGGACCCTAATTAAGATCGGGTTCATGCGGTCGTAACCGCTTGACCGGTGAAAATAAGTCCTCCCAAACGGAGACTTAGATTCAAACTTCCTTTTTGTCTGGACGATTTGGGTTGAGAGAATTAGGGTTTTGGGAAGAAAATGGGAGGTGAAAGAATGAGGAGGAAGGGGCAAAAATCCTAGTCAGCGGCCCGCACACTAGCGCTAAATTCTCCTCTTCTCCAGGTACAGGGTCATGATTCTGCCGGCATATATCTTTACCAGCAGCTCGACGTAACCGGCAACATCTTCCGGGCTTGTAGGAGTGTAGGCGCGCATGCAGAGCGTGTTGTTGACGGTGACCGAGAGGAAGATGTGATGGCCAAGTCTGAAACCGAGGAATTGGTCGGCAATCGGAAGGGCAAACCGGAACAGATTGTCTGGTTTGCTAGTACGAAGAAAATAAGAAATAAAAAAACATTTAATTAAAAAAATGAATTTTTTGTGATTTGCTAGCAATCAAACAGAGTTTGCTTGAAATTATAAAAGGTTTTTTAACCTAAAATATTTAGGATTATTTATTGGGACCTCTCTTATAAGTTGGTAAAATTAGGTTGCGCCCCTCTGTATCTTTTGAAATTATATAAATCTCTTCTTTGAGCCATGCACAAAAATACCTCTCAGTTCGAGGAAAAAAATTTAGGTGAGTTTCTCTCATCTACTTTTATGTGCTGGACTAAATTTAATCGTACTATCTGATATTCTACGGTTGAGTTATTTTTGCGGAATACTGTAGTATTGTACAAATTCTGTTAGTATTGTCAATATGTATATCAATCATGTTATTTTTACAAGAATCAATGATCTGATGTGCATTAGGACACCTTCATCTTAGCTGGAAGAAAATGCACCTAAAATTTTTTCCTGATATTAAGATAGGAATTTTTGTGCATGCATGTTATAAAATGTAAACTTAGAGTAGAAGTATTTGTAATTTTAAATTTTAAGTAGAAGTATTTCTAATTTTAAATGTTAAAGGGGTGCAATTATGCTAACTCTAGAAATTTAAATAATTAATAGTAAAATATCATAGTCAGATGTACTCCAGGAGTTGAGCTGACTGATTAATTTCTCTTTGATATGCGGAGATAATTTATATGGGCGGTCCATAACGGCTATGGGGGAGACTATGCTGTAAAAGAACCTGCAAGAATGGCTATGAGCAGCTTTTATCGTTTTTTTTTTGTCTGTACTTAGCTGAAATTGATCTGAGAGCGGGTGAAATTTAAGCTGTTGATCTCGCATATTCACGTCAATGATCTCGTCGAAATAAAAAAAAATAAAAGAAAAAACACAAATTTTAAAGCACAATTGAACGGCGAAATCACTATCTGCGTTCCTTTTTCTTAGTGCACTAGCGGATCCAAAAATTATTTGGGCAGGGACGAATGCGGAGATGCTGATGGAATGGCGGTGTTCTGATCAGTCTATTATAATATTTAATTCTTAATATTTTATTTAATTATTAACGGCCATCTACATCAAACTATGAAATGCCGGAAATGCCGGAAATGCCCTCATTGACTTCTCCTCGCTAACCCATATTTTGTCTACTTCCAGAAGGATGACTTTTTTTCTTAGTTAAGCCTGAATTTCCCAACCTAACACCGTTTTTTAGCTCGATCAGTCCCATGGTGAATGCCGGTATGGAGGGATCTGGGGGAGGTAAAGTACACTCTTTGTATTTCTTTACGTGCATGCAAATATCTCGTGCTCGCTTTGAGATGTGGGCGGAACTGCCCCTGGGCACGGTAGGGCACGTGTCCGACCGGTTTTTTCCGCGATTTTCACCGGGGGAGAAAAAATTCCGTCGCTAAGCCTGCTGCTCCCGTGCCCTAGCCCGTCGCTGCTCTCGTGCCCTAGCCCGCCAGGCGCCAGGCGTCAACGACGATCGCACATTCGCACTGCTGCAGATCGCCGCTCGGCTGCTCCCGCTGCTCCCGTGCCCTAGCCCGTCAGGCGTCGACGACTGCTGCTCCCGCTCGGCTGCTCCCGTGGAGATCACTGCTCGGCTGCTGGTTACTTCTTCTTCTTGCCTTGTTTTTGGAAATGGTCTTGCCCTGTTTCCCCTAAGGGGTTGACTGCAATCTGGACTGATTTCACTGTGAAATCAGTTCAGATTTCATGTGAAATCTTGAAAAAAAAATTCGTGGGTGCTGCCCCCAAACCCCCGCTCAGGGTGCGCTGCCCCCGAACCCCCCCAAATTGACAGTACTTAGATTGTGCTCGTGCGACTTCAAAATCCTAGTTCCGCCACTGTGTGTGGGCATCCATGCGAGCCGTTGGATGCCCGCACTTTACTCCCCCAAGTTGGGTCTTTACCGGATCAATTAAATAAATGAATGATTGATTTGGTTTTATCTAGGTTTTACTGCTGACGTCTATTTTAGGTTTAACGGCTGACATCTATTGATTAAGGCTGTTGTGGGTCATCCGGTTTTTTCTCCGATCCAGAGAATCGGACCGCCTTAGCTCGGAGTCGAGCTGGGCGCGCAATCAGTTAAAGAAAACCACAGCAATTGACAAGAGATGTTTTTGACGCGGAAAACCCGGAAACGGTGAAAAATCACGTGGCTAGAACTGTGTCGAGCCAAAATCCACTAGTTTCTCGAGGTATTACAGAAGTTGATTTGATCTCGGAGGGCGGCAGACCGCTACTTCATTACAAGTACAAAAAAGGAAGAAAAATGGCTAAGTTCTCGGAGTCTCGATAGAAGCGCTCCGGCCTTGAGACGGCGTCGAGTTCACAGAACCTTGGTCAGAGCGTTCTGGCTGGAAAATCTTTTAAGTCCTTGATGTTTCAGGGAGCAGCGCTCTCATTGATGCAGAGCCTGGATGGGAGCGCTCTCCTGGAGGCGATTGACGTCACTTGAGGCGTGAAGAGTCCGTCGCGCAAGGAGAAGAGCAGAGCGAATTTTTTAGCGGAGAATCGGCCTAAATCCACGATTCTCGCTGGAAAACCTCAGAGCTCTCTCTCTTGCCTCTGGAGTTGCTTGAGTTGAAATGAAAGCATGGGGACCTATTTATAGTTTTTTGGAGGGACGCGTCAGTAATTACGCTGGGGAGTGATTTGTGTTGGCGAATGACGTCATTCCGTTTTAATCACGCGGATCACCATTTTTACCCAAATGATAAGTGCCCCCCTTACCCCCGGGAAGTTCGGGCGGCCCGAGCGAGGTGCCCGGAGGCGGCGGCAGTGACCGGAGGCAACAGGGGCCGTCGGCGACGCGCGGGCGGTGGTAGGGGCCGCTGGCGGCGCATAGGCGCGGCGCGCGCGCGGGATGTAGCCGCGCGGGGGCGCGACCATGGGCCGCGCATGGCCTTACCTGTCGCTTGCGCAGGCCCGCGTGCGCAGGTCGTGCGCGCGAGTGCGCGGCGCGGGCACGCATTTTGGTGCCCCTTGTCTGGACTTTCTAGGCCCGTGCGGTTTTCTGCGTGTCGTTGGACCGGTTGGGCTCGCTTTCACTTAGACCGGATTGGCTCAGAATTTTCTTGGGGACCCTATCAAATGCCCCCAAATTTTTGCGGATCATGGTCCGCGAAGCGAGGAGCGCTGAATTTTTTGAGCTCGATCATGCTTCCCTGGGGTCATGGACTTAGGGACATTTCAGTATGCGTGCGTCAAAAGTTACCTTTGTTTGCGGCATGAAATATCTCCTTGGAGGGGCCTTGATGTAAGCGCTGACGTCTTGAAATCACCCGTGTTTGCTTCGTGGGCTGAAGGTTCCGCGGGAGATGTCTGGGTCGCAATTCCCGTTATAGGTTGCTCGTGCATTGCCCATGCTTGTTTCACGGTGCCTATAGCGCGTCACGAAGATGTTCCCCTTCTTTGTGCTTTGTGAGTCGCTTTTTGCATCCTCCTTGTGTGGATGTGCGAGTATGGTGTTGTGTGCTAGCTTGCGCGGCTGCTGCAGAGCGTTAGTGTTGGTGGCTAGTTCTTGCGGCGTGGGGAGGCATTCTGCCCCCGTATCTTAGCGTCGTAGAAGGACTTGCATGCGTGCAGCTGCTAGAAAATTTGGAAGGACATAGTGTCTGTTTTTGTACTACTGCTTGGAGTGATTTGGTGTTCATTCCTGCCAGGAGTTAGGACGGAGCTTCTAGAGCTGGAGGTCGTCAACGACATCTGTGCCTTAGGATGTTGCAATGGTGCGAGCTTTCGCATTTGTGGAACACCAGATGTCCCGAACCTTGGAATGGAGTGAGGTCGGACAGTTGAGCGGACTTTGAGATGATGGCTACAAAGGTAGGCTTGTTGTGGTTGCGTGTCCGTTGAACCGAAAACTCGGTCTCCGTGGAGTTTACCCTTGGAGAAGGGGTTATCGCACACTTACTTCTCTCTCACGGGCCAAACAACTGAGGGAAAAGAATGGGGAACAGACCCAAGGGCTCGGCGTGGAGGTCCCACCACAAACCCGAAAGATTTTAGAGCGCCTCCCCTCCTTAGCCAAATGTCGAGCTAAGGATACCTCAAAAAGTGCAAGAAGACCGGGACACTAGTAAGCTTGCCCTCTGACATACCCCTTGGGTCTATTTATAGTTTCTGAAAACGGCCTGCATATAGCCAACCTTCGCTGTTCCAAATGGTTATGCGCAGCCCAATTAGGTCTGCCAACAGCGTAACTCCGCTGTTCCAGAAAGATATCCGCACCTCCTACAAGGGTAACCTGGTAATTTGCAACCCCACGGGCGTGTCCAAGGCCGTGTACTGCTCTGTGTACTCGAGTGTGGCGCAAGACGGTCTCGAGTGGGTCTCGAGTGGGTCTCGAGTGAGGCACACGGGCGTGTCCAGGGCTGTGTCCTGCTGAGCTCGACAAAATGCACTCGATGAAATGCACTCGACGATCCTCGAGAGGCAAGTCGTGTTGGGCACACGGCTTGTGACACAGGCGTGTCACAGGGCGCCCGTGTCACAGGGTCGTGTCCTTCTCTGGTTTTGGCCAGGCCTGTGTAGATTGTTGAATATGGGCTGGACACGGGCGTGTTCGAAGCCGTGTCTGGCACACGGCCTATGACACGGGCGTGTCACAGGGTCGTGTCCTGTTCTGACAGAGTCGGTTTCTTTGCCGCTTAAGGCACGCGGCCTATGACCCGGGCGTGTCACAAGTCGTGTTCGGCCCAGGAAATTGAGTTTCAGGGCGATTCATGGCCGTTCATTTCCTTCAATTAGGATCCGACGGTCCAGAGCTATCCCTGTTGTGTTAAGGACGAGAGTTGAAGGATAAACTCTCATTGTTATCAAGCCTTTCTCTTTCTAAAGTGTTAGAGAGTGGGGAGAGCAAGGAAGGAGGAAGAGGAGGAATCCGACTACCGGTGGAGCTTTAGAGCCCCGAATCGCGAGCTGAGTCCAGATTTGCGGAGGCAAGGCCGTTGCGGTGCTTTTCATCCGGATAGTTTTCCATGCCTCCAAAGAGATCATCAAGGGTAACGATCTTTCTTCTTTGGACATGTGAATTCCTTGTTTTGGCATGTGCATGGATTTCCCCCACCAAAAGGTAGAGTATTGAGGGATTTCCCTTGGGTTGATTCTTGGAATCCCCAACAAGTCTTCCATATAGATCCGGAAATGTGTAGTACGGAATAGACATGCTGTGTGAAGCAATCTGGACAGGTTGGTCTAGATTGGTGATGTTTTATTTTGCGCACCGGAGAAGACTCCACGTATAAAAGTGTATGTTGTGGAGTCGATGGGTTGTGTCTGTGAAGGGTAGTAACAGGAAGTACTGGAGTGGAATTCCAGGAAAATACCCTCGTGATTCTTGTGTTGTATGCTATGATTGGGTTGAGTTTGGGTGTAGAAAGAGAGCTTCTGCTGAACCCGCCAAGCGACCGCGAGGAACACTGACATTAGCTCCCCTTTTGGATTGTGAAGCCAGTCCTTGGTGGACAGTGTGGCTATTGTGAGCTGTGAGCTCTTAAAAGGCTTAGTGCCGGACAGGAAAGGTGAAGCCAACCCGTGTCTGCCATTGGGCCATGAGTACTACTGTATTTGGCGATGGTATGGTGACTTGAGTATTGGGTAAGGGTGGAGCTGGACCTGCGTTATGTCGGCTTGACAAGAGAGCGCCAATGCATTGGGCTTTCGTCAGTGGCATAATGAGAGTCTTAGGTATGCGCACCATTAAGACTAAATGCTCAATACCATTGGGTTTTGGACCTTGAACGGTGGTGGGACCCTGGTATTTCCGGTACACCAAGAATGTGACCTGAGTGCACGGAGCGTCGGGTCGAGTGGCCGATGTTTGTGATATATTGGTTGTGCGTGAGTGCACATTGTGTGATATATCTGCTTGTGAAATGCTATGCCTGTAGGGAAGGACTACCACTGCCCCGGGAAAGGGGTAGGGTCGTTATAAATTGGTCAGCTGAATGTTGACTGTTGCCTTATTTGCCACCATTCTGGTGGGCTGTCCTTGTGCAGGTGCTAGAGAGCCGAGCGGGAAATAGAGAGCTGAAGTCCTTGTTGCTGCTGCTAATGCTGCTGGCCCTCAAAGGCTAAGCGAAGAACTGTATTATGTTCATGTGTGGTCGGCCTGCGTGCCGATGTTTATAATCCACACTTAAAAAGCTAACTGTAAAGCCTTAAGGCCAGACTTTTATGTATTTAGTGTACATTCCTTTGGGGTGATATATAAATGTGGTTGTTTATATATAGTGGACATTCGTGGTTGTTGAGTTCAATATTCATCTTAACCTTTCGCTAGCATGCTTTGAGTTATGATGCGAAATGTTTTGGTATTAACCTGTAACCTCGCCGCATGTTTGTGGCATATGGTGTGGGGCCCCGGCCGGACCTTTTATTATATATTATTTAACTGATGGGGTCATTACAATTTGGTATCAGCTTGTCTCGGTCTTCCTCTTTCGATTTCGTGGTCGAATTCTTTTGTGGGGTGGCGAGCACGTGTAAGTGCGACCCGCTTTAACATTAATGAACTCAAGAATGTCCATTAAGAAATGCAAATACACCTGTTTGAGGAACCTCCGCATTCCTATATTGTTGTTATTGCTTGTGCTAGGTTGCTAAAGTGTGTCTTGTTCACCTATATGTGACTCGTAGTGGTGCTGGGCAGTCTGAGCCCCAGCGTTTTGATGAGAGTGTGGCACCAGCTGAGGTGCCTACACTTTCTCCT
Organism: Platanthera zijinensis; assembly: GCA_039513925.1. Classification (NCBI taxonomy): domain Eukaryota; kingdom Viridiplantae; phylum Streptophyta; class Magnoliopsida; order Asparagales; family Orchidaceae; genus Platanthera; species Platanthera zijinensis. The sequence goes on along the minus strand of CM077095.1, from coordinate 148,774,624 downwards.
TCTGCGGAAATAGTACACTTAGTTTCTGAGGCGTTGTTTGCAATGATTCATGCACAACCTACTAGGCAGACACAACCGGCAGTGGTGCCAGAACGGGTTGGTGTAAGGCCAGAACCTGTTGAGTCTGTTGATCCTTGAACAACTGAACGGCAGTTGAAGCAGTTTATGAGCTTCAATCCTCCTACGTTTATGGGTGTGGGAACCCCAACGCAGGCAGAGGATTGGTTGTCGCGTGTCAAGCGAGTATTGACGGCGATAAGAACGGAGGAAGATCAGAAGGTCACCTTGGTCACCTTCTTGTTGGAATGAGAGGCTCGGCTATGGTGGGACGAGATAGATTTGCATCACTTAGCGGGCAGGCAATTAACCGAAGTCTCGATCGAGGAGTTTCTGCGACTATTCTTGGCAAAGCACCTGCCAGCAGCACAACGTATCGCCATGAAAAATGAGTTCCAGCGTTTAACGCAAGGCGAAAGTAGTGTGGATACTTACTTGCATGAGTTTACGAGATTGGAACGCTATGCAGGGTCTATCTTCGCTGATGAGCAACGTAAAACCAATCGGTTCTACGAAGGGTTGCGGGATGAGTTGAGATTCCTGCTCTCAAGTTCGGTGAACCAGGGGTTTCAGGCGTTGGTGGATACGACGTGTGCGTTAGAGAAGGATATGAAGCGTGTGCAGGAAAAAAGGGACCTGACTGTGACAAAGTCCGAGTTCAAAGCGCCCAGTTCTGCAAAATCGAGCTACCAAAGGAAATGAAGCAAGAGATCTAAGTCTTTTGGACAGGCTCCTTCTTCAGTTGCGTCGGGGGAAACTTAGGGGAAAGAGTCTCGTGCCTGCTTTACATGTGGTAGAGTGGGGCATATAGCCCATAACTGTTGGGTTGGTCCGCCAAAGGTGGAAAAGAAGATAGGAGCGTCTTATGCTGATAAGGGAAAGGCAGTGGTGGAGTCCTCTACATCCCAGGCACAGCCCCGAGTATATAATCTTGGCCAGCAGGAGGCCATAAAGCATAGTGACGTTATCATAGGTACGATCTAAGATATTGATTGCGTACTTTTCATATTTCATACATTGTCTGTAGCTTGTGTATGATGTGTTTGTCTTAGGCTTTGTTCTGATTCGGAACAATCCGGCGAGAGCACTATTCGAAACAGGTGCTTTGCATTCATTTCTGTCTAAGGACTTCGTAGCACGAATCGGAGTACCTAGTCATATGACGACAGACAGTGTAAAGGTGTTGTTACCAAACGGATGTGTGATGTGTGCGGATAGGACTTGTTGCGTGGAAGTTCAAATAGGAAGTCGGGATTTCTGCTTGAACGCATCTTTGCTATCGATATCGGAATTTGATGTGATCTTTGGTATGGACTGACTCTCGAAGCAGCGTGTCTTTATTGATTGCTATTCAAAGGAGATCACACTAGGCCAGAATACCGAGCTTTAGACTAAGTTCGCTGGTATGCGAAGAGTGAGCGAGATCTTGATGTCTGCACTCCAAGTCGTCAATGCTGTTCGGAAGGGCGCGAAGTTATTCTTCACGCTTATTCAGGCTGTTAAGCCAAAGGCCAGTGTGAATGATGTTCCGGTTATATCGGAGTTCGCTGATGTGTTTCCTAAAGATCTTCTTGGGTTACCACCCCAGCGGGAGATCGACTTCACTATTGAGCTGGTGCTAGGTGCGAAACCTGTGGCCCGCTCGCCATATCGAGTTGCGCCAAAGGAAATGACAGAACTGAAAGTTCAACTGCAAGAATTGCTGGAACAAGGATACATACACCCAAGTATGTCGTATTGGAGCGCACCTGTTCTGTTTGTGAAAAATAAGGACGGTAGTCTGCGGTTGTGTATTGATTATCACGAATTGAATAAGCTGACAGAGAAAAACAAGTATCTGATTTCACGGATAGATGACTTGTTCGATCAGCTAGTGTGATCAACCGTCTATTCTAAATTGGACTTAAAATCTGGTTATTACCAGTTAAGGATTCGGGAAGATGGCATTCCCAAGACAACGTTTGGAACACGCTACGGTCATTATGGGTTCACTGTAATGCCGTTTGGGCTATGTAATGCGCCATCGGTGTTCATGGATCTAATGCACCGAACGTTCCGAGAGTACCTGGACTTGTTTGTAATCGTCTTCATTGATGATATCTTGGTGTACTCTCAATCTGAAGCTGACCATGCGAACCATTTACGGTTGGTGTTGCATATCCTGCGGAGAAATAAGCTCTATGCCAAATTCTCAAAGTGTGAGTTTTGGCTGTCGCATGTGGCTTTTCTTGGCCATGTGGTAAGTGGAGAGGGCATTGTGGTGGATCTGTCAAAGATAAGAGTCATTCGGGAGTGGCCAGTGTTGTCTTCGGTGGCCGAGGTCAGGAGTTTCTTTGGACTGCCAGGCTACTACAGACGTTTTGTAGAAAACTTCTCACGGATCGCTTTGCCTCTTACCATATTAACGAGGAAGGATCAGAAGTTCGTTTGGATGCCAGAGTGCACGCAAGCTTTTGAAGAGCTAAAGAGTCGTTTGACCACGGCGCCTGTTTTGACATCGCCATGTGGTAATAACGGCTACGAGATTTATAGCGATGCTTCAGGGAGCGGCTTAGGCTGCGTTCTTCTTCAATTTGGAAAGGTGATCGTTTATGGCTCACGCTAGTTGAAAGTGCATGAGCGAAATTATCCCGTCCACAACTTGGAGTTGGAGACGGAGATTTTTGCACTTAAATTGTGGCGTCATTATCTATATGGCATAAAAGTGGACATATTTACGGGCCACAAGAGCCTAAAGTACCTATTGGATCAGAAGGATCTCAATATGCGACAACGAAGCTTGATGGAGTTCCTCGGGGACTACACCTTTGATATTCACTACACTCCCGGGAAAGGAAACCTGGTCGCAGATGCGTTGAGTCATAGGACTCCGTCAAGGGCAAATTGGTTACAGATGCATGATGAGCGTTTGATCCAGGAGTTGGAAGCGTTAGAGATTTCTTGTGTTGACAAGAATTCCACAGCAAATGCATGCTTGAACTGGACGGAGGTATAGTATGACCTTGTGGACAGGGTTCGGCGAGCAACGGAACTGGATGAAAGTCTACAACGCTATGCAATGGATGATTCAAATGACCAATTCTCCTGGGATGACGGCCTTTTGAGGAAAGAGGGTCGTTTGTGCGTCCCAAGTATGAGTAAGTTGAGGGAAGAATTGATGTATGAGGCTCACTTTACAAAATATTCAATTCACCCATGGAGTACAAAAATGTACAAGGACATGGAAAAACTGTTCTAGTCGCCAGGGTTAAAGAAAGACATCGCACATTATGTCGTTAAATGTCAAACATGTGTCTTGGTAAAAGCTGAATGCTAGAAGCCCGGAGGTTTCCTGAAGTCGTTACCTATTCCGAAATGTAAGTTTGATGATATTTCGATGGATTTTGTGCACGGTTTTCCGAGATCTCAACGCGGGAACGATTCAGTTTGAGTGATCGTAGAACGGTTTACTAAAGTGTCTCACTTCCTTCCGAACAAGAGGGACGATTCAGTGGAAGTCTTGGGAAAACTGTATGTTGAGCAAATAGTACGATTGCACGGTGTTCCTCGTAGCATCGTAAGTGATCGTGACGGGTGCTTCACATCAAATGATTGGAGGCTGATCCATCAGTTGTTGGGAACAAAGTTAACATACAGTACGACCTTTCATCCCTAAACGGATGGCCAGACTGAGAATATCAATAGAACGATAGAGGACATGCTCCGAATGTGCGCCTTGGATTTTGGTAAGAGATGGGAAGATCATCTCTCTATGATAGAATTTGCCTACAATAATAGCTACAAAGCTAGCATAAGTATGCCACCGTTTGAAGCTTCGTATAGTCGGAAATGTCGTACACCATTAGCTTGGGCGAAAACAGTCGAATCTAAACTATCTAAGCGTAAGGAAATCGAAGAAGCTAATTCGACGATACGCTCTATTCGGGAGAGGCTACTGATAGTCCAAGATAGACAAGCAAATTATTATAACGCCAAGCATCGAAACGTTGAGTTTGCGGTTGGCGATTGGGTCTATTTGAAAATCAAGACCTTCAGAGGCGTGTCCAGGATTCAGCGCTTGAAAAAGTTAAGTCCGAGATATCTTGGTCCGTTTGAAGTGGTGGAGCGAATTGGAGAAGCTGCCTATCGGCTAGCTCTTTCGGCAGAATTGAGTGGATTGCATGATGTGTTCCACATATCAGTGCTTCGAAAAGTCGTAAAAGATCCAGCTCAAGTGATTGTGAATGATCGCGTACCGGTCGAATTTGGGCTAACAACGAAGGTTGGGCCCATTCGAATCAAGGATAAAGCCGATAAACAGTTGCGGAACAAGACAATTGGGATGGTCAAGGTCTGATGGGACAACTGCGGTCGTGAGGAGCTAACATGAGAGCGAGAGCAGACCATGCGTGCTGAATTTCCCGAACTGTTTGTCTAAACTTATATAACAGTTTGTGTTTTATGTTGTACAGAACGTAACATGTTGTAACAACATTTTGTTGAAGAATTTCCTGAGTCCTGTATACAAATTTCGGGACGAAATTTTTTGTAAGGAGGGGAGGATTGTAACGCCCCAAATCTCGAGTTTTTGAGTGGGCTGTGTAGACTGAGGCACACGGCCTGTGACACGGGCATGTCCAAGGTCGTGTCCTGCTCTGTGTACTCGAGTGTGGCGCAAGACGGTCTCGAGTGGGTCTCAAGTGAGGCACACGGCCTGTGACACGGGCGTGTCCAGGGCCATGTCCTGCTGAGCTCGATGAAATACACTCGATGAAATGCACTCGACAATCCTCGAGAGGCAAGTCGTGTTGGGCACACGGCTTGTGATACGGGCGTGTCACAGGGTCATGCCCTTCTCTGATTTTGGTCAAGCTTGTGCGGATTGTTGAACACGGGCTGGACACTAGGGTGTCTGAAGCCGTGTCTGGCACATGGCCTATGACACGGGCGTGTCACAGGGCCGTGTCCTGTTCTGGCAAATTCGATTTCTTTGTCGCTTAAGGCACACAACCTGTGACCCGGGCGTGTCACAAGTCGTGTTCGTCCCAGGAAATTGAGTTTCAGGGTGATTCGTGGCTGTTCATTTCCTTCAATTAGGATCTGACGGTCCAGAGCTATCCCTGTTGTGTTAAGGCTGATAGTTGAAGGATAAACTCTCATTTCTATCAAGCCTTTCTCTTTCTAAAGTGTTAGAGAGTGGGGAGAGCAAGGAAGGAGTAGGAGGAGGAGGAATTCGACTACCGGTGGAGCTTCAGAGCCCCGAATTGCGAGCCGAGTCCAGATTTGTGGAGGCAAGGCCGTTGCGGTGCTTTTCATCTGTATAGTTTTCCATGGCTCCAAAGAGATCGTCAAGAGTAATGATCTTTCTTCCTTGGACATGTGAAGTCCTTGTTTTGGCATGTGCATTGATTTCTCCCACCAAAAGGTGGAGTATTGAGGGATTTCCCTTGGGTTGATTCTTGGAATCCCCAACAAGTCTTTCATATAGATCCGAAAATATGTAGTACGGAATAGGCATGCTATGTGAAGCCCATCTAGACAGGTTGGTCTGGATTGGTGATGTTTCATTTTGCGCAAAGGAGAAGACTCCGCGTATAAACGTGTATATTGTGGAGTCGATGGGTTGTGCCTGTGAAGGGTAGTAACAGGAAGTACTGGAGTGGAATTCCAGGAAAATACCCTCGTGATTCTTGTGTTGTATGTTATGATTGGGTTGAGTTTGGGTGCAGAACGAGAGCTTCTGCTGAACCCGCCAAGAGACCGCGAGGAACGCTGGCATTAGCTCCCCTTTTGGATTGTGAAGTCAGTCCTTGGTGGACAGTGTGGCTATTGTGAGCTGCGAGCTCTTAAAAGGCTTAGTGCCGAACAGGAAAAGTGAAGTCGACCTGCGTTTGTCGTTGAACCATGAGTATTGCGGTATTCGGAGATGGTATGATGACTTGAGCAACGGGTAAGGGTGGAGCTGGACCTGCGTTATGTCGGCTTGACAAGAGAGCGCCAAGGCATTGGGCTTTCGTCGGTGGCATAATGAGAGTCTTAGGCATGCGCGCCATTAAGATTAAATACTCAATACCGTTGGGTTTAGGACCTTGAACGGTGGTGGGACCCTGGTATTTCTGGTATACCAAGAATGTACCATGAGTGCACAGAGTGTCGGGCTGAGTGGCCGACGTTTGTGATATATTGGTTGTGCGTGAGTGCACATTGTATGATATATCTGCTTGTGAAATGATATGCCTGTAGGGAAGGAATACCACTACCCCGGGAAAGGGGTAGGGTCGTTATAAATTGGTTAGCTGAATGCTGATCGTTGCTTTGTTTGCCACCATTCTGGTGGGCTGTCCTTGTGCAGGTGCTGGAGAGCCGAGCGGGAAATAGCGGGCTGAAGTCTTTGTTGCTGCTAATGATGCTGGCCCTCGAAGGCTAAGCGAAGAACTGTATTGGTCTGCGTGTCGATGTTTGTAATCCACACTTAAAAAGCTTAACAGTAAAGCCTTAAGGCTAGACTTTTGTGTATTTGGTGTACATTCCTTCTGGGTGATATATAAATGTGGTTATTTATATATAGTGGACATTCGTGATTGTTGAGTTCAATATTAATCTTAAGCTTCCGCTAGCATGTTTTGAGTTAGGATGCGAAATGTTTTGGTATTAACCTGTAACTTCGCCGCCTGTTTGTGGCATATGGTGTGGGGCCCCGGCCGGACCTTCTATTATATGTTATTTAACGGATGGGGTCGTTACATGGCTCGCCCAGCTCGCCTGTCTTGCCTTGATGAGAGCGAGCCGGCCCTCTGGACTCGCCCACCTACTACACTGGCGTGGGTCGATCGTCTTGGCTCGCTCGCCTAGTCGGGCCCACTCGGCGAACACGGAGTTGTACACAATCCCCGCTCTTTTTGAGCTTGCAAAGCTCGGAAAGAATCATCTAACCCCATGTGTTCGATGAGTGCTCTACTGAGCTAGAGAGAATCTTTTGGTGGGTCCCGCTAGTATGCTATAAATTTGCCACCGGGCCTTTGGAAAAAACCTGCCCTTCTTTTTAGCCTACCCTGCGAATTGTAGCTTGAAGGATGCCTATGTCTGAAGAGATGCGAGCGCGCCTAGCGACTGCAAGGGAGGGGACTTGGGAGCAGGCCCTTGAGGCAACTCCATGGCTGGCGCGTGGATCACCCGACCCCGTCTTCAGGCCGAAGAAAGGAAAGATCATCAGGCGGTCTCCTGCGAATGACGCCCCTGCGTCTAGTTCGGCTGCCGGTACCAAGGTCTCCCCTGAGGTATATGAACCTCCCTGTCTGACTCGTCACTCTGCTTCTGATTTCTTTTTCTACAGGAGATGCTTCGTGAAGGTGGAGAAGATAGAGGGGAACTGAGGCATTCTGCCCTGTTGATAGCTGAGCGGGCCGCTAGCCCTTCAGCCCAGGGGCATGCCCCTCCTGCATTTTCTCCGCCGTCAATCCCTCCCGGGCTAGGGAAAACCTTTGCAGCTCTTGGAGGCGAATCCTTCCAGGGTCGGCTGGGTACCTCCCGACTGTCTGCCGGCGTTGGGGACGTGCCAACCCCCGGTGAGTTTGTACACTTGCTTGCTTATGGCTTGCTTGACTTTTCTGACCTCCCCTATTTCTGTGGGCTTTAATGCGATCTCATCCTCCGACATCGAGATGAGCGAGGGGTACTCGCCTCCCCCTTCTACGGATCACATTTCAGATTATCTGGGCGACCCGCTGGACGCCTGAGGGGATGAAGAAGCACGTGACGCAGTTATTTCAGAAATAAGCCCTGCTGCTGCAGGAGGTTTGCGACAGGGTAGACTAGGACAAGGCCAAGGCGAAGGAGCGGTTCACGGTGCTGGAGAGCATGAGGCGCCCTGCTGACGGGAATGAGACTACTTCTCCGGGGGTGCACCTTACGCGAGAGGAGGAGCAGCTCAGGCATGCCACAGAGCAGGTCGACCTGGCCCAGCGAGAACTATTGGCAGTTAGCGAGTACCATTACCCTCGCGTACCGCCCCGGTCTGGGACACAAAGGCGGGGCAGGTGGAAATGGATCCAGTACTGAGCCACCCTCCCCTTCCTCGCCTCTGATTGTTAAGCCTGGGTCGCACCTGCATCGTGGATCAGCTCGCATGGTAGGGTCACGAAGTTCTTTTTCTTCTTTTCCTTGGACATCGAACTCTTTTTTGTAATTATTTGAGATCTCTCGCCCGCTGGTGGGATTATGTTTTCTGCGTATTATTTTGATAACTTCGTTGCTTAGTTTTCTTTAAGTGAAAATGTACGGGGTGTCCTTGCTCACCTACCCCTTCCTAAGGTGGGTCGCGAGACTGTTGGTCAAGCTCGCCCGGCTCGCATACCTGGTCTTGGCGGGAGCAAGCCCATTATCTGTCGAACGTGAGTCTAAGCGACCCTGCCCATCTCACTTCGGCAGGCGCGAGTCGTGGCTCGCCTGCCTCTTGGGCAGACGCGAGTGAGCGCAGATCGCTGCTGACTAACTGTCCCAGTGCTGTAGCGAGCTGGCAAGAACTTACGGCGGGCCCGCGAGTCGAAGCGTCAGGGCGTATTTTTTTTATCCGCACTTTTCCCGCCGACGGAACATTTTCTCGCCCTTTTTTCTTCCTATAAATAGGCCCCGGCAATCCTCTTCTACCTACTATATTTAAGACTTCCTTTCTTTCTCCACTTCCCGCGACTCCCGACTCGCCCGCTCCCTATGAGAACTGCATCATCCCGCCTAGCAATCTATCTGCGAGATGGGCGGTGGTGGCGGCGACACTGATGGGCGAAGCAAGTGCGCCTGGACTTTCTCTGAACACGACTTCTCCTACGCCGCCATTTTTGAAGGTGAATTCCTTGATGCGATCGGCGATTACATCCCGCCAGGATTCATGGTGAGGCGACCCGGAACGGGGGAAAAAAATCAACGAACTCGCAGGGGACGAACTCGCCATCCTTACGACGCACTTCGATGCGGGCCTCCGGCTTCCCCTATGGCCCGAGGTCCGCCAAATACTGAAATACTTCGGGGTCGTCCTCGGCAGATGACCCCTAACTCTATTGTGGTAGTGGTCGGGTTCGCCTGCTTCCTGCGGGAAGAGCGGATCGAGTTCAGCCTCGCGGTCTTCCGCAAACTGTTCTCCTTCCGGGCGAACAAAGACGGAACCACCTACTTCTCCAGCAATCACGCCAAAGTGCAGGAGACAGTCAACAACAGTCACAACTGGCTGAAGAAGTTCATTTTCGTCAAGGGAGATTTCGGCAACGTCCCCTTCTCTCCAGTCCAACTTGGCGAGGCGAGCTACCGCCTGTTGGAACCCTAGTTCTGATTTGGGCAAGGATTACTATTAGGATGCTTAGATTGACTCATCTTGTATAGTCTAGGGCCATGGGATTTTCCAGGGTTCTGAATTTGAAGATTTCAAGTTCAGTAAATTCTGTTCGACGATAGTCGAACTCAGCTCGACGATCGTCGATCTCAGATCGACGAACTCAGAGTTCCTTCTCTGAGTTGAGCTCGACGAAAGTCCAGCTGAGATCGACGAACTGTGAGCTTATATCAGAAACTCAGTTCGACGAAAGCCAATCCCAGATCGACAAACTCTAAGTTCAGGTCAACGAACGCTGATCTCCAGTCAGAAACTCAGGCCGACAAATTGATTGCTGCGATCGACAATTTCTTTAGGTAGTTGCAGTTACTAAAGACAGAATAAATTCAAGGATTAACTATAGCCAATTAAACTCAGATACTTAATGCTAAATATTCTTAATGAATATAGTCGTTCTAAGACAGCATTAAATATGGATTAAATCAGAGAGTTTAATGTTATTTGATTCCCAAGGCAGCCACCATTCTCGGGAAATGCTTCAGCCATTTTAGAAATGAATTCAAAGGTTTGAATTCCCCTCAGGACATTTTGATATATATTATTATCAAAAGTTTTCTGCGTCAATAACAAGATTACCAAGTTAGGACAGATTCCATGATTACAGATTGAGATTGTTACAGATATAGATCAACACATTCAGTTTTACAGAGAATATGCTTCAGTATCTACAAGTGCAAAGTCTTCACCAGTCAAAGACAAGAAGGCCTACACCCTGAAGAAATGACTCCCTCTCCTGATCACAATCTCTACACAAATCAGGGGGAGCTCTTTGCATCTTCAACATCAACAAAATCCACTAGTCTTCTCTCAGAGCATTGAGATAGAGAAAACAATATCACTTTTACTTTTTCAACTATGTACAGGGTTTTAACTCCCTTCAAAAGTTAGCTCATTTTGGTTGTTAAGTCTCCTGATCAAAAGACTTAGATTGGTTTTTGGGCACCTGATCAAAAACTCAAAGGGTTGCTAGATCTCCCTTAGAAAAATAGATCTTGTGGTGACAGGGCACCTGAGCAAAAACCTGTGGTGGTAGGGCACCTGATCAAAAACCTGTAGTGGATTCCTACAAGGGTGGTAGAAGAGTGGATGTACCCAGGTTTATTGGGGAACCACTATAAACTCCTTGTGTCGTCTGGTTTGTCTTTGCTTTCTATTTCTGTGCTGAATGTTTTCTTTATATATATACATATATATAAACTCTAGAGTAAGTAAGATCTATCCCTCACTTTCATCCCTCTCCATCAGCTCCTCGTAGGAGAGAGGTGGCACCCTCTTCAGTTCCATCCTGAAGAAATCCTGTTGTAGCCCCAATGTAAAGGCCATCATCAGGGTATGCCCTGACATCTCTTGAACCTGAGTCACCTCCTTCTGGAACCGGTCCATGTAACTCCCCAAGGTCTCGTTCACCTCTACTTGATGTGGAACAGGGACTCCGATTCCTTCTTCCTCTTCTTGGAAGTGGTGAACCTCAACATGAACCCCCAACGCAGGTCCTCGAAGCTGTAGATTGAGTTGGCCGATAACTAGTGGAACCACTCTCTCGCCTTCTCCATGAGGGTGATGGCGAAGATCCTGCACTTGAAGGCATCTGACATTTGCCTTATCGATACCACATCCTCGAACCACTGTGAAAGTGAAGGGATAGATACTACTCTAGAGGGGGGGTGAATAGAGTTATCAAATTTTGCACAAGACAAAACTTAATGGTCTACCCAACTCCCTTGGAGTGAAGTGCGGAATGAAAAGATTATAGATATAGATTTAACCCTATAGCCTAACACAAGTGATGTGCACAAACTCAAGCTAACTGTAATTACAGTTAAGGCTTGGAAAACCTAATCAGCAACTAGCAATCCTAGTTATATCTAATCACAGCCACAATGCAGGAATTAAACAAGTGAATCCAGACGACACAAGGAAATTTATAGTGGTTCCCCAAACAACTTGGGTACGTCCACTCTTCTACCCATACGGTAGGAATCCACTCAGGTTTTTGATCAGGTGCCCTGCCACCAACAGGATCTGCTTCAGGTAGATCCAGAAACCCTTTAGACTTTTGATCAGGTGTCTAAAAACCAAGCACAGGTTTTTGATCAGGTGCCCTGCCACCAAGGGATACTTTTGAAGGGAGTAATAACCCTGTACAGGAGGGGGAAGAAGGTTAAGATGTCTTCTCTATTTTACACTAAATTAGAGAAGCACAAAAACTTGCACTGAGCTAGAAAGCTCTAAAGAATCAAGGCTCCCCCTGGCTCAAAGATGTCCAGGTGAAGTCTTGCTTTAGTGTAGAAAACTCTTCAGAAAACTCTGAAGGAAAAACTACAAGAAGAAAATAAATAATAAAATAAAAGATCTTCAAGCAGATATCTTCTTCTTCTTCTTCTTCAAAAGAACTCTGAGTTTGAACTTCCTGAAAGCAGGAGAACTCAGGTTGAAGAGGAGTAGAAGATCTTAACACTTCTCAGTTAGATGAAAATTGCTGAGAGCAGAAGACTTGATCTTGATGAAGGCTTGAATGCTTTTAAAATATCTGGTTAACTAGTTAGCTAGCTTCAATCCTTCTTCAAAGGGTCCTTTATATAGCAGCAACAAGCAACGGCTCTCTTCAGTTTGAATTACTTGTCTTCTTCTGAGACTTGAGACCTAGGCTGTAAATATCAAGAAGACAAAACAATCTCTGCAGCAGAAACATTCTATAAAAGGAATAACCATTTTTCTAGGAAGCTGTAGGAAGCAATTTGATAATGAAGTACTAAATAAAGTCACATCAGAGAAATACTCTTTATAGCAAAAAGAAGACTTTTCAGTCTAACGGCTATAAAGGGCTGTCAGCAGATAAAGTAATTTATAATGTCAGCTAATAAGACAAACAACTTTATCTAAAAAGATTTGACTCAGGCAAAAAGAATAGAGCAGATATTGCCTGGAAATATTATCATAAATCAACTGAAACAACTTGCCAGAAAATGTATTAATTAATTAAATATAATAAATAAATACAAAATATAAAGGCAGACAGAAAGCGTCGAACGACCTTCGGAGATCGTCGACCGACGCACGGAAATCGTCGAACTATCGGGCAGATAGTCGAACGATCCAGATAGTCGACCTATCGAAGAAGATAGTCGAACTACCTCGGCAGATAATCGACCTATCAGAGCAGATAGTCGAACTATCAGATAGTCGATCTATCAGGACAGATAGTCGAACTATCAAGCGCAAACAGATAGTCGACCTATCAAGCAGATAGTCGACCTACCTCAGAAAACAGATAGTCGACCTATCAACAGATAGTCGACCTATCAAAACAGACCAGATAGTCGACCTATCAAAAGATAGTCGAACTATCAGATAGTTGAACTATCAGGACAGATAGTCGAACTATCAAAGCAGACAGAGCATCGACCAACTGATAGACGATCGTCGATCAGCCGATAGACGATAGTCGAGCGGCGTTCGACTATAGTCGAACGAAAAACTACTTAACCAAATTCTCAATCTGGAAAAGTGAGGACTCTACAGCTAGACTACTAACCAATGACCATAGATAATTCTTGGGTCAAGGGACTAAAAAGACAAGACTAAAATCAAACTAGGGTACCAACAATCTCCCCCTATTTGAGTTAAGTCTCTCAAAGACTAAAACACAGAACTAGCTAATAAAACAAAACAGGAAAAGGAAACACAACTGAGCAGCAATTATCAATCAGATAAATAAATATCAAACAGACAAATTAAGGAACTGCAGAGTCAGGTTTAGAAACAGAAGAGCTAGGCATAAAGGAGATTTTCCTTAGAGGATCATCAGCTTCTTTCTTTGACAGCTTTAAGTCTTGAATACCAATGATCTTCAATTCTGCAGCTCTTGGGACTACTGCTTCAGGATGCTTTTCCATATATTTTGAAGGATCAAAAACTTCAGGGCTAACCTGGATTTTATCCAATTCCTTCATTCTGAATCTAGACATAGTAGAGAATCCTATAGAATCTTTACCTTCAGCTTTTGCTTTCTGAATTTGAGCTGAGCCAACTGTCTCAAGAAACCTAGCCATCCTGTAGTCAGGATCTAGTTCTTGGCTTTCATACAGATTTTCAGAGGAAGTATCAACTGGCTTAACAGCTTTAAACTTTGTAGACAAATCTAACAAACTATCAGCTGAATCTTTTACCTCTTGAATCACAAGAGAAGACGGAGGAGCAAACTCTGCAAACTTTTTACTTGAATTTTCAGAAGAGACAGTTCTTTTTTCCTTTTGCAGTGTTCTTATCAACGTGAACTAGTACAGCAGTTGAAACCTTTCTCTTAGGAGAAGGAGGAAGTGAAAAAGTTGGCTTTAGATACACAACCTCCTTAACTTGTTCTTTCACTTCAGCTTCATGCATTTGACTGCCAGAATGAGACTTTCCATGAGAACTGTGAGAGCTTTTCCTTGATTGATGCTGAGAAGAGGCAGATCTTGCTGATGGAGCAGATTTTCCTGAGGAGGCAGATGGATTAGCAGCTAGGTTCCCAGAGGCTCCTGCACTGGGAGGTGGAGGAGGGGGACCTCTGGGAGTCCATCTTGAAACAGGACTATCATACCTCTTAGATCTTTTCCTTTCTTTCTGCTGGTTCTTAGAGAACCACATCCAATGCTGAAATTCCTTTGACTTAGGGTCAATGCCCTTCAGAATATAATAAGGAGTATCATTGTCTTTACTGGGAGGAGGAGGAGCAGCTTTTCTCTTCTTTTGAACAACTTTCTTTCTCTTTGAATTTTCAGATACGTCAGAATCATCTTCATCATCAGAGTGAGATGATGGGGGATTATCATACGGATCATAGGCTTCAGAAACAGCCTTTTCTTTAAACTTCAGATCTGATTTCTCTCTTTCCTCTTCTATGGCATCCTGAGCCAGAAGGAGGTCTAAATCAAGACCTGGGGAATCATCCCAAATAGTTGATTTTTCAACTTGCAATCCTTTTTCTTTTTCCTTTATCAGAGATTGAACTCTTTGATTCCAAGCAACTCTTGCTTTCTCTTCTTCCACACTCAGAACAGGAGTGTCAGCTTTGATTTCATCCTGGTTTTCAGACTTATCTTCTCTATCATCTAAAAAAGAATCCAATTCTGGATCTACTTGGATATCAGGAACAATTGGATCAGCTTCAGAAACAACTGCTATGATCTGAGCAGCTAAATCTCCTCTAATATAATCTGTAGAATTTATGAATACAGATCTGCTAAATAAGCAATAATCATTCCTTCAAGGTATTCACTAGCAAGCAAGTTAATTGACTCGTCAACAAAGCGAATGAATGAATTACCTTCATACTTGACCATCTCCCATGATTCATCTAGATATGAAGTTATAATACCTTCTAGGAATCGAGCAACCACGGGAGTGGTGAGATCTTCTAGGCAGACTTTTACTGCAATTTCAGATAGCATGATTCCATCAGCTATTTCCTTATCAGATAACACTGGAACTACTTCTTTTTCAGCTGGAGCAGACTCTTCCAGGGCTGTCATTACAATATCTGTTATAGCTGGAAGGGAGGCAGGAGGTTTTGAGGCATCTTCACAGAACATCTCCCCCTGCCTGATTTCAGTGGAGACTGAAACCAGGCCCCTTGAGGAAGATGGCTCAGCAGATTTTGAAAGAGATTTAATGGTAGCGGTTAAGGTATCAATGGAGGATGCAAGGGGAGCGATTGCCTCTTCAATCATGGTTTTGATTGAAGGGGTAATCAACTCCACAATGCGGGAGATGAGTTCAGGAGTAATCTCAAAAGATGATGGATGTGTAGTGGATGGAGCTGCAGCAGATATGGTTGAAGTGCTGGGATGAAGAATGGTGTGGACAGGGGATTGAATTGGGGATGGAGCTGGGGAGTTAACATGAGTGTTAACTGGAGAATGAATGGGAGACGGAGGAGGTGATGGAATCCTCTCAGACCCTAACAAATCAAAGCTAGGAGCAGATATCCTAGCCAGATGAGCAGGAAGAGGAGAAGCTGGAGGGGAAGGGAGAACAACCGTAGTTGTTTCTCTAACAGGAGAAGGGGAAAGTCTTACTTCAACTGAAGTTGATGGTACTTCAACTGAGGCAGACAACATAGCAGAAGAAGAGGGAAGGGAAAGAGCTGAGCCAGCTTCAACAGGGTGAGGAGCGACCGAATCGGTCCTGGTGCTCTCAGATGTTGCTGGAGCAACCCCTGTGAGAGCGGGTTTCACAAATGTTCTCTTCCACTTGGAGAACAGGTTTGGATCCATTTTCTTGCTTGCATTTATTGTTGTTGCGGTTGAACTCAGCAGCTGGGGGTACTTTTCCTTCAGGAAAATGCCAATGACCCTTCCTAGGGTAACTTCCTTCTTACCAGTCTTTTTCCTTATTAAATCAAACACAACTCCTGCCCAATCAATCTTTTTCCGATTTACAATTGCACACATTAGTGCAAATTATTGCCTTGTGATATTGTCGTGGGCAGAGTGCTTACCGAGGAGCACTTTTCCTACCAACTCAGCAAGAAACTTAATCTTGAAAGGGAAATTTACTTTGAGCAGCTTCGTGGGAATGCCCTCTGCATGTCCCAGCTCAACTAGCATTCTTCCCAATTCTTGAGCATCTTGCTCATAATCCTCTTCACCATTTATTAAACCAAAAATATCAGTCAGAACGGCCGGAGATAAAATTACCTCTTCTCCGCCGATGGTGCCAGTCATCGAGTCGTCGGTAGAGGACGACGTGAAGGCCCATTCCTTGATCTCTGGGATGTTTATCTTAATTCTTGAAGACATTAATCTCTCTAGTCCTTGATCCCGGCACAGCTGCAGAACTTCCACGATCCCTGCTTCGCAGCTACTGAACGCGTCAAAATCAACACTGAAGCCTGCATCGAACTTTACAACTGCTAAAACTGCGGGAGAAATCGCCATGGATTACTGGAGAAAGCGCGAGAAGGACGGCGGAGACGAAGGGGACGAAGCGGCAGAAAATCGCAAGCGGGAAGACAGAATGCGAAAAGACACGCTCCGTCGACGATAAAACAAAAGATCTTTTAACCTAGGTCGACTATCGGCTTTATATTAGACCGGAGAAAGTCGATCTATTAAAAAGATACTAGACCCGATGGTCGAACGGCCGTTCGACGATCGGCTCAGAAGCAGAGTAGTCGGACAATCGTTCGACTATTTCTGGCTTCTCAAACAGCAAGCTGTCATCATCCAGAGATCGACGATGAGCTAGACTTGTTCGACTATGGTCGAACGCCGGTCGACGATCTTCAATCAGACAAACTTTCATCAACCATAGGTCGACGATGGGCTTGACCCGATCGACTATCTTCGAACGTCGTTCGACTATCTTCAAACAAGTTTCAACAAAGGCAGATATAATCACACTTAGTCTCGTCCATTGATCATGCCTAGTTGAACTAAAAAGAACAGATGCTTCTGTTCATCTAAAGGCTTGGTGAATATATCACCTCTCTGAAACTCAGTGGATATGAACTCAAGACAAATCTTGTTCTTTTCCACACAATCTCTCAGGAAATGGTGCCGAATCTCAATGTGCTTCGTTCTAGAGTGGTGCACTGGATTTTGTGCAATTGAGATAGCACTGGTACTATCACACATGATTTTGGTGTTCTTGTGTGAGTAACCATAATCCACAAGCTGGTTTTGAATCCACAGGATCTGTGAACAACAACTGGCAGCTGCTATATATTCAGCCTCTGCAGTTGAAGTTGAGACAGAAGCCTGCTTCTTACAGAACCAAGAGACCAATCTCTCTCCCAGGAACTGGCAAGTTCCTGAGGTGCTCTTCCTGTCAACTCTGCAACCAGCATAATCAGAATCAGAATATCCAATTAATTCAAATTCTGACTCAGCTGGGTACCAAAGTCCTAGATTTGGACATCCCTTCAGGTATCTCAGGATTCTCTTTAGAAGAATCAGATGAGATTCCTTGGGGTTGACCTGGAATCTAGCACAAAGGCATGTAGCAAACATTATATCTGGCCTACTTGCAGTTAGATATAATAGGGAACCAACAATGGCCCTATAATTCTTTTGATCAACTGGCTTGCCGTGATCATCAGAATCAATAACTACATTAGTAGTCATGGGTGTAGGCATTGCTGAAGCATCAGCCATCCCAAATTTCTTTACCAATTCCTTGGCATATTTAGATTGGGAGATGAAGATACCATCAGCATCTTGCTTAACTTGGAGACCAAGAAAGTAAGACAGCACACCCATACTACTCATCTCAAACTTAGAATGCATTAAGTTAGAAAACTTTTTGCACAGTTTGGGATCAGTGGAGCCAAAAATAATATCATCTACATACACCTGAACTAACAGGATTGTGTCCTTGTGATGCTTGACAAAAAGTGTTCTATCAACTACTCCCCTAGTAAAGTTGTGCTCTAACAGGAAACTAGCTAAGGTCTCATACCAGGCTCTAGGAGCTTTCTTTAGTCCATAAAGAGCTTTCTGCAACTTAAACACATGAGAAGGCTGAGTTGAAGAAACAAACCCTGGTGGTTGTTCAACAAACACTTCTTCCTTAAGCTCACCATTTAGGAATGCACTTTTGACATCCATTTGGAACACCTTAAACTTCATGAAGGCTGCATAGGCCAAGAAGATCCTTATTGCTTCCAGCCTTGCAACAGGAGCAAAGGTTTGGTCATAGTCTATACCTTCCTCCTGTCTGTAGCCCTGAGCTACAAGCCTAGCTTTATTCCTTACTATAATTCCATTTGCATCCAACTTGTTTCTATACACCCACTTGGTGCCTATGATCAGTTGGCCTTTAGGTCTTGGAACCAAAGTCCAAACTTTACATCTCTCAAACTGATTGAGTTCCTCTTGCATTGCAATGATCCAGTGGGGATCTAGCTCTGCATCTTTAAAGGTGAGGGGCTCAACCTGTGAGAGGAAACAAGCGTGCATCACATCCTGTCTTAATTGATGTCTTGTTTGCACACCAGCTGATATGTCTCCAATCACTTGAGATGACGGGTGATCTCTAAGTGTGACAATATCAGCAGGTGGGATGTGATCTTCAGCAACAGTTGGGATTAATTCCTCAGGAGGAATTTGATCTACTGTTGGTGGTACAACAACAGCTTCAGCAATGTCTTCATCACTGTCTGATTCAGTGATCTGAAGAGTTGATAGTTGAAGAATTTCTTGAGGGGCATCATGTACCTGCAATGAACTTGAAGGAGAATTTTCCTTCTCCTTGTAAAACATCTGAGATTCATCAAAAGACACATGCACAGATTCTTCAATTTTACAGGTTGATTTGTTATAAACCCTATAAGCTTTGCTTACTTGGGAATATCCAAGCATGATTCTCATTGAAGCTTTTGCTTCAAATTTTCTAATGTATTCTTTATTATTATTATGAATATAAACAATACAACCAAATACTCTAAAATAATTAATTTTAGGTTTCTTTCCCTTAAGCAACTCATAAGGAGTTTTACACTTAAGCTTGTGTATCAAACTTCTATTCAAGACATAATTGGCTGTACTAACAGCTTCTGCCCAATAGGAGAGAGGCATGTTAGCATCTGCCAACAATGTACTAGCAGCTTCAATGAGTGTTCTATTCTTCCTTTCAACTACCCCATTTTGTTGAGGAGTTCTAGGAGCTGAGAAGCTATGTTTGATACCTTCTCTCTCACAGAATTCTTGCATGAGAAGAGAGTCAAACTCAGTACCATGATCACTTCTGATCAAGGCCACATGAGTAGAGTACTCAGTCTGCACACATAGTAGAAAGTCTGTAAGGGCTTTGAAGTTATCAGACTTAGTTCTCAAAAAGAAAACCCAACTGAACCTAGAGAAGTCATCTACAATTACTAAGGTGTAATACTTCCCTCCTAAACTCTGTACATTTATTGGGCCAAAAAGGTCCAAATGTAATAGATACAGGATTCTAGGAGAATCACTCTTATTTACAGATTTAAAAGAGTTTTTGGTTTGCTTGCCTAGCTGACAAGCCTTGCATATGCTCTCCTTCTTGTAGGGGCAAGAAGGTAATCCTCTAACAAGGTTGTGCTTAGATAGCCTAGATATATTTTTAAGGTTAACATGACTAAGCCTCTTATGCCACAAAGAATTATTATTAAGGGTTACTTCATTAAACAGGCAGATTTCAGAATGAGATGAATTGAAATCTACTAAATAAATATTACTTATTCTAATACCTACTAAAACAATATTATTATTTAGAGTAATATTGCAAGAGGAGTTAGAAAATGAAACCTGGTAGCCAGCATCACACAGCTGGCTGACTGAAATCAAATTGTGCTTCAGTCTTGTCACATATGCAACTCTCTTGAAAGTGACATCTCCAATTGTGATCCTGCCATAGCCTTCTGTCTGACCACAGCTGGAATCTCCAAAGATAACCTTTGGGCCGAGCTTAGCTTTGAATCTTGACAGATGATTTTTATTTCCTGTCATATGCTTGGAACATCCACTATCCAAATACCACTTATTTTGAGTGATTGGATAGGCCTTCACCTGCAAGACATTTATTTAGACAGTGTGGACCCAGGTAACCTTGGGTCCCTTGTTTTTCACATAAGAAAAACTGGAAATATATGAAAATGCAGGCTGAGGGTGATAACCTAGTGGGTGAGATCTCCTAGGTGGGATTCTCCATGCAGATGATGGGTCAACAAACCTAGGGTTTCTATTTTCATTTAGGTTTCTATGGTACTGATTATGATTTTGAAAATCATGTTGAAAACGTCGATCGACGTTCGACGATGGGTGCTCAGATCGTCGACCTTCGTTCGACCATTGAGCTTCCGATCGTCGAGCGGCGTTCGACGCTCTTTGTATTTCTTTGAAAAATTTCTTTCTCTTTTCTCTCTTAGCTTTATTTAGGGTTTTATTAACTAGATTTACTTGCTCAGTATTCTTCTTTTCACTAGCTGAAATGAAGTTCACTGGAGTTGAAAGATTGTTTTTAAGAAGAACTGGGGGTTCACTGGGAGAAGCTCCTAAGCCTAGTTTGTCATTACCTGACCTAGTGTTAGTCATGCTGGTAATTTCTAACAACTTAAGGCTTCTACCATTAAGTGATTCTTCTAACCTCTTAGACTTAGCTAACTCTATTTTAAGAAATTTAATTTCTTCACTACAAGTAGTGAGATCTTCCTTTAACCTAACATTTTCTGTAGCTATTGATTCTGAGTCAGCTAACCTATTTCTAAGTTCTTTTATTTCCTTTTCAGAGCTAATCAAATCTAAGCATAAAGATTTAAAGTCTAATTTAAATTCTTCTGAAGTAAAATCATAGGAAGAGAGTACCTCATCTTCTGTAGGCATCTCTTCATCAGAATTTGAACTCTCTGCAGCTGAGTGGTTGCTGTAGGCATCTATTGCCATCAGGCAAACTTCTTTTGCCTTCTTCTCTTCCTCATCCTCACTGGAGCTTGATGAGGAGGATTCTTCATCAGAATCACTCCAGGTTTCAGCAATGAAACCTCTCTCCTTCTTCTTGTTTTTGTAGGAGGATGGCTTGGAGTGCTTCCTGTGCTGTTCCTTTTCTTTTCTCTTTTCTTTGTTCTTCTCCTCTGGATACTCTGGCAAGATGTGTCCAGGCTTCCTGCAACCATAACAAATAATTTCTTTAGCTGGAGAGCGATCATACCTTGGTTTGTCTTCATAGCGTGAAGACTTCTTTCTGAACTCCTTTCTCCCCATCTTGAGAAACCTCTTGGCAAACAATGCCATTAGTTCCTCATTTGATTGGCTGCCTTCAGAAACATCAGCAGCCTTAAGAGCTAGAGATTGCTCTTTTCTTGTTGGAGTGGGGGTCTTTGCTTCAGCTTCTGCTTCCCTTGTCTTCAGCACTTGCTCAAAAGACTTGAGCTTGCCGAGAAGGGCTTCAGTGGAGATCTCATTTCTACTTCTGGCTTCCTTGATGGGCCAGATCCTTAGATCCCATGTGCTAGGGAAGCACATAAGAATCTTATCATTGACCTCTGTCAATGATATGTCCTTGTCCAGGGTCCTCAGCTCATTGATGATTGAGCTGAGCCTGGTGTACATGGCTTCAACTGATTCAGCATCAGTTTTCTTGAAGTTCTCATACTGTGAGATCAGGTTGGACCTTCTGTCCTTCCTTTCATCAGCTGAACCAGCTACAATCTGGTTCAGTGTATCCCACATGGCTTTTGCTGAGGAGCAGTCAGCAACCTTCTGGAATACCTCATCAGACATTGTCTGAGCCAGAATGTTCATTGCCTTGGCATCTGCAATTTTGGCCTTCTTGTACTCATCGTTGTAATCTGGAGGAGGCACTGCACTCATATCAGATGATGAGGCAGTAGCAGCAGCAGGTGCTCTTGGGGGTCCTGACAAAATAGAAGCAAAGATGCTTTCATCAATAGAATTCATATATAATTTTATCCTTGCCTTCCAGATGCCAAACTTAGCTAAGTTGCATGCTGGAGGTCTGGTGCTAGAATAATCCTTGGACTGGGCCATGATAGTGAATATCTATAAGCTTTGGTATCTATCAGGATCTTGTGACTTAGGTGTTAGCCTATTCAGTCAGTCAACCTCCCTCTGATACCAATTGAAAGTGAAGGGATAGATACTACTCTAGAGGGGGGTGAATAGAGTTATCAAATTTTGCACAAGACAAAACTTAATGGTCTACCCAACTCCCTTGGAGTGAAGTGCGGAATGAAAAGATTATAGATATAGATTTAACCCTATAGCCTAACACAAGTGATGTGCACAAACTCAAGCTAACTGTAATTACAGTTAAGGCTTGGAAAACCTAATCAGCAACTAGCAATCCTAGTTATATCTAATCACAGCCACAATGCAGGAATTAAACAAGTGAATCCAGACGACACAAGGAAATTTATAGTGGTTCCCCAAATAACTTGGGTACGTCTACTCTTCTACCCACACGGTAGGAATCCACTCAGGTTTTTGATCAGGTGCCCTGCCACCAACAGGATCTGCTTCAGGTAGATCCAGAAACCCTTTAGACTTTTGATCAGGTGTCTAAAAACCAA
Organism: Platanthera zijinensis; assembly: GCA_039513925.1. Taxonomy (NCBI): domain Eukaryota; kingdom Viridiplantae; phylum Streptophyta; class Magnoliopsida; order Asparagales; family Orchidaceae; genus Platanthera; species Platanthera zijinensis. The sequence goes on along the minus strand of CM077095.1, from coordinate 148,752,161 downwards.
GCACAGGTTTTTGATCAGGTGCCCTGCCACCAAGGGATACTTTTGAAGGGAGTAATAACCCTGTACAGGAGGGGGAAGAAGGTTAAGATGTCTTCTCTATTTTACACTAGATTAGAGAAGCACAAAAACTTGCACTAAGCTAGAAAGCTCTAAAGAATCAAGGCCCCCCCTGGCTCAAAGATGTCCAGGTGAAGTCTTGCTTCAGTGCAGAAAACTCTTCAGAAAACTCTGAAGGAAAAACTACAAGAAGAAAATAAATAATAAAATAAAAGATCTTCAAGCAGCTATCTTCTTCTTCTTCTTCTTCAAAAGAACTCTGAGTTTGAACTTCCTGAAAGCAGGAGAACTCAGGTTGAAGAGGAGTAGAAGATCTTAACACTTCTCAGTTAGATGAAAATTGCTGAGAGCAGAAGACTTGATCTTGATGAAGGCTTGAATGCTTTTAAAATATCTGGTTAACTAGTTAGCTAGCTTCAATCCTTCTTCAAAGGGTCCTTTATATAGCAGCAACAAGCAACGGCTCTCTTCAGTTTGAATTACTTGTCTTCTTCTGAGACTTGAGACCTGGGCTGTAAATATCAAGAAGACAAAACAATCTCTACAGCAGAAACATTCTATAAAAGGAATAACCATTTTTCTAGGAAGCTGCAGGAAGCAATTTGATAATGAAGTACTAAATAAAGTCACATCAGAGAAATACTCTTTATAGCAAAAAGAAGACTTTTCAGTCTAACGGCTATAAAGGGCTGTCAGCAAATAAAGTAATTTATAATGTCAGCTAATAAGACAAACAACTTTATCTAAAAAGATTTGACTCAGGCAAAAAGAATAGAGCAGATATTGCCTGGAAATATTATCATAAATCAACTGAAACAACTTGCCAGAAAATGTATTAATTAATTAAATATAATAAATAAATACAAAATATAAAGGCAGACAGAAAGCGTCGAACGACCTTCGGAGATCGTCGACCGACGCACGGAGATCGTCGAACTATCGGGCAGATAGTCGAACGATCCAGATAGTCGACCTATCGAAGAAGATAGTCGAACTACCTCGGCAGATAGTCGACCTATCAGAGCAGATAGTCGAACTATCAGATAGTCGATCTATCAGGACAGATAGTCGAACTATCAAGCGCAAACAGATAGTCGACCTATCAAGCAGATAGTCGACCTACCTCAGAAAACAGATAGTCGACCTATCAACAGATAGTCGACCTATCAAAACAGACCAGATAGTCGACCTATCAAAAGATAGTCGAACTATCAGATAGTTGAACTATCAGGACAGATAGTCGAACTATCAAAGCAGACAGAGCGTCGACCAACTGATAGACGATCGTCGATCAGCCGATAGACGATAGTCGAGCGGCGTTCGACTATAGTCGAACGAAAAACTACTTAACCAAATTCTCAATCTGGAAAAGTGAGGACTCTACAGCTAGACTACTAACCAATGACCATAGATAATTCTTGGGTCAAGGGACTAAAAAGACAAGACTAAACTCAAATCAAACTAGGGTACCAACACACTGGATGTGCTGGACTGGGTCGTCCTTCTCGGTGTAATAGGACACCTCTGCCTCCCGGAACCCCTCTAGAACTAGGGCAAAAAAAACTAACTCGCTGAAGGGGCTGCCTCCCCCTGTTAGGCGAGCCGGAGGGTCTCGCACCCCCATCTTGCCGAACCGGCCTCCGCTCGCCGAGCCTGGGAGAAGCACTCGCTAGGGGATCTCGCGCTCGCTCCCCTCCAATGTAACCTCCTTCCCGCTTGCCGCACCGGGTCATCCTCGCCTAGGGCTGGGTCGGCGGCGATTGGGACAACTGGAGTCGAGCTCTCAGCACGCGCGCCGAGTGCAAACCTGACGAGGCCGAGCACCTCCTGCCTGAACTCCTCGAACATCCCCACTGTGGCAAGAGGGGGAGGGGGTGGCGAGTCGGTCCTGCCTGAACCTTGTCCTTCTCCTCCAATCATCGAGCCTGCTGAATATTTTCTGTGCTGACCACGCTCCACGCTCACCGCACCAAAAATGTTAAAACCGAAAACTCGGTCTCCGTGGAGTTCACCCTTGGGGAAGGGGTGATCGCACACTTCTCTCTTACGGGCCAAACAACTAAGGGAAAAGAATGGGGAACAGACCCAAGGGCTCGACGTGGAGGTCCCACCACAAACCCGAAAGATCTTAGACTGCTTCCCCTTCTTAGCCAAATATCGAGCTAAGGATATCTCAAAAAGCGCAAGAAGACCGGGGCACTAGTAAGCATGCCCTCTGAGATACCCCCTTGAGTCTATTTATAGTTTTTTTGAAAACGGCCTGCATATAACCAACCTCCGTTGTTCCAAATGGTTATGTGCAACCCAATTGGGTCTGCCAACAGCGTAACTCCGCTGTTCCAGAAGGATATTTGCAACTCCTGCAAGGGTAACCAGGTAATTTGCCTCTGGACCCCACGGGGATGAGTTTCCTGGTGTTTAGGTCAACACGCCACCCTACTGGGCGGGAGCGAACTGGCGCCCAGGTCGCCTGGCCAGGTCAGCTCGCCACTCTATAGAGGCGAACTGGCGACCAGGTCGCCCAGGCAGGCACGGGCTGAGTATAGCTCGCCCAGCTTGCCTGCTTGGACTTGACGAGAGCGAGTCGGCCCTCTTGACTCGCCCGCCTGCTACACTAGCACGGGCCGATCGTCTTGGCTCGCTCGCCTAGCCGGGACCACTCGGTGAACACGGGGTTGTACAGTGTCGTTGAGCTCTGTCTTGTACTTGGCTGGGGCTTTGTGCGTCACGAAGGTTGTGAGGGCATTCCGTCTCATAAGTAGGTGTCACCTTGAAAGATGGTTTTGGCAACGGGGAAGCAGTTGATTGCATTCATAATATACGCTGGCTGGCATGGATGGATCGAGTATGGCCTTTGCCACTCCACTTCCTTGGACGAGCAAGTTTTTCCGTGATACGTCGAGCTTGCGACTGTCCTAGGATGTTGAACTCGCGTGGTGAAGATCATGTCATCGTCACTCGGAGGGGGATCTTAGCAGTCGTCGAACTGCTTCGGCGGTTGTTCTTTGTTGTGGCAACTTGGTGTCGTGTCATGCGTTGTGGCGGCCTTAGAGCATCTGGTGATTTCAGGTCCCTCGTTTGTTGGGCACTGCTGCTGGCGGTCGTCACCGAGCGTTAGTGGCGAGAGTGTGATGGGGAGGTCACTTGCCCTCCTTGCCTTGACAGTGTGGATGGATTCAGAAATTTGTTTGCTGTTGAGAGTAATTTGCCAGCAGGACCGTGTGTGTGGGACCGCCCCCGTGGCTTTCCCCATCGCGTTCCTGGTCTGGGTGTTGACCCCGGTGGGCCCCCTGTGTGGCGGAATATCCCCGCGGTTCTGTGGTTGGGATTAGTCCCACATCGCCCGCAGCGCCTGCTCCTCCGTGTTTATGTACCCCGCCACCCTTCATCTAAATACCTAGGTTTTGAGATGTGATATGGGCGGGCGGGTTCTCACATGGTATCAGAGGATGTACGGTTGTCCTGCTGCGGGGGTGTGTTGAGAGTAATTTGCCAGCAGGACCGTGTGTGTGGGACCTCCCCCGTGGCTTTCCCCATCGCGTTCCTGGTCTGGGTGTTCACCCCGGTGGGCCCCCTGTGTGGCGGAATATCCCCGCGGTTCTGTGGTTGGGATTAGTCCCACATCGCCCGCAGCGCCTGCTCCTCCGTGTTTATGTACCCCGCCACCCTTCATCTAAATACCTAGGTTTTGAGATGTGATATGGGCGGGCGGGTTCTCACATTTGCTTTGGGAGGCGGCGATGAACCTTGGTTCGAACGTGCTTTGGGAGTGCCTGGGGTTTAACAAAGAGGCTTTGTTTTCCTGGGGAGGACCAAAGTCCGCCCACACGATAGTGATGAAGAACCTTTGTTCGATAATGCTTTGGGAGAATCAGGGTTCGTTCGGAAGGAGATGACAAAGAACCTTTGTTTGATTGCGCATTGGGAGTGTACAACCCCGTATTTGCGGAATGGGGCCCCCAAGCAAGGCGTAAGACTTGCTACGCATTTTTTATATTTTAGAGGGTTTTGCACTCCTGGAGGCCAATTTATTATTGACCTACATGATATTCTAATAGGGGGATAAAATTTTTGCATAGCTTGCTAGTGCCCGGCCCCTTGAAGGCCTCGCCCGACCTTGTTCCCAGGGGTCTCGGCAAGATAGCTCCCAGGGTCTCGGCGAGACAGCTCCCAGGATCTTGGCGAGACAGCTCCCGGGATATCGGCGAGACAGCTCCCAGGATCTCGGCGAGACAGCTCCCAGGATCTCGACGAGACAGCTCCCAGGGTCTTAGCGAGACAGCTCCCAGGGTCTCGGCGAGACAGCTCCCAGGGTCTCGGCGAGACAGCTCCCTGGGTCTCGATGAGATAGCTCCCTGAGTCTCGGCAAGACAGCTCCTAGGGTCTCGGCGAGACAGCTCCCAAGATCTCGGCGAGACAGCTCCCAGGATCTCGGCGAGATAGCTCCCAGGGTCTCGGCGAGACAGCTTCCAGGATCTCAGCGATACAACTCCCAGGATCCCGACGAGACAGCTCTGAGGGTCTCGGCGAGACAGCTCCCAGGATCTCGGCGAGACATCTCCCGGATCTCGGCGAGACAGCTCCCAGGATCTCGGCGAGACAGCTCCCAGGATCTCGGCGAGGCAGCTCCCAGGGTCTCGGCGAGACAGCTCCCAGGGTCTCGGCGAGACAGCTCGCAGGGTCTCGGCGAGACAGCTCCCAGGATCTCGGCGAGACAACTCCCAGGATCTCGGGAAGACAGCTCCCAGGGGTTCTTCTACGGGGCTCGCCCGGTCCCAAGGTGAAGGAGGAGTGGAGTGGTTTAACCCCCATTCGCCTCAGGTGTCCAGGGAAGGTGAGGGGCATGGTTTAGCCTCCATTCACCCCCGGACCTCTTTTGGCCATGCTTTTACCGTTGTGCTCCCGGGGTTGGAATTACCTCTTTACCCCCCGGTGTGGATGTTTTCTATTGGCACTGGACCTATTTGTCTTAGGGGTATTTCTGACCTTTTGGTCCCTAGGTTTGGGAAAATTATAAATAGACCCACTTGGGTATCTTTGGAGAGGATGGTTCTAGCTTCCTCCTCCTTAGGCTTCTTCTTGGTAGAGTTTGAGAGCTCTCCAAGGTACCCAGCTCAGCCATTGGTGAGGGAGGGGAAGTGCTCTCGTGACCTTTCGGGTGTATGGTGGGACCTCCGCGCTAGAGCCGAGGGTCTATTCCTAGTTTCTTGAGCCTTTGGTCCGTGACATTCGCCTGAGTGCAGTAAGTGTGAGGTCACCCCTTTTTTGGGACCCCGAACTCCACAGAGACCGATATTTCGGCTTCAACATCTTAGTGCGGTGAGCGTAGAGAGTGACTAGCATAGAAGATCTCAGGAGAGTGTCATGGCTGGAGATCATGGAGGTAGTGATGACTCCCGCGAGACCCCCAACCCAGGACCCTTTGTGGGAAGGGAAGAGTTCATGACATTCATCCAAGGCATCATGGAGATGCTGCGAAGTATTGCTCCTCGGGGTGGTAGCTCCACTCCAACCCCCCAGGAGCTAGCTTCACCCATCTCGGCGAGTCGACTCCCAAGGGTCTAGGCAAGATGAACCCGGGGGGGTAGAGGGAAGCACACCAGGAAGAAGGCCCGGGAAGGAGTGGATGGGATATGGGGTCGAGCGAGACCTCACCGGCCGGGAGTTATTCTCCAGCCCGGCGAGTGCCAGCCTCCTAGGCGAGCAGGTCACGCGAGTGGAGCACGTGAGACCGCCAAGCAAGGGATCGCCTTTCAGCGAGTTGATTATCTCAGCCCCAGTTCCTGAGGGGTTCAGGGAGCCTGACATGACTTACTATACCGGGAAAGACGACCCTCTCCAGCAAATACAGTGGTTCGATGATACAGTGTCTATCAGGCCGATGACAGATGCGTTCAAGTGTTGCCTCTTCGTGATTACATTGAAAGACAAAGCTAGGGACTGATTCCATTAACTCCCAACGGGATCGATCTATGGGTTTGAGGACTTGTGCCGAAGCTTCCAGCTTCGCTTCTCCACCTCTAAGAAGAGGAAGAAGAGTCCCAAGTCCATCTTCCTAATAAGACAAAGGGCAGAGGAGTCGTTGGCCCAATATATGGACAGGTTCCAAGAAGAGATCCTGGACATCTAGGAGATGTCGGGGTATGCCCTCCAGATGGCATTTATAGTGGGGTTGCGTGAGGGATTCTTCAAGATGAGTCTGACCCGAAAGGCCCCCTTATCCTTCGATGAGTTGATGGAAAGGGCGGCAGAGGATATAACAACTGAGGCGGCCAACCCGGCATTTGTCAAGAAGTTGGCAAGGTTGACCGAGGCAGAGTCGAAAGAGCAAGGTGGATCGAGGCATCAGGAGGGAAGGAGGAGAGAAGAACAGAGAGCTCAGGGGTTCCAGGGACCTCAGGAAGGTCGGGAACCTGGTTGGAGGCAGCAAGGAGGGCCCGTTCAGGGTCCAGGGAGAGGTCTCATCCAGAGTGGGGGGATTTTCATGGAGGCCAAGGGAGGTTCAACTTCTAAAGGCAAGCCCCTAGATAGCTCCTACCCCCACCGCAGCAAGCGATGGTAATTGGTCGAAGGGAGAGGAGGAACCACACGGGAAGAGGAAGGGTCAGAGTAGAGTTACCCTATTGTGAGTTCCACCAGGAGGAGGGTCATGCAACAGTTACTTGCCCCAAATTCCTGGAGTTGAGAAGGACAAGAGCTCCGACACCACAGTCTCAATAGCCTCAACAACCGCAAGATCCGGTGCGGATTGAATAAGTCCAACCCGAGGCGGCAGGGGAGAGATGTGAGGACAGGGTTGATGTGGGGGAGGGATCCGATGATGCACGAGGGAAAAGGGAGGTAGTGAAGAAGTGGATCATCTCTTGTAATGAACTTTGCTTGCATTGTATCAACTATGATTGATGAAAGGAACCGCCTGAAAACATTTGTTATCCATGAAAAGCCCCGAGATGATTCCGCTGACCAGACCTCACTAGCTGGCATGGCAGGTTGATCTCTCGGAGGGGTGAGTAGGCCTTGCCCCGAGATGATTCTGCTGACCAGACTATCACTAGATGGCAGGCCAGGTTGATCTCTCGGAAGGGTGAGTAGGCCTTTCCCAGAGATGATTCCACTGATCAGACTCCCACTAGCTGGCAGAGCAGGTTGATCTCTCGGAGGGGTGAGTAGGTCTTCCTCTGAGATGATTTCGCTGACCAGGCTCCCACTAGCTGGCAGAGCAGGTTGATCTCTCGGAGGGGTGAGTAGGTCTTGCCCCGAGATGATTCCACTGATCAGGCTCCCACTAGCTGGCAGAGCAGGTTGATCTCTCGGAGGGGTGAGTAGGTCTTCCTCTGAGATGATTTCGCTGACCAGGCTCCCACTAGCTGGCAGAGCAGGTTGATCTCTCGGAGGGGTGAGTAGGTCTTGCCCCGAGATGATTCCACTGATCAGGCTCCCACTAGCTGGCAGGGCAGGTTGATCTCTCAGAGGGGTGAGTAGGTCTTGCCCCGAGATGATTCTGCTGACCAGACTCCCACTAACTAGCAGGGCAGGTTGGTCACTTGGAGGGGTGAGTAGGCCTTGCCCCGAGATGATTCCGCTAACCTGGCTCCCACTAGCTGGCAGGGCAGGTTGATCTCTCGGAAGGGTGAGTAGACCTTGCCCCGAGATGATTCTGCTGACCAGGCTCCCACTAGCTGGCAGGGCAGGTTGATCTCTTGGAGGGGGGAGTAGGTCTTACCCCGACATGATTCCGCTGACCAGGCTCCCACTAGCTGGTAGGGCAAGTTGATCTCTCGGAGGGGTGAGTAGGCCTTACCCCGAGATGATTCCGCTGACCAGGCTCCCACTAGCTGGCAGGGCAGGTTGATCTCTCGGAGGGGTGAGTAGGTCTTGCCCCGAGATGATTCCGCTGACCTGACTCCCACTAGCTGGCAGGGCAGGTAGACCTCTTGGTGAAGGCTTTGACATGTTTACCCCAAGAGGATCTCCTCACCCAGGCTCGCATTAGCTAGATAGGTCGAATGTGCCTCGGGGAGAGTAGGTTCCCACCACCGAGAGGATCTCCTCACCTAGGCTCTCACTAGCTGGATGGGTCGAATGTGTCTCGGTGGAGAGAAAGTTCCTACCCGGAGGGGATCTCGTCATCCACTCTCCCATTAGCTGGCATGACAGGTTGACCCCTCAGAGAGGCCAAATATTTTCGGCTCCAAGAGCGCTACACTCAGCGAATACGTTGAGTTGGATATTTCTTTACGAGCGTGGAACTCGCTCGAAAAGAGCGAGGATTGTGGACAACCCCGTATTCGCGGAATGGGGCCCCCAAGCAAGGCGTAAGACTTGCTACACATTTTTATGCTTTTAGAGGGTTTTGCACTCCTGGGGGCCAATTTATTATTGACCTGCATGATATTCTAGTAGGGGGATAAAAATTTTTCCTAACTTGCTAGTGCCCGGCCCTTTGAAGGTCTCGCCTGGCCTAGTTCCCAGGGGTCTCGACGAGACAACTCCCAGGGTCTCGGTGAGACAGCTCCCAGGATCTCGGCGAGATAGCTCCCAGGATCTCGGCGAGACAGCTCCCAGGATCTCGGCGAGACAGCTCCCAGGATCTCGGCGAGACAGCTCCCAAGGTCTCGGCGAGACAGCTCCCAGGGTATCGGCCAGACAGCTCCCAGGGTCTCGGCGAGACAGCTCCCAGGGTCTCGGCAAGACAGCTCCGTGGGTCTCGTCGAGACAGCTCCCAGGATCTCGGCGAGACAGCTCCTAGGATCTCGGCGAGACAGTTCCCAGGGTCTCGGCGAGACAGCTCCCAGGATCTCGGGGATACAGCTCCCAGGGTCTCGGAGAGATAGCTGCCAGGATCTCGGCGAGATAGCTCCCAGGATCTCGGCGAGACAGCTCCCAGGGTCTCGGCGAGACAGCTCCCAGGGTCTCGGCGAGACAGCTCCCAGGGTGTCGGCGAGACAGCTCCCGGGATCTCGGCGAGACAGCTCCCGGGATCTCGGCGAGACAGCTCCCGGAATCTCGGCGAGACAGCTCCCGGGATCTCGACGAGACAGCTCCCGGGATCTCGGCGAGACAGCTTTCAGGGTCTCACCGAGACAGTTCCTAGGGTCTCGGAGAGACAGCTGCCAGGGTCTCGGCAAGACAACTACTAGGATCTCGGCAAGACAGCTTCAAGGGTCTCGGCGAGATAGCTCCCAGGATCTCGGCGAGACAGTTCCAGGATCTCGGGAAGACAGCTCCCAGGGGTTCTTCTACAGGGCTCACCCGCTCGCCCGGTCCCAAGGTGAAGGAGGAGTGGAGTGGTTTAACCCCTACTCGCCTCAGGTGTCCAGGGAAGGTGGGGGCATGGTTTAGCCTCCGTTCACCCCCGGACCTCTTTTGGCCATGCTTTTACTGTTGTGCCCCCGGGGTTGGAATTACCTCTTTACCCCCCGGTGTGGATGTTTTTTATTGGCCCAGGACCTATTTGTCTTAGGGGTATTTCTAACCGTTTGGTCCCTAGGTTTTGGAAAACTATAAATAGACTCACTTGGGTATCTTTGGAGAGGATGGTTCTAGCTTCCTCCTCTTTAGGTTTCTTCTTGGTGGAGTTTGAGAGCTCTCCAAGGTACCCAGCTCAGCCATTGGTGAGGGAGGGGAAGTGCTCTCGTGACCTTCCAGGTGTGTGGTGGGACCTCCACGCTAGAGCCGAGGGTCTGTTCCTAGTTTCTTGAGCCTTTGGTCTGTAACATTCGCCTGAGTGCAGTAAGTGTTAGGTCACCCCTTTTTTGGGACCCCGAACTCCACAGAGACCGATATTTCGATTTCAACAGGGAGAACCGCGGTTCGTCCGAGAGGAGGTGACGAAGAATCTTTGTTCGATCGCGCTTTGGGAGAACCAGGGTTCGTCTGAGAGGAGGTGACGAAGAACCTTTGTTCGATCGCGCTTTGGGAGAACCAGGGTTCTTCCAAGAGGAGGTGACGAAGAAACTTTGTTTGATCACGCTTTGGGAGAACCAAGGTTCGTCCGAGGGGAGGTGACGAAGGACCTTTGTTCGATCACACTTTGGGAGAACTAGAGTTCGTCCGAGAGGAGGTGGTGAAGAACCTTTGTTCGATCGCGCTTTGGGAGAACCGTGGTTTGTCCAAGAGGTGGTGGCAAAGAACATTTGTTTGATCACACTTTGGGAGAACCGTGGTTTGTCCAAGCGAAGGTGCAGATGAACCTTTGTTCACCTCGCCTGGGAGGACTGGGGTCTGTCCTGGTGGAGGTTGTAACACCCCTATCCATCACATAGTATATAACAGTAGGTCCGGCCGGGGCCCGACGCCATATACTACGGACAGACCGGTTGGTTACGCATTGAAACCATTCAACCAATCACAACGTCCTACACAGCACCTAGCAGAAGCAATTATTAAGTTGCACAATTAAGAACCCTGCCAACATGAATGTCCACGCAACTAAAAAAAAATAAGGAATGTTTAATACACGGATATTGGCCTTAAAGCCTTACAAGAGTTTGTTTAATAAAAAGTGTCTTCCAAACCTCGGCACGCAGGCCGGTCACACATGAGTACAAAAAGGAAAACACTCAAAACTTGGCCTTCGAGGGCCGACACAGCAACTTGGGCTTTAGCCCGCTATTTACCTCTCGGCTCCGCAGCACCTGCAAGCAACAATCCACCGCACGGTGGTAAACAAAGGCAACGGTCAGCTATGTTGACCAAATTATAACGACTCCGCCCCCAAACCGGGGCGGCAAAGCTTCTTCCCTGCACTTGTTAGCAAAACAAGCAACGTAGCAAAATAAGCATCACATCACAGGTGCACGCTCACACGGCCGTACACCCCGTGCTCTCAGGGCACTTACTCGGCGAAGCCAGTCCGAACCCCGTCCGGTCCTCGACTCCACCACCACCCCCAGGGTGGCAATCTTGTGAGCATTTAGTCTTCTCAGCCGCAGCCTAGACTCGATCTCCAAACCTCGGTAAGTCTCATGTAAAACTTTAGGTCGCTTTAACCGAGCAGGTGGAGCGGTTAGGGGTACACCAGCCCGTCGCTCACCCCGCCATTGCCATTAGGCCTTTGACGCGGACTAAGCTTCCCAAGTCCCAAATAACGATCAAACATGGTACATAGCCCCACTATGTACCCGGTTGGCTCCCCGGCCACCGATATGACAGAAATGCATTTCCGTCCAGATTTCCGGGTGCACCTCGGGGTTAATCCCCCAGAATCCCTGATGCATACTACCGCATAGCAACCCGAAAACAAACACGACGCTCGGAGTCTTCTCCGGCCAACAATGCATAGCAAATCATTACCGATCCGGATCAACACGTCCGGGTAGGCTTCACACATCATGCATATGCCCGTACTACGATTCCGGACTCTAACAAGGGGGACTTTACATATCTACCCCAAGGAATACCGCAATCTCGCCGCTCACTCGCGGGAGAAGGGTTTTCCCATGCAAAAGGAGAAGAGATTCACATGCTCAAGAAGATAATCGCTACCCTTGCGTTCTTCCGCGGCGCCATGAAAAACTACGCGGTTGGAAAGCACCGCAACAGCGTCGCCTTCGCGGATCTGGACTCGGATCGCGATTCGGAGCTCCGAAGCTCCACCGGCGGCCGGATCTTGGCCTTCCTCCTCCTCCTTGCTCTCCCCTCTCTCTAGACTTTAGAAAGAGAACCAAGAGGATGAAATGAGGGATTGCAAAACCTATTTCCGGGTTTAAACCGCCAGCATCCACCCCCCAGCCGTCGGATCCCAAGCCAAGGAAATCGAACGGCTGTGATTCGGCCCAATTTTACAAAATCTGGGCCGAACATGGCCTGCGACACGCCCGTGTCCAGGGCCGTGTCGCTCATTCGCCGTATCGACCGACGCGATAACCAGCACACGACATTCGACACGGCCTCCGACACGCCCGTGTCGCATGCGACACGGCCGTGTCACGACCCGTGTCACGCCCCATGTGCAACTGCCAACATTTGCTTCCCAAGGAGGACACGGCCTGCGACACGACACCCGACACGCCCGTGTCACATGTGACACGCCCGTGTCTGTGACCGTGTCATGGCCCGTGTGCATGACTCAAAAAATTCCCTAGCGTGACACGCCCTGGGACACGCCCGTGTCCCAGGCCGTGTGCCTCAACTCGACGATCGCCGATCGTCAAAACGTCGACCACATTACCCGTGGCCGAACACGCCCGTGACACGCCCGTATCACGCCCGTGACACCTGCTCCAAAACCCAGACTTGGCTTAAAACGTCACCGGCCCCTCTTTTGAGTTTCGGGGGTGTTACAGAGGTGGTGTAGGACCTTTGTTCGTTCGCGCCTCAGGAAAATCGGGATTCATCCAAGTGAAGGTGCAGATGAACCTTTGTTCATCGTTCCTAGGAGGACCGGGGTCCGTCTGGGTGGAGGTAGCAAAGAATCTTTGTTCATTCGCGGCTCAGGAGAACCGAGGTTCGTCCAAGTGAAGGTGCAAGTGAACCTTTGTCCATCTCACCTAGGAGGATCAGGGTCTATCCGGGTGGAGGTAGCGAAGAACCTTTGTTCGTTTGCGCCTCAGGAGAACTGGGGTTCGTCTAAGTGAAGGTGCAGATGAGCCTTTGTCCATCTCACTTGGGAGGACCATGGTCTGTCCGGGTGGAGGTAGCGAAGAACCTTTGGTCGTTCGCACATCGGGAGAACCGGGGTTCGTCCAAGTGAAGGTATAGATGAACCTTTGTCCATCTCGCCTGGGAGGACCAAGGTCCGTCCGGATGGAGGAAGTAGAGAATCTTTATTCGTTCGCACCTTAGGAGAACTGGGGTTCCTCCAAGTGAAGGTGCAGATGAATCTTTGTCCATCTCGCCTGTGAGGTTCAGACAGACCTTTGTCCGTCTCGTCTGAGAGGACCAGGGTCTGTCTGGGAGGTGCAGAAAGGCTTTCGCCAGTCTTGCCTGAGAGGTGCAAAAAGGCTTTTGCTAGTCTTTCTTAGGAGGTGCAAAAAGGCTTTCGCTAGTCTCACTTGGGAGGTGCAGAAAGGCTTTCGCTAGTCTCGCCTTGTGATGACCTGTTTACTTGATCAGAGTCTCCTTCCGGGATTTTGTTGGGAAGGTCGGAGTCCCTACTCAAGATACTTGAGCACTTTGTTTGGGAGAGGCCGGAATCGCCACTTTGGGATATCCGAACACTCTGATTGGGAGAGGCCGGAATCTCCACTTTGGGATATCCAAACACCATTTTTGGGAGAGGCCAGAATCTTCACTTTGGGATATCCGAACACTCTGATTGGGAGAGGCCGGAATCCCACTTTGGGATATCCGAACACCCTGTTTGGAAGAGGTTGGAATCTCCACTTTGGGATATCTGAACACCCTGATTGGGAGATGCTGAAATCTCCACTTTGGGATATCCGAACACCCTGTTTGGGAGAGGTCAGAATCGCCACTTTGGGATATCCGAACACTTTGATTGGGAGATGCCGAAATCTCCAATTTTGGGATATCCAAACACCTTGTTTGGGAGAGGTCGGAATCTCAACTTTGGGATATTTGAACACTCTGATTGGGAGAGGCCGGAATCTCCACTTTGGGATATTCGAACACTCTGTCTGGGAGAGGCCGGAATATCCACTTTGAGATATCCGAACAATCTGATTGGGCACACGATGAGAAACTCAATTCTTATTTCATTGATACTGAAAAACTGAGGTACAAGTACAGGCGTCATATGCCTTGAGCATCTTACAGGCTGAGAATAAGTTCTCCACTGGGACGGTCGTCCTGGGGATTACCCCCATGTGGGCTTACTCTATATTGGTTGATTCGGGGTTCTTGTCTTGTAAGAATGTTCCAAGGAGTCCCCGACGACGAAATCGTTCAATTTCTGTCTTCAGTCGTGCGCAGCTCACCGTGTTATGCCCGCATCCTTGGTGGTCAATATTTGGATTGATCTCCATAGTTGGGAGCGAGGGCCCTTGGCCTTTGAAGGGAGGGATGATTGTGGATGGCGAGCAATACTTCTGCTCGTGAAGCATTGATGAGAGCTAAGACTTGGTCGTGACGGTGCCCCTTGATTCGGCGGGACTTTCCGTGGCGCTCGTGGCTTCCCATGGGACTTGGCAACGATTCCTGATCCCTCTTCCTTTTCAATCTTCCTTCGAACTGTAGCCGATGCGCTTTGATTGTTTCATTCGATGTGATTTGATCCTTGACTCGGTGGACGAGGTCATGGTAGCTGGACGGTGTTTTGCTCATCAGCATGGAGTGGAATTTTTTGGGTCAGAGCTCTCCAAGTAAGGTTCCACACAGGAGCTTGTGGATAGCCCCCGGAATCAGCCGCGTCTCTACGGTGAAGCGAGGAAAGAAATCCTTGAGCTGTTCTCCCTTGGCCTGCCGGATTCTTGCGAGGTGTGAGGGGTCCCGATCGATCCGCTAGTTGGCGATGAACTGATCCGTGAAATGCTGGGTTAACTCGACGAAAGTTCTTGATTTCTCCCTCCTTTAGGGAGCTGAACTAGGTGTAAGCCTCTCCTCTCAGAGTTGTTGGAAACGCTATGCATAGGAGCTGGTCGGGGGAATTGTACATGCGCATGGCGTTTACAAAGTGCCTGATGTGCTCTCGAGGATCGCCTTTCCCGTCAAATACCTCGAAGCCCGGGAACTCGATCCCGGGCAGAGCGGAATATGCCAAGACCGGTGGAGCTAGCAGGGAGGTGAGGTGGATAGGGCGACGCACGTTTGCGTCTTGGTGCCCTTGCGTCCACACTCCTTTTCGATCACGCACCTTACCTCCTTGTGGGTGAGTCCTCCATTGGTCAGAGTGGTGGTCTCCTTTGTTGTATGAAAGTTTTCATGTGAACGCCTAGGAAGTTCGTCAGTGACTGCGAGGTGCGTGGAGCTATCAGTGACGGGTGATTCGTCTGCTACGGGATCCTTAGAGAGAGTTGTGCCTTCATGCATTATCTGGCTCGTGACCCGCGACGGTTTACCTTCTGGAGTGGCATTCGCGCAGGGAACGCGATGAGCCCTCATGCTCCTTAGCAGGGCGGACGCCTTAGCGCGGTGCTCCCTTAGCATGCACCTGCATTCTTCTCTTGATGCTTGGGATGTGGTGATGGTGGATCCTCCCTGAAACAAGGTGTTGCTTGCGAGCAAGTTGACAGTGGCTTGTTTGGCGCGTGAAGCTTCCGCACGAGATGTATTGAGCGGAGCAGAATATGGACGATGCGGTTATTCCCCAGGCATGAGACTCGAGTTCTTTTACTTTTTACTCCCTTGCTCGTGGTAAGGAAGTACTCTGTTGGGAGTGATGCCTCCCGTGGTTGGTGCCCCCCAAATCAATGCACGACATGTGGCGCGGGTCACTCCGTTGAGCGAGTCGTGATTTGAAGGTAATGTTGACCAGTTTTTTGTCGTGAGGTATGCCCCCGGGGATTTAGAAGTCCCGAATTCTCTTGTCGGGGTGAGCGTCTGACCCTGATGTTGCATTTGTTCTTTCCCTGAGGATGTTAACGCGGGCCTTATCCCCTTGCGTCGCGACATGCTACCTGCGAGTAATTTGCTTGAGGCTTGATAGTCAGATACCTTGCAAGTCGCATGTTCTGTTGTGTTTGCGCCTTCTTCTGCCATTGTTGCTGGTGTTGTGATCATGAATTTATTAGAGCTTTTGAGAACACTTTCCCACAAACGACATCATACTATTGCAGGTCACCTGATTTTTTCTCTGGTCCAGAGAATCAAACCGCCTTAGCTCAGAGCCTAGCCGAGCGCAATCAATTAAAGAAAACCACAACAATAGACAAGAGACGTTTTTGACGTGGAAAACCCGGAAAGGGTGAAAAACCACGTGGATGGAACTGTGCCGAGCCAAAATCCACTAGCTTTTCGAGGTATTACAGAAGATTATTTGATCTCGGAGGCGACAGGCCGCTACTCTGTTACAAGTACAGAAAAATGAGGAAAATGACTAAGTCCGCGGAACCTCGATGGAAGCGCTCCGGCCTTGAGATGTCGTCGAGTTCACGGAACCTTGGTCGGAGCGTTCCGACTGGAAAATATTCTAAGTCATTGGTGATTCAAAGAACAACGCTCTCGTTGATGCGGAGTCTGGATGGGAGCGCTCTCGCGGAGGCGGTTAACGTCACTTGAGGCGTGAAAAGTCTGTCACGTAAGGAGAAGAGCAGAGCGAATTCCTGAGCGGAGAATCGACCTAAGTCCACGATTCTCGCCGGAAAATCTCAGAGCTCTCTCTTTCGCCTCTCGAGTTGCTTGAGTTGAAATGAAAGCCCGGGGACCTATTTATAGTTTTTGGAGGGCGCATAAGTATTTATGTCAGGGAGTGATTTGTGCTGGCGAATTGCTTCACTTCTTTTTGATCACGCGGATCACCATTTTTAACCAAATGACGGAAGTGCCCCTTATCCCCGGGAAGTTCGGGCGGCCCGGGCGAGGTGCTCGGAGGTGGCGGTGGCCGGAGGCGATAGAGGTGACTTGAGCGGCCGACGTTGAAGGGGGCGGTCGGGGCTCGTCGGCGGCCGCGGAGGCCGCGGCCGGCGTGCGAGCAGCACGCGGCCGCGCAGGATACGACTGTGCAGGGGCCTGGCCGCACGGTATGCTGTCGTGCAGGGGCTCGATCAGGGCCGTGCGGGGTGCGGCCGCGCGCGACCTTTCCTGCCGCGCCCGCGCATGCCGCGGCGCGGGCGCACGTTTTGGTGCGCCTTGCCTAGTCCTTCTGGGCGCGTGTGGTTTTCTGCGTACTGTTAGACCGATTGCGCTAGCTTTCACTTGGACCGGATTGGCTCAGAATTTTCATGGGGATCCTATCAAAGGTAATTATTTTGTGCGTGCGGCGGGGGCGCATGCGGCAGGTCGGGCCACGCGCGGTCAATTCGCGTGGCCGCCCCCGTGCGGTCGCGCCTGGCCAGCCCGCGCGGCCCCCCGCCACGCTCCCGTGTGGCCACCCTCCATGCTCCCGCACAACCGCATCCCGCGCACCGCTGCTGACTCAGCCGCCATCGGTGACTCCCGCCGCCACCGGCCGCCACCGCCGCCTCCGGACACATCGTCGGGGCTGCCTGAACTTCCTGGAGGTAGGGGTACTTCCGTCATTTAGGTAAAAATTGTGATCCGTGTGATCAAAATGGTGGAACGCCATTCACCAGCACAAATCGCTCCTCAACACAATTACTGACACGCCCCTCCCAAAAACTATAAATAGACTCTCAGACATTTATTTTATCTCAAACAACTCCAAAGACAAGAGAGAGCTCTGAGGTTTTCCGACGAGAATCGTGGACTTAGGCAGATTCTTCTCTCAGGAATTCGCTCTGCTCTTCTCCTTGCGACACAGACTCTTCACGCCTCAAGTGACATCAACGGCCTCTACGAGAGCGCTCCCATCCAGGCTCCGCGTTAACGAGAGCGCAGTTCCTTGAAGCACCGATGTCTTAGAAGATTTTCCAGTCAGAACGCTCCGACCATAGTTCAGTGAACTCGACCCCGTCTCAATGCCGGATCGCTTCCATCGAGACTCCAAGGACTTAGCCATTTTTCCTCCTTTTTCTGTACTTGTAACGAAGTAGCGGTCTACCGCCCTCCGAGACCAAATCGACTTCTGTAATACCTCGAGAAGCTAGTGGATTTTGGCTCGACATAGTTCTAGTCACGTGGTTTTTCACCATTTCCGGGTTTTCCACGTCAAAAACGTCTCTTGTCAATTATTGCGGTTTTCTTTAACTGATTGCGCGCCCGGCTCGACTCTGAGCTAAGGCGGTCCGATTCTCTGGACTGGAAAAAAAGCCAAATGACCCACAACATATATTATTTTCAACATTTTATTAATATATATATAAATATTAGAAAAAAATATTAAAAAAATATATAATTGAAAAATATTTTATAATCCAAAATATTTATAAATCGTTACCATTGTTCTATCAAACGGTTCTCTGTTCTGAATAGTTCTGTAACCCAGAGTATTCAAACAGATCTTCATTTCCCTCAAACAGTCAATAACTTCATTTACAAACCTGCATTTACAACACATCTTTTTATAAACACATGCGCTCTCCCAAATGAAGCCAGTTAGGCGGCTTATGAATAGTTGGGTCATCCACTGTTCATTCGATCACATATTATATTTATTAATATATATATATATAATATACATATTATATTTATTAATATATATATATATGGGGTTTACTCTAGTGCGGGCGTACGGCGTACGGGCAAGGGTCAAGGAGGCTTCTAATCGAAAAGTGATCAACATGAAAGTTGTAGATCTCGGCGATCCGAACAACTTTCATGTTGATCACTTTTTGATTTGGAGCCATCTTGGACCTCGATTTGGGCCCCGAAATCTGGGGCGGCGGAACTGCTACAGTAAAGCTTCCGCCGCCCCAGATTTCGGGGCTCAAATCGAGGTCCAAGATGGCTCCAAATCAAAAAGTGATCAACATGAAAGTTGTTCGGATCATCGAGATCTACAACTTTCATGTTGATCACTTTTCGATTTGGAGCCTCCTTGACCCCCAAAACGCCTTGCCCGTACGCCCGCATATAAGCCTGCCCGCATTTGAGATCTCCCCTATATATATATATATATATAATATACATATTATATTTATTAATATATATATATATATATAATATACATATTATATTTATTAATATTTATATATATATAATATATGTTCTAACATGACGCAACTGAGTTAGAAAGGTCATCATTTTTATAGGATGCTGTTGTAAATAATATTCCGGGCAAGCCTAATATCGTCCATGAATACCAATTTTTCGAGTCTCCCCTTCCAAAGTTTCAACTTTCTGACGGCGGTTGCTTCCTCAAGCCTCCTCAGCCTAGTCTCCCGGTCATCTTCCACTTTACGTCATAAAGATTAAAAATTTCCATAATCCCAGCTAAAACGTAGTCGCAAAGCAATTAGCCCTCTTTCTCTCTATGGAATATCCCACCCGCAGACCGTTGGCAAGAATCTTTCTCCACCCTTCTCCTCACCGTTGGTATCTTCCTCTCTCTCTCGACCAACCGGCGAATGGCTTCCGTCCGGCGAGGGGCGGCGATGCTCTGCCATTTATGTGCGGCAGCTCTGTTTTTGAGCTCTGTAACCGGGAGGTTCATAGTGGAGCGGAGCAGCATCCGTGTTCTGCGGCCTGTACACATCAAAGGGCGGCACGAAAGCGCCATTGCCAACTTCGGAATCCCTAATTACGGAGGCACGCTAAGGGGAGTTGTGCTCTACCCGGAGAAGGGCTCCAACGGTTGCAGCCCCTTTGATGGCCGCCAGTTCAGGTCACGTTCCGGCCGGCCAGTGATCCTTCTCCTCGACCGCGGAGGTAATCAATGGCCACCACTTCAAGATTTTTGATTTCATCATGGTGTTTGATTTCTGAGAAGTGGGCTTTTGAATGGTCTGCGCATGCGTTGACAAATGCCTTCTCACGGAGTTTACTGAAATAAAGTTGTTAGATTTGCTCTTCTAAAAGGAACTAATTAGTATTTCTCCTTATAAAGTTGTTAGATTTGCTCTTTTAAAAGGAACTAATTAGTATTTCTCCTTAGCCAACACTAGCTAGTCATGAGACCATGTGTATTTTACTAGCTTTATATGTCTCATACAACTGTCAAGAGATTGAAATTATCTTATGGAGATGATGTTCTGAGCATCTTTTAACATTCTTTATAGATTGCTACTTCGCGTTGAAGGCGTGGAATGGGCAGAATTCTGGGGCGGCTGCGGTTCTTATTGCTGACAACATGGATGAACCTCTGATCACCATGGATACTCCCGAGGAGAGCAGAGATGATGGCTATGTGGAAAAGATACACATTCCGTCGGCCCTGATCAACCGAGAGTTCGGCATGGTGCTCAAGATAGCAGTGGAGAAGGGGTCTGAGGAAGTTTTTGTTAGTTTGGATTGGAGGGAGTCCATTCCGCATCCGGACGAGAGGGTGGAGTACGAGTTTTGGACTAACAGCAACGACGAATGTGGTGCTCGATGCGATGAGCAGGTGAATTTTGTTCAAAACTTCAAGGGTCATGCTCAAATTCTCGAGAGAGCGGGGTATACTCAGTTCACCCCTCACTACATCACTTGGTACTGCCCTGAGGCTTTTTTAGGCAGCAAACAGTGCATGTCTCAGTGTATAAACCATGGTAGATATTGTGCTCCTGATCCCGAGCAGAATTTCACAGAGGGGTATGAAGGCAAGGACGTGGTCGTCGAAAATTTGAGGCAACTTTGTGTGCATAGAGTAGCTAATGAGAGTAAGAAGTCATGGGTTTGGTGGGATTATGTGACGGATTTTCATGTTAGATGCTCGATGAAGGAAAAGAAATATAGCCAGGAATGTGCTGATGATGTTATCAAGTCTCTTGGTGTGTTTTCTAACATTAATTCAAATTGTTCATCATGTAGTTCATTTTGTATACCGAATTAACACTGCATAGTGATTATCACAAATGTATTAGGTATGCCTCTTGGTAAGGTCAAAGAGTGCATGGGTGATTCTGAAGCCGATGTTGAGAATCCTGTGCTGATGAAAGAGCAAGAAGTTCAGGTACATTTTTCTTCCTAATGTAATCTTCTTGCTGGGAAGAGTGCTTAAAAGACTTTTCTTAAGCCCTCAATTTTATGACATATCGAGTCTTTATGTTAATCTTTTATTGTTCTCTGAATGGTTTCTTCAATATGTTAGTCACGTAAGATTTGGAACTAGATAAAATGGAAAGTTCTTGTTATGGATAATCAAATAATGAAAGAAGAATCAGAGCAATCACATAATTGTACAGTACAAGAATATATATATATATATATATATATATATATATATATATATATATATATATATATATATAGGGTTATTTATCGGAACCTCCCCTCGATGTTTGCGTAATTACAACTTGCACCCCTCTAACTTTAAAAATTACAATTACCTCCCCTCAGTGTTTCATTTCATAACATTTATGCACAAAAAGATCCCCCTGAAGATTTACTCGAATGGACTACTTTTGTGCATGGTTGTTATAAAATGTAAACATTGAGGGGTGGTTTTTGTAATTTCAAAATTTAGAGAGGTGCAAGCTGTAATTATGCAAACTTCGAGGGGAGGCCCCGGTAAATAACCCTATATATATGTAAATATATTTGTGTCCAACATTGTCAGTTATTTATTAATGGTTCTTTTACTCATACTTTTATTATGAGTCTTTATGTATCGAGCTCGAGTTGTATGAGTCAAGTCGAGTTGAGTCTTTAGAGTCCAAATGTTTTTAGTGTTATCTTTTATTTAATGTCTTAGGGTTAATGTATGAGGCATGAATGAAATTATGAATGTTCAAATAGACCCATTGGGTCATTGTATGAGCCATGAGTGAAATTATGAATGTTCTATTTCTCTCTCTAGTGTTTTCCCCTCTCATTTCTAGAGTTAGGGTTGAGCATGACTCCCCTTCTTCCTCTCCCCTCAGATTCTCCGGGGGTTGAGCTCGATTCCCCTTATATCTCCGCCTCCACATCCAGCGACATTATGGGCTAAGTCCATAACAATATATTCTCACTCCTCGCCGAAATACAATCCGGGCATTGCAATCGCTAGGAGTATGGTTGTGTGAAGCATGTGGGCTATGAAACACAAATACTTTCCCGAAGGAAGCGTACTCATATCGGATACATATCTGGTACCGGTACGTACTCGATACTCGATAGATACACCTATGTGGACATACTTGGATTTAGTACATCATTCTGCATATTGTGATAGGAGTCTGTTTTTCTAGAGTAAACAAAAGTTGGCTCTATGCTAGGAAGGGTTGGTACGTCCAATTAAGTTGTGTATCTGTACATAGTATGTTTATGGTACTATCACATTTCTGTTACAAGTACGTGTATTGAACGTGTTGATACGACGCAAGTTATTAACAAAATGACTAACTTGTCTTTAGACTAACCAGATATTGAAGATATTGATCTCCAACAATAAAGACTGATGAGTGTTGAAGCCGGTAAAATTCCTACTCCAAAAAATCGGATCAATGCAGCCTAAGGTTGCTGATTCTGTGGTCCGACGCCATAATTCGGATGGCTAGCGTGGGAGAGAGAAAACTATCTATGAGCACACCCCAAGTGCTCCAGCAGGGAAGTTGTACCACGTACTCAGAAGTTTAGGAGAAACTTCCCCTCCGCAACTAAAGGCTGGGCATGGTACTAGGCAGGCATGGACTTGGCGAGTCCAACTTGGGGGGACCTCAACCTCTTCCAAAAGTATCATTTCTAGTACCCATGGAGGTCTATTTATAGAGAAATCCTAGTGGATATTAACGAGTATCCAGCCTCTGCTAGTGAGTTACAAGGGCTACTCGCCCACACTCGCGAGGTACTCGCCCATGCTCGCCCAAGCTCGTCTCCGCTCACCCAAGCTCGTCTCCGCTCGCCCAAACTCTCCTCTTCTCGCCCAAGCTCTCCTCTGCTAGCCCAAGCTCGCCCAAACTCGCAACCAAAGGTTGGGTGAGGTACTAGGCAGACATGGGCTTGACAAGTCCAACTTGGGGTGACCTCAACCTCTTCCAAAAGTGTCATTTCTAGTACCTCTGGGGGTCTATTTATAGAGAAATCCTATGGGGTATTGGCTAGTATCCAGCCTCTGCTAGCGAGTTACGAGGGCTACTCGCCCACACTCTCGAGGTACTCGCCCATACTCACTCAAGCTCGGCTCTGCTCGCCCAAGTTCGCCTCTGCTCGCCCAAGCTCGTCTCTGCTCGCCCAAGCTCGTCTCTGCTCTCCCAAGCTCGCCTCTGCTCGTCACTAGGTTTGCGAATAAGCATCTCTTTAGGCATTTTTGATCTCGACGAATTACGGGTTATACAATGAGTAAACTTAAGTTTAATTTATCTCTTTTGCTTGAACATATAAGATGTTAAATTTTGTAATATTTACAGATGTTTAATGTTTGAAAACTTCATGTTATGTTGCATTGATTTGTGGATTTGTACTTTAAGTTATGATTTATGTTTGATGTTTTGATGTTTTGATGTTTTGAGAACTATTTATTGCACTTGTGATATATATATATATATATACTAATGTATTATGATGTACCCGTATCCTTGTTTTTAAATTTTGCCGTACTATCATACCGGGTACGTATCCTACCCGGTACCCGTACCGGTGCTTCCTAGCCTGTAGACCTGAGGGTTGGCAAGCATGGACGAATGTATTGTCGCGGCCTTACATCCCGTGCACTGTTACTTGTGTGTTTACATACGAGTTTTCAATATTACTAGAAGAACAAAAGTACCATGAAATTAACTTCATAGATTATTTATGAATTTATTGTTGCAAATAATCTTCTAGCCAAAAAGCACATGATTAATAAAAAATCATGTTGCACACTTACATTCATTGGTGTAGGCAAAGACTTTTCGTAAAATATAATAGCTTGCTCCTAAGAAAGAAGGATTAAACCCTTTAACCAAATCATCTCCTTGGATAGATACTTCTATCAACATCGTATTTTATGTTCCTTCTGTAGTGGGTGGATATATACAACAAATGTAGGCATATAAATAGCCCTCCAACTTACAACACAACTACCAAGTGTTAATGCATAATAGCAGGTTGCAAGTTTTGGTTTCTAGGTTACATCCCAAATGAATCAAATTTACTGGTCTCAGATAAACAAAGTGCAAAGCACAGACAATAAAAAGTAATTCCATAGGAGGAATGACACATCAAAATAAGTATGACACTTTGTTATGTATGCACATTAACCAAGTGGATCCTCCGTATTGGAATCACAAACACTCACATATGGAAGCCACCTTGGCAAAATTTATTTTTATTAATTAATTGATACTATTTAATAATACTATTGTTCATATTTGGTATGCATATTCACTCAGATGGACCTCCCTTGACAGAATTTATGGATGGCGCATATGGAAGCTCTCGTGGTCGATTTTCTTGTAATCAATTTGTATGAATTAATTGATTGATATTAATTAAGAAATATTAATTAATATTAATTAATTAAATGCATTATTTTGCAATTCCTTTTATGGTTGCCCCCCACATCTATATAAGGGGAAGAGATTTTTGTGTGGTGGCATCTGGGATGTATGAAAGATATTATGGTTGGTCCCTAAGTTTTTTCTCATTTCCTCCTCCTTTCTTCTCGCTCACCGCCACCGACCCCCTTCCTTTACCGGATTCCTCCCAAGAAACTATCAACAATTGGTTCGACCCGCCGACTGCTTGCTTACCCCGCCGGTATTGCCTTTCATCGCTGTTGTGCCAAACGTTGCTTCCTGTTTCTGTCACAATGACCTTCGTCCAACCTGCCTCCCTCCGGCTACTCCCCATGCTGTTGTCGGGCACCAGACCCACACTCGACCTTGACAGCCTCCACGCCATCCAACTCGACCTTCGGGTGTTGGTTGCCTTCCTTGACCAGCACCTTGCCTCTACCGCATGCCAGAACGCGGCATCTGACCTTGCAACCCGCCAGCTGGTCCTCGTCGAGGACCCACCAGAGGATGCTCCTTCCCTTCCCATCGTCGGGAAAATTGCCCCAGCTTCCCCATCGAGCATCAACGTCGTCAAGTAGCCCGCAACCAAGCGTGCTCCCACGGACTCAGTGTCGCAGATCACCCTCACACTAGACCCTCACAACAGCTCGACCCTCCCAGCCAGCGTTCCTCCGGCTGCAGACTCCGACGCCACCTGGGCAGTTCAACGAGTGCCTCTTTTCCGTCTCCAAGTCGGCGCTACCTCGCTCTTATGTTATCTGCGGTCGTCCTCCTCTTCGGGCCCCCGACCGCTCCAAGGTGACGCCACCGCCACCTATCCGCCGACCTGCTCCAGGACCACCTCACTGCAACACCTCCCATTCCCCCTCCTTCCTCCTTGACGACACTCCATCGAGCCTTCTGTTATCCATTCTCCTCAAGAGCCCCACCCTCCCACTCCACACCAGCGTTTGTGCACCCCTGCAGCCCTACCCGAACAGCTACTCATGCGTTCACACGATCCCAGCTGTTCTTTTTCCCCACTTGTTCAAAACCATCCCTTCCTCCCCTTGTCTTGTCCCATCTATCTTTTCCTACTCTTTATTCTTTTCGTTTTTCTCTCACCAGACACTTATTATTTCCTCCTCTTCATTTTCTAGGTCAGAGCCTATCCTTTTTTCAGACTCACTTAAGAGCAACCTTCACTCCCATTGCACCACCAATTCGGGTTGCCCCTCTTCCTTTATTGACCACCACATTTGTTTTTTCCCTTGTCATGGACCACACTCCCCTTCCCATTTATTACTCTCATTCCTTTTCCCGGGCCCCACCGGCCTTTCCACATGACCCACCCCTTTGTCCCTTCCATCTATCCAGGCCACCGAGCCCCACTCTCCCCATGCCTTGCACCCACCTTGTCTCCATCGTAGCCATTATTTGGAGGCTCGACCTTGAGGGCAAGGTTGATTTTCAAGGGCAATATAGTCATATAGTGTTACGTATACACATTCACCCAAGTGGACCCCCCGTATTGGGATCACCAACGCTTGCATATGGAAGCCACCTTGGCAAAATTTATTATTATTAATTAATTGGTACTATTTAATAATAATATTGTTCGAATTAGGTAGACACATTCACTCAGGTGGACCCCGCTCAAATTTATGGAACGCGCATATGGAAGTTGTCGTGGTTAATTTTCTTATAATCAATTTGTATGAATTAATTGATTAATATTAATTGATATTAATTAATTAAATGCATTATTTTGTAATTCCTTCTATGGTTGTCCTTCCTCATCTATATAAGAGGGAGGGGTTTTTGTGTGGTGGCATCTGAGATGTATGAAATATATTAGGGTTGCTCCCTAAACTTCTTCTCTTTTCTTCCTCCTTTCTTCTCGCTCACCACCACCGGCCCCCTTCCCTTGCTGGATTCCTCCCAGGGAAACTATCAAAACCATAACACACTTGAATTGAAATTAGAACGCTCGTGTATATATGGAGAGTAAATATAAACTTCAAAAAAGGTGTGTAATATACATTGAAATAGATCAAAGGATGTGCAATTAGAACGCGTCAAAGTTAGATGCATTTTAGAAAAAAGCTCACACACAAATTAATCCAATAGCATAAATGATTAATATATATGCATGATTCTGTTGGGTTCTTGTCGGAGTAATGGTCGGAGGCAGAGGAGATACTTTGGAGCCGGAACCACGACTACCTAGGCGGGGCTTGCTCGGGAGAAAAGAGCTACCAAAATCACTTACGCAAGACAAAGAATAGGAAATAACTTCATTGAAACCTTATATAAATCTAACTTGCATTTAAATAGGCTACAAGACCTTCGTAATAAAAACTTAAACTAGAACAATTGATACTAATAAATACACAAATTAGATAACTAGTCCTTCGCTCATAACAGCTAACAACTAACCACAACTAATAATAATTGTTAGAAAAGCCCATGTAAAGGGCCCATTATCGAGCCCATGTTTTATTGTTCTTCCTTCTTCTTCTCTTTAGTCTCACATCTTGTATAGGATTTCTTCTCTCCTTTTCTCTCCTATATATTTGTATTCTTTCATTGTATTTACATACACAAACAGTATATGCAAGTTTTGAGCTCTTTCAACATGGTATCAGAGGGAGCGGTCCGATCCAAGCGGTTTCCTCGTTTCTAATCGCCCCGATCATCCTCCTTCCTACCCGTCGGCTCTTCCGCGGCCTCTCTCCTCTACTCGCTTC
Organism: Platanthera zijinensis; assembly: GCA_039513925.1. NCBI lineage: Eukaryota > Viridiplantae > Streptophyta > Magnoliopsida > Asparagales > Orchidaceae > Platanthera > Platanthera zijinensis. Next base: position 148,725,358 of record CM077095.1, on the reverse strand, counting down.
TTGCCGCGAGTTTGCCTTCCCCGACTCTTCTCGCCGGTCTCCCTGCGGTCTCTCTTTTTTCTAACCGCCTCCTCTCCCTCTCTCCCGTGGCTCCACCTTTCTTCCCCCCCTCTTCTTATAGCCACTTTCTCTCAATTCCGTGGGACCCATTCCCGGGTTCTCCTCTCTCTATCCGCTGCGGGTTCGGTCTTACCCGCGCGGCTTCTTCTATTCTTTTCTGCGGTCTCTCTCCGCGCGAGCTCTTCTCTTCGCTCGCATTCTCCTCCCTTCTCCTCTCTCCGGGCGGCTTCCTTGCTTTCCGCGTGACTTCCTCTCTTCCCGCGGCTTCTCTCCGCGCGGCCTCCTCTACTCCTCTGTTCCCGCGGCCTCTCTCTTTTCGTGGCGCTGTCCGCACTTGGTCGTGGCTTCTCCTGCCGCTGGTGTTTTCACTGTGACCGTGCGACCGTCTCTTCTTCCCTTTCTTTTTCTCCCCGCACGGTTTTATCTCAAACCGCGCGGTCTGCTTCTTGTTCCCCTTCCCGCGCGGCTTTTTTTCCTCTAACCGCTGCGGCCTCTCTTCTTGTGTTTGAGTCGACCTCTCTGGTCTCTCCCTCTCTCTGGCCGCTAGTGTTTACACTGTGACCGTGCGGATTGTTCTTCCGCACTCGGGTCGCGGCCTCCCTCTCCTTCTCGCCTGTCCTTGTCGCTGTGACTACCCGCCGCGGCCTCTTCTGTAACCGTGCGGGCTTGTCGTGTGAGGGCAGTCTTCCCGCCAGCTCTCTTCCAGCGGTTTCCTTGTCTAACCGCTGCGGCTTCTTCGGTTTCCTTTGCTAACCGCAACGGCTACTTCGGCCTTCATGGGTTCTTCTGTGGATTCTACCGACCAGGCGGCTAACACCTCTGCTGGCCGCATGGCACCTCCTCCTGAGCTCCGCGATGAACTGCGGATTACTACAATATCCCTCTCCGACAAGAACTTCATCCCATGGGTGCACTCGGTTCGCCGAGTTCTACAGGCCAAAGGCCCTTGCTCTTCATCTCACTCAGGGACCTCTGTCCCCTCTTACCGACGACTGGATACTCAACGACGGTCGCGTTCAGACTTGGCTACTCAATTCCCTGGAAGGTGAGCCCTACCAGATGGTCATGTACCATGAGACAACCAACGTTATGTGGACGGAGCTTCACTCTTTATACTCCGGCAAGGATAGCCTCCAACACCTCTATGATATTATTACAGACCTTCAGGCTCTTGATGCTGGTGGGGCTGCGGACATGACGTCGTTTGTCGCTCGGGTCAAGACTCTTGCGGAAGCCTGGATCCAGCATCAGCCCGCTACTACTGATCTTGCTGCACAACGGGCCCAAAAGGAAGCCGTTTGCGTTGCTATGATGATGGCTCGTGTTCCGCCACATCTTCAAAGTATCTGGGCTCATGTCCTTGCTTCGGCCACTACTCTCTCCGATGTGTGCTCTATGCTCCTTCGCGTGCCACCGCCCCTGGATACTCCTGGCTCGTCCTCTCTGGCGCTTCTTCAGCTGACCCTTCCCCCCTTAATTTCCTCTCCGCCTTCTGCTCGCGGTGGACGCTCAGGCTCTCGCGGACGGGGATGTTGGGGTCGAGGCCGCCCAAAGTGCTCGTATTGCGGCCGGGACGGTCACACTGAGGCAGTGTGCTACAAGAAAAATGGCTACCCTCCTCGCCCGACTGTGACTGTTGCCACTGCCGACTCCTCCACCACTGGTGCCGAACTTGAGGTCGTTCGCCTCCAGCTACAGCGCCTCCAGGGGCTTCTTAGCCCTCCGTCGGCTTCTGTTGTCTCCACCTCCACTGCAGGTAGTGCTTGTTTTTCCTCCAGTCCGCGTTGAATCTTGGACTCGGGTGCCACTCATCACATCACTTCGATGAAGCCTCCCCAGTACTCGGATGCTCCTCATCTGAAGTCTATCATGGTTGCTAATGGGGTGATTGTTCCGGTCTCTTGTTGCGCCGACATCTCCCTCGACTCATCCATCTCTCTTCGCTCAACTCTTTATGTTCTGGGCTCTCCGTTTAACTTGCTTTATGTTGGTCGTCTTACTCATGATATGAATTGCTCTGTCATATTCACTCCGTCTTCTTTTTTGATACAGGATTGACAGACGCGGATTACCATTGGTAAGGGTCGACTGCAAAACGGGCTCTACCTTCTCGACACCTCTCCTACCGTCCTCTCCTCCGTCTCCTCCGAAGATTGGCACCGCCGTCTTGGGCATGCCCCTCTACCCGTCCTCCAGAAGGCGCTTCCTGATGTATCTCTCCCTGTATTTCAGTGTGATTCTTGTGTGTACAGCAAGCAGCCGCGTTCTTCCTTTCCCGCTCATTGTACTCGGAGTTCTGCTCCTTTTGATTTACTACACTCCGATGTTTGAGGTCCTTTCAAAATTACTAGTATATCTGGCTATCGTTATTTTATCACCTTTATTGATGATTATTCTCGTACAACGTGACTTTACTTCGTGATCGCTCCGAGCTTTCTCGCGTGTTTCATAACTTTATACTAGAGATTCAAACGCAATTCTCCACAACCATTAAAGCATTGCGCACCGATAATGCTCGCGAGTACTCATGCAACGACTTTTCCCATCTTTATGCAGAGTTCAGTATTATTCATCAAACAACCTGTGCCTACACACCCCAACAAAATGGCATTGCCGAACGAAAGAACCGCCACCTCCTTGACGTCGCCCGCTCTCTCATGCTTCAAATGCATGTTCCGAAAATCTACTGGAACTTTGCGGTCTCCACCGCCTGTTTCCTCATCAACCGTCTCCCTTCCTCGGTCCTCAACTATGCCACTCCGTTCAACCTCCTATTTCCCTCAGCACCAGCCTTCCCTCTGACACCCAGGGTCTTTGGCTGCACCTGCTTCGTCCACTTTCTCGGTTCGTCCTCGGATAAGCTGGATCCCCGGGCGGCCAAACATATTTTCGTCGGCTACTCTCGTACTCAGAAGGGCTACGTTTGTTACTCTCCCGCTACCCGGAAGATCACCGTCTCCGTTGATGTTACCTTTCGGGAGAATCAACCTTTCTTCTCTTCCGCTCTAGACAATCCTTCCCCACTGACATCTCCACCACCACTCCTACCTCCCCCTGTCATTCCCGTTACTACGCCTCTTCTTCCAGTTCTTTCCGACCCTGCTCCTGCTCCCTCCAAGCCCCCAGTTATCCGTGTTTACACTCGCCGCCAACCTCCTCCTTTCGTTGCCCCTCTGCAGTCGGCCTCGACCTCGGCTACTCCGCGCCCTGCTGATCAGGTATCTGCCTCTACTGCTCATCCTCTGGCGAATTGTGTTTCCTTACATCGCCTTTCTCCCCAACTACACACTTTCTCTACTTCTCTTTCCTCCATTTCAGTTCCTAACTCTGTGCAGGAGGCGCTACGACATCCTGGCTTGCGAGCCGCCATGGAAGAGGAAATGGCTGCTCTTTGGGCCAATCAGACCTGGACTCTCATACCACTTCCTCCGGGTCAGACACCGGTTGGGTGTAAGTGGGTATTTGTCTTCAAACATGCCGCTGATGGAACGATTGATCGGTTGAAAGCTCGACTGGTCGCCCGAGGCTTCACACAACAGCAGGGGTTGGACTATGAAGAAACTTTCTCACCAGTGGCTAAACTCAACACCGTTCGGGTTCTCATCTCCGTCGCTGTACATCGTCGGTGGCCCTTGTTACAACTGGATATTAAGAATGTTTTTTTGAATGGCGACCTATAGGAAACAGTCTATATGCAGCAACATCCCGGGTTTGAGATCACGGGGGAGTCTCAGGTGTGTCGCCTTATGAAGGCTCTGTATGGCCTCAAACAATCCCCACGGGCATGGTTTGACAGGTTCAGTAAGGCCCTTCGGGAAGTTGGTTTCACTCGCAGCTCGATAGACTTCTCGCTGTTCACTCGTCACCGGACAACGGGAACGGTTCTTCTATTAGTCTATGTTGACGATATCATCATTACGGGAGATGACTCGAAAGGAATACAGGAGGTCAAACAACATCTAGGCACTGTTTTTCAAACAAAGAATCTGGGGCCCCTTCGGTACTTTCTGGGTCTTGAGATTGCTAGACAGCCAGATGGCCTCGTCCTCTCCCAGCGGAAGTATTGCCTCGACCTCCTTCATGATGCGGGGTATTCAGGTTGTAAGCCGATTAATACCCCGATGGATGTTAATCACAAGTTATGCGCTAAGGCATCAGACTCAGATCTCTTACTCGAGAACCCAGAATACTATCGACGATTAGTAGGAAAATTAATCTACCTCACGGTTACCAGACCAGATATTTCTTTTCTTGTTGGTATTGTCAGCCGGTATATGCATTCCCCTCGAAGATCTCATCTTCAGGCCGTTGAACGCATTCTCAGATATCTTAAAACGGCTCCTGGTCAAGTATTGGTATATAAAACCTTATCTTCTGCTCCAACATTAATGGCTTATTCTGATGCTGATTATGCTGGATCTCTTGATGATCGGCGATCAACCAGTGGTTTTTGCACATACTTTGGAGGTCATTTGATTACCTGGTGAAGTAAGAAACAAGCGGTTGTTGTTCGATCATCAGCTGAGGCAGAATACCGGGCAATGGCTTCGGTAGTTTCAGAACTAACTTTGCTTGAAAGCCTTCTTACCGATCTGGGTGTAAGAATCCCTTCCCCAGCTCTTCTCCTCTGTGACAGCCAAGCTGCTATACTGTTACGAAACTACTAGAGAGAAGAGAGATCTAGAGAAGAAGGAGAAGAAGACGGCTAGGGTTAGAAAGGAGGGAAGAAATACCTTGTAAATGTCTTGCATGACCCATCCAAGAGGGGTTCCGGGTTATATATACCCGGAACCGAGGAGGGGCCGGCCTAAAGGGCTGGCTGGCCCCAATAGGGGCTGAACCAAGTCGGTTCAGCCCCAAATCAGCGGTCTTCAGAGAGTGGGGGCTGAACCGGATGGTTCAGCCCCGTTGTTATCACCTTCCTGTCGTCCCCGACGCTTGTATTGTCTTCCAAACAGCCGCGACTCGGCCCCGAGCGTAACATTCCCTTCCCCATCAACAACCAGCTTGTCCCCGAGGTGGTAGTCGGGATAAAGCTCCTTGAAATCCAGCAGATCAACCCAAGAATTGTGTGCCTCGGATAAGTTCTTCCACTTGACCAACAGCTCTGGTCGGTACTCCGCACCCCGTCGTTTCCATTTGAGCAACAACACGTCCTCCGGAAGGGGGTGAAGCTCGCCCGCACCAGTGACCTCAGGTAAAAGAGCACTTGGTTGCACATTGGCACCCACCTTCCGTTTGAGCAAGGTCACATGAAACGTCGGGTGGATGCGAGAACCCGCAGGAAGATCTAGCTTGTAAGCGACCGGCCCCACCCTGCTGAGTACCCGAAAGGGGCCGTAATAGCGAGGAGATAACTTTTGGCTGAATCGACGAGCGACAGACAATTGACGGTACGGTTGGAGCTTGTGGAAAACTTCATCACCAACTGCAAATTCCCTCTCCTTGCGATGCTTGTCAGCGTGGAGCTTCATACGGTCCTGGGCCAGGCGGAGGTTGTCGCGCAGTGTGACCAGCATGCGGTCCCTATCGCGCAGAGCACGATCAACGGCGGGCAAAGCCGTGCTCCCCGACTCATAGCTGCTCAAGGTCGGCGGAGGACGGCCGTAGACAACCTCAAAGGGGGTCATTTTGCTGGCAGAATGATAAGATGTGTTGTAACAGTACTCCGCCCAGTGCAACCAATCCGGCCAAGTGCGAGGCTCGTCCATCACAAAGCAACGCAAGTATGTCTCGAGGCCCCGGTTTAAAACCTCTGTTTTCCCATCGGTCTGGGGGTGATGTGACGTACTGAAACGTAAACACGTCCCTTGCAGACGAAACAGTTCCTGCCAAAATTTACTCAGAAAAGTAGGGTCCCGATCAGAAATGACAGCACGAGGAAGACCGTGCAAGCGAATAATCTCCCGAGCAAAAAGTGCAGCTACAGACTCGCCGGTATAAGGGTGATGCAAAGCCATGAAATGCCCATACTTGGAGAGTTTGTCCACCACCACCAGAATCACTGATTTGCCCTGGGACTTTGGCAACCCGTCAATAAAATCCATGGAAACGGTGTCCCAAATCTGCTGCGGAATGTCTAAGGGAACAAGCAGTCCAACCGGAGAGGTCGTCTCGTACTTCTGCTGTTGGCAGATCTCACACTGTCGTACAAATTGTTGTATGTCTCGCCGCATCCCGGTCCAGAAGACATTGGCTCGGGCTCTCTGAAGGGTACGAAGCACACCCGCATGGCTTCCAACAGGTGAAGAATGGAACTCATGCATCATAACAGTCTTCCATGATGAAGCTGGAGGAATAACCACCTTGCCATGGTGGTAAAGGCGGCCATTTTGAAGATGGTAGCCGGCTTCCACGACCTTGCCCCGCTGCAAGGCCTCCACTAGAGCACGGAGCGTGGGAGTACGCATCACCTCCTCCTGTATTTCTTCCAAAGAGTCAACAAGTGGCCCGGTGATGTGGGCCACAGTAGATTCAGGGATGCGCGAGAGAGCGTCCGCAACCACATTCCCTTTCCCTGCCGATAGGTAATCTCATAATCATAACCCAAGAGCCTAGTGACCCATTTCTGTTGAAGAGGCGAAGACACCCGCTGGTCTAGGAAATGCTTTAAAATCTTGTGATCAGTGCGAATCTTAAAGTGTCGGCCCAGTAGGTACGGCCGCCACATTGCCATGGCATGGATAACAACCAACATTTCCTTCTCATACGTAGACATCCCCAGGGTCCGTGGGGCAAGATCCTTGCTGTAGAAAGCC